>JAJSPL020000012.1:600000-833623 GCA_021272945.2 Cytospora paraplurivora
TGCTTTCACGCTCCAGTAGCTGGGCGAGGCTCCAGACCTGGACATTGGAGTCGTCGGATCCGGTCAGAAGATAGTGAGGCGTCGATGTGACGCAGGAAACAGCCTGTACATGACGTGCGGGCAATGATACCAGTCTTCCGGTACATGTCTGAGAGAGAGGTATTAGTAACCAAAGGCCTATATTGATGGACCCCATGGGGCACTCACCTCCCATAGCATGATCCTCCCCTCCACGGTGCCCACCACGACCACGTCGCCAGCGAGAGTCAAACATCTTATCCTCTCGGGAAAAGCTACAAAGGCTTCCTGATTGCCACGCAGGCGTGAGTAGACATGAACATATCCTTTCTCATGTTGAGCGGCGAAGACATGTGTCTCGTTGACAGCAAGGGAATGTGGCCCCGTTGCGCTCTTCCTAAATGTCGATTTTGCAGCAAAAGTAGGCCAGAGGGAATGGGAATAGATGCCCACGTCTTTGGCAATGGCCGTGTTGCTGGATAGCGGAGGGCCACAGACTGAGGAGTAGAACTCTTCGGTCAGCATATTTGCTTCTGGTATTAACACACTTGATTATCTTGCTGATCCGCTAAACATAATTTTGCAAGTTGAGTGAGCCTTCCTTATGAGCAGTCTTCACAGCTCCTGCCGAAAATTTGCTAGTCTCCAGCAAAGACTGCGGCCGGTCGGGGGTTAAACCCTGGAAAATGGGAGGGGTTGACTGGCTGAATTGGGCACCCTGGGGGTACATTTGCAACTTAATTTGCTTCTTTCCTCGACCATTCTATTTTGATGTCCCCGTTTTGGCATCCAGTATCTGAGCCCGCGCCCATTCCGTAGCTGTGCAATTCTCTGCAAGTAGCAATCACGGTATGGCCATAGTACCGTACATTTCGTGGGGTAAATGTCTTGGTCCGATGCACTTGATGATCTGATTAGTTATCAAGAACAGTTACACTTTGATGAGACTGAGGTAAATACGGTATAATCTTTCCGTAGCTAATGGGTTGGTAACCATGCTTTGACCAAATGACTGTTTGCTTTGATCCTCCTTCAATATCTCAGAATATTGCGAGGTCCGAGCTGACCTGCCAAGAACGGCCTGTTCCTCTGAAGATCCGGCGTTTCATGGGCCGCAGGCCTGGGATGCAGGTAGATCATAGATCAGCGCCTCGGCATCCCGCGGCCATCCTGGCCATGTGGACAAATGCCGAGGGCTGGTTGGATACGCAAGGTCTGCAGCGAGAAGCAAAAGACGACGTATATATATATATATTCGCGAATTGTTTGACAGCGAAACAATGATGATTTGATTTCAGCGGCCTGAATATATATGCATACAAATATATATACCGCCAGCATCACCAGGAGGATGGAGCTCGTTGCCTCGGCAAGGACCCAGAGCCTTGGGAGTCAGATTCGTGGACTCGCCCGGCAACGTGAGGATCTGGATGCCCCAGAATGATGGTAACAAACCGGAGCTGATCGCTGGGGCCAGAGTGCGACGACGCTTAGTTGATGTCCCATGGGGTACCTGTAGACGGTGAAACTCCCCGCTCAAGATCCATGCTAGTGCAGCGCAACATTGCAGTAGTTGTCATGATGTTGAATGTCATGATATGAGACGCGTAATCAGACGAGGTTTGGGAAGAGGACAAAATGCTATGTACCGATAGTCGATATGACTTTGGGGAGGGACTTGCAGTTTGAAACAATGGGGCATCCCATCTGGACCCTGGATTCAAGCTTTCTGCCTCCACCTTGGCAGGATCAGGTCAGTCAGTGACACGCCATCCATATCCTCAAGAGTCTACTAGCTACCGAGTTGGTAGTCTGTATTCCACCGGTCTATATGCCACTGCTGAGGTCAACGAGGCCAGCTGGGCAGTTATGAGATGTTATGAGAGATATCAGTTTTGATGAGCCACTAACGACAACCCTGGAAGTCACCTAGGCAGATCCACCGGTACATGGTAATTAGGGATCAACATAGTGTACGTACACAACCTGGGCTGTGCGAATGCAAGTCATCTCCCACCCTATTGACGGAGACATCGTTATCCCTGCCAACACCGACAAAACTGCACGCAACTGCCCAAGGTTATCTTCCAAGGTTGTTTGTGCGGTACTTTCAAGGTTACTAGGTAGTTCTGGGAGCCCCGCGGCGATTCGTGGACACATGCGCCATCTAATGCCGCTTGATGCGGTGTCCATGTACGGAGATCAGGTACTATGGTACGTTTCTATGATGATGATAATACTAAACTTTTAACTAGACCGTCAGATTAACTAAGAGTCCAGACCAAACTGACCATCATCAAAGAACAGACCTCGACCGTTGAGGGGGTTGAGTGGACGGACCCTCGAAGCTGAAGCGGCCGTTGATGAGGCGGCCGTTGGACCTTGGATATAACGTCCGAGTGTTGACAGTGGCTGACGCAGGTCTAAGTACATACGATATCGAACAATAACCATGGTGTATATTTAGACCAATGTATATCAATCACGGTCTTATCTGGTCCGGGTTTCCTATCTCAGTCCAGGCGTTTCTTTCGTAGTTGTCCAATTGCAATGTCCAATGTCAATGTCGAGTGCCTTCCAGATGTCGGCCCCTTTGGCTCCGCAAAAAGGTTGCGCAACCCTTTGACATTTGAGGGCACCCCCCCCCCCAAAACCAAAATAAAGTGGGAACAGTGGCCCCTGTCAGGCCCCTGCTGTCTTTGGCCTTGGCGAGGCCTTGGCGAGATCAAAAAGGCCAAGGCCGCCTAGATTGCCGCAAGCAAAAAACCCACCCCTACCTACATTGTTTAGGATACTCTACCGGTAGTTTAACTTTAGTGGTCTACTTTCAGCCTACCTTTCTTGGCTCGTTCCTTGTTAAGTCGCATTCGCCTTCTTCACCTGCAAGACAGGTACCGCATTATTACATAGTCGATCGAAGAAGAGAAAGAGAGAAGAAAGAGGTATGTTGGTTGACCATACTGGACGATGATTGACCGAGTCACTATGCGACTGACTTGACGGATGACGACTTACATCTTACATAGCAGCCAGTTCGTCCCGTCCCGTCCCGTCGTCTCGTCTATACTCTCTGTCAATCTTCTTCTCCATTACATACTTATCAGCTTCATATCAGGCCCCCCTGTGCGCCTTTACCACGCTGCCTTAATTGAATACCCACCCATCCGTACCCCGTCAAAGAGTTCGAGCTTGCGACGTCACCTATCCCTCGACGAACCAGGTCTACGACTGTCCACCATTCCGATTCAACCTGACTCGGCGCCGAATTGGTCTTAAACACTCAATGTCCCTCGACAACCGTTGCTGATTCCTACTGCGGCGCGGGCTTCCCGGCTCCAACACTGCCCGAAAATGCTTACCTTCAAGCGGGCCCTGATGGCCGCCGCGCTCTTCCTAACGCTTTTCTACGTTTTAACACGATCACACGCGCCCGAGGCGCCTTCGTTACCAGTAGAACAGGACCTCTACCCAAAGAACGATGACATACCAGAGCTCTCGGGGCACGACTCCTCAACGAGCAGCACACCACAAACAGATGAGAGGGGGGGGCAAGCTGCTAGCCATGGAGGAACTGGAGGCACTGGAGGGTCCACTGGACAGAAACCGATACAGGACATGTCCAAGATGTCGACATACGACAAGCTCGCATACCAATACCCCTACGACGTCGAGTCCAAGTTCCCCGCGTACATATGGCAGACCTGGAAGTATACTCCCGCCGAGGGCAAGTTCATATTCAGGGCAGAGGAGGCCACATGGTCATTACACCACCCGGGCTTCATCCATGAGGTCATTACGGACGACGTGGCCGCGAACCTCATCAAGCTGTTCTACGCCTCCATCCCGGAGGTTCTCGAGGCCTTCGAGGCGATGCCCCTGCCCGTCCTGAAGGCCGACTTCTTCAGATACCTGATCCTCCTCGCGCGCGGCGGCGTCTACAGCGACATCGACACCTCGGCCCTCAAGTCTGCGATAGAGTGGGTACCCGATACGGTCCCGCGCTCGACTATCGGGTTGGTGATAGGCATCGAGGCCGACCCCGACAGGCCTGACTGGCACGACTGGTACAGCCGGCGGATCCAGTTCTGCCAGTGGACCATACAGGCGAAGTCTGGACACCCTGTCCTGAGGGACATCGTGTCCCGCATCACGGCTGAGACGCTCCGCAGGAAGAGGACGGGCCTGCTCTCGGGCTTCCTGGACAAGAACGTCGTGGAGTTCACGGGGCCTGCGATCTGGACTGACACCATCTTTGATTACTTCAACGACCCGCGGTATTTCGACATGAGCACGAGCAAGGGCCCGATCGACTGGCAGAACTTCACGGGAATGCAGGCCGCTAAGAAGGTCGGCGATGTGATAGTGCTGCCCATCACGAGCTTCTCGCCCGGTGTGGGGCAGATGGGGGCCAAGGACGTCAACGATGAGATGGCGTTTGTAAGACATGGCTTTGAGGGTGAGCACTTTCTTTAGCATTCTTAGTAGTCCGAGACTCGGCCAACTGACACTTTCATAGGAACATGGAAACCCGAGCGTGAGAGGCACGTTGGCGGCGCAGCCTGATACCCTGATGGTAACATTCCCCGGCCCTTGGTCGTTGTATAAAGATGTCAATTCTCCCCGTCCGTCCTCCGGGCATGCCCAATCACTGCATGCGAATGGAGTGTACAGGGTTCTCTTTTCGAAAGCACGGTCTTGCGAATTGTGGCTAGAGAACAGAGCATGGACAGCCAACCCACTCGTATAATGCCATGGCATTTATATCCAGTATCAACTGAAGAATGATTACGACCTTAGAAGAATAATAATAGACGACAGGATGAGTTCCAATGTTAATTCGCCCTCCTTCGTCGGCTTGATTGACTTAGGTGGATGACGCCGGTGCCCGAGGAAAATGCTTCGGAAAGAAAGGGACGATATGCGATATTCGTGTTGGTCTAAGGGTGTGTCATGTGACAGTACTGTGTGCAGACGATTGAGTAGTTGTGTACGCGTCGCCCGGCTCTTGTCAGCTCATTGCTATTCCTGTTCCTACCACCGAAACCCTTGCGCACATCAGGACCTCAAGGCATCCGCTACACAATCCTTCATTCTCAGTCGCACTGAGGGTGTCTCATCTGTCAATTCACACTCACTCACGTCAGCTTCGGGTGATCTTTCTCAGCTGAAGGGGGCGTGCTTGAGGCGGCCGGTACACTGCGTTTCGCGACCGAGATGGAGCTTCAGCAACTCAGAACCCCTGCGCTGGGTTTCACTCACCCATCATTATGTATACGACACAGATGGTTGAGATGACACAGACCAGGTAACGCTTTGAGTCCCCAACAACCAACCCCGCATCTCGGGGTTGGAGTCCGGCGCAGGTGAGTACGGATCTGGTATTAGATATGCATGAGCGCCTCCTCCTTCTCCCTGTACTCAGTTGTGAGCGCCTTCCAGGCATTTATCTGGCCGGTTCCTGTAACTCTACTCTTGCAAGAGTTAAACTACAGCTGCTATGCTGGATCTATTGTCTGTTGTTGCGCCTTCACCTCATGTCGCTAACATCTGCCGCGAGGGTGGCTCTTCTCGGGCATAAGGTGGCCCGTGTTCGACAGTCAATATGGACATGTCGGGGCTTGAGGGTCAGAGCTACGTCTGCCTCCGTCGACACAGTCCAAGCGAGACAATCGAGTGGCCTGACCTACAGCGTATCCCAGGGGCCCAGTGAGCCACCGCTCTTACCTCACACGATACCTGAGCATTTCGCTGAGATTGTCTCCGAGCATGGCGACAGACCGGCAGTGATATGTCGCTCTCCCACAGCCACCGGCACTGCCGAGGAAGTAAAGCTGAGCTATGCGGCTCTCGACTCTGCCTCAAATGCCCTGGCTCATACGCTGCGGTCACTGGGTGTGAGGAAGGGAGACAGGGTGGCCGTCAAGCTCGGGAACACTGCCGAGCATGCTACCTTGACCTACGCCATCTTCAAGCTGGGGGCCATCCTGGTGCCACTGAACCCGACTTTCAATACCGCCCAGGTCGGTGCTGCGCTTTCGCATCTGGGGGTCGAGGTCTTGATCATTGGCGCGGTGACCGACAAGGCCTACAAGCCGTGCCAGGGTCGAAGTAACCTGGAGTTGCTCCAAGGGTTGGTCCCGGATCTGGGATCTGGCAGGATCCAGAGCCCCGGGGTACCGACGCTCAAGAGAATCGTAGTGGTGGACAACACAAGATACCACCCTTCCGTCAAGTTTCGACTGGACGACTATCCTTCGCTCACTCCCTACACAGAACTCAGCCCCTCCCCACGCCTCGGCGATACCAGACCCGTGACCCCAGACTCGCCATTGAGCCCAGACGAGACCATCAACATCCAGTTCACATCCGGGACCACATCCCACCCGAAAGCCGCCATGCTCAACCACACCAGCATCCTCAACAACGGCCACCTCATCGCCAACCGCATGGGCCTCCACCCCTCGGACCTGATCGTCTGCCCCCCGCCGCTCTTCCACTGCTTCGGCTCCGTCCTGGGCTACATGGCGACCGCCACCACCGGCGCGGCCATCCTCTTCCCCTCGCCCGCCTTCGACCCCCGCGCCAGCCTCCACATGGCCGCCGACCACCGCGCCACGGGCCTCCACGGCGTGGCGACCATGTTCGTGTCCATGCTGGAGCTGCTCGATGACGACAAGAATGACAGCGGGAAGGAGGCGGCCCTCGCGCGGGATCGGGCCGCCCGGCTCCCGTCCCACCTCTCCAAGGGCATTGCGGCCGGCTCATCGGTGCCCGAGTCGCTGGTGCGCAAGCTTTACGACAAGCTCGGTCTGGGCGGGCTGGTCATTTGCTATGGGATGACGGAGACGAGCCCCGTGTCCTGCATGACGAGCCCGGCGGACCCGCTGGATAGGAGGACGGGGAGTGTTGGCCGGGTCATGCCGCACACCCGGGTCAAGATTGTTGACCCGGGGGATAGAAGCCGGGTACTACCTGTCGGCGAGAGGGGCGAGCTGGCTGCTAGTGGATACCTTGTTATGCAAGGGTACTGGGACGACGAGGGGAGGACGAGGGAGGTTCGCGTGTTGGAGCCGGATGTCGACGTCGGGAGGCGCGACGATGGCGGTCATCATCATCATCACGGCGGCGTGGGAGGCGGCGAGCCGGGCGTGGGTATCGATACGGACAACAGCAACAACGGCGGAAACACCAGGAGGTGGTGGATGTACAGCGGCGACGAGGCGAGCATGTCCGAGGACGGGTACGTCTCGATCACGGGACGCATCAAGGACCTGATCATCCGCGGCGGCGAGAACATACACCCGCTGGAGATCGAGAACGTCCTCTTCCAGCACCCGCTCGTGGCCGAGGCGTCGGTGGTGGGCGTCCCGGACGAGAGGTACGGGGAGGCGGTCTGCGCGTTCGTCGTGGCGAGGAGCGGCGTCGCTACGGCTGAGGCCGAGGGCGAGGGCGAGGACGACGGCCTTGAAAGCGAGAGCCAGGGGATGCCGGTGCTCCGGAGGGACGACGTCCGGCGCTGGGTGCGGAGCAGGCTGTCTGGGCACCTCGTGCCGAGGTATGTCTTCTGGGCGGACGAGTTCCCCAAGACGGCTAGCGGGAAGATCCAGAAGTATAAGCTTAGGGTGGCGGCCCGGGACCTGCTCCGTGTACATACTGGGCCGAGAGATGTGGGTGAGAAGCTCGAGGCTGTGCGGGAGGAAGGTGGGTGAGAGGTGGAGGGGGTCATTGGCTTGGGAGGGGTAGCAAGTGTCGTCGGTTACGTCGCGACAGGCAAACGAGGGCTGGATATCCGAGATCCAATGCGAGAACTCTACACTACAGGAGAATTGGGCTTCCCGAGAGAGTTTGACGCAGAATTGTAGACATTGTGTCCTGAGCTAGCTACCTATATGTAGATACTGGATGGAAAAAAACTTTGTCACTAGACACTGAAGCATGCCAGAACGCACATGGCTCCCAAAGAAGCTCCGTTTGAAGGCTTGAACTTCATCTTCCGCCATAATGAAAGGATGGTGATTATTTCATCAATGAAGAATTCCATAAGTACGTCCACAATACTAGTTCCAACATTACCTAGATATGAGCCGTAGTATCCTGGTGACGGAGTTAGCCAAAGGTTTGTCAGCGCCCCCAACGGAAAGCCTAGATTACTGAAAACCGACTGACCATGATAATATTGACCTCCAGGAACTTGATCTCGCCCGCGACCCTCGTCAGTACAGTCTTCGCAGCCCAGTCCCCGCTGGTCTCGTGGCCGGCATGATGGCCATACGCCACCTTGCCCAGCACCATGATCTGCGTCTGGTCACCCCCGAAGGTGAACAGCTTGACGACCGTGTGGTCGCGTCGGGGGATGTAGGCGAAGAGTGCTTTGCGGAGGGCTAAGATCTCTGGGTCGGTTGGAATTCCAGGTCAGTCCACGAGGAATTATATGAGGTAACGGGGGAACTCATGTGGGGTGAAACTACCATCTCTCCCCTCTGCCCGCCTCGAAGCCAGCTGATATACTCCTTTCACAGGATGGAACAGGTCCACGAGTGCCTCCTCGTTCGCATCGATGTTGCTAGTTGAGTTCGGTGCGTTGGAGAGCTCGTAGAAGGTTTCTAGTAGTTGGCGGATCCCCGGGTCGGTCAGGCTGTCTGGCCAGGCGTTATCGTCGATCAAGGAAGGCATGACCTTGATATTTGTAATTGATAATGATATAATATCCACAGCAGAATAGACAGGAAGATCGTGGCTCTTCGCCGCGGAGGATGAATGTGGGCGTTCCTTTGGCTGGTCGACCTAGGACCTGGGGTCAAGATAAACACCGTCCCGCCCACATCCAATATAGCCAAGAACATACTCGGGTAGCAACAGACGTGACTAGGTGGCAGGCCTTCCTGGACCATCGTCTCGCCACCTTCTCGTGTTCTATATCTAGGTAGCATGAGGCGTTCCTCTGTGCCACCATGAATGGAACAACCTGATTTGTGCCCGCAGGATCGTGTAAGGTTATCAAAACGCCAAATACGACTTTACGGGATCTACGATATCTGTAAACACATTCTTAGGTGGAAATTTGACGCAGACTTGACGATAACAGTACATAGTGGCGTCCATTAGGGCGCCCGGTGAGGAACATGAATATAGTGTTTTACGATTTGTTCACTGACATGATAAGAAACATGCGAATCACGGACACTGCACTCATGTACAATGTTATACCATAAGAAGAATCAAAGCACATATTTTGTGTGCTCTACATTGAAGTTCATAGCACAAGGAGCCTGTTGCCATTTATGTTGGCGCATAGCTAACCTGAGACTTGTATATATAGATGTAACCAACGCTTTGGTAGCTGCAGGTCTCCTCTAGGGATACGGGACGCAAGGGTAATATTCGAATGCCTGATTCTTCCCAATGTATTAGTGGCGGGCCTGATTCACTGATCTACTGATCTTGCTTGGGGTGTTGAGGGTTTTGTACAGGATGCCCAAGAGGAGGTCTTCAGTGGCGCCATCGAGAGCTTTTGATAACCGAGTGCGAGTTACTCATTTGAAATACACTAGTGACTAATTTTGTATCCTGAAAGTTATATATCACAAGGGGATTCTAGAGTCTGCTCCGGCGCCAGATCAAGCTGTTCAGCTTGACACGCCTCGCACCTCTCGTTCTGAGTGTAAGAAACCACCAACCGATCCGTCACGTACCGTTAGTCGCTTGCAATTCCCTCATTTGAGTGGCGTGGGAGGGAGTTCAAGCTAATCAGGAATGCAAAAGAATGGAAACGCCGCGAAGGCGCCATTGTGTGGTGTACAAAACGAGCAGCAAAAACACCCCGGGGCGCCCACTTGGGCGCCCACGGTCACGAAAAGCCCAAGGGGGCTTTTTGTTGATTCTACGATTGAACCCCTGGCCTTGGGGGCTAGGGGTCTACGAGTCTACGAGTGGGAAGGGTGGGTAACCGTAAGGGCAAATAGGTGTAGCATCGCCGCTACACCAACTTGCCCCCACGGTTGAAGTGATAGGGGCTTAGTGATGTTTATATGGGGGGTGAGAGGGGGCGGCGGAGGTAGCAGTGTACTATGTATCGTTGGTGGGAAGCCACGAGATTGGATGATTTAGCCTGCAAATGATGGGCCGCATAGTTCCTTACGAGTATTCTTGTGACGAACAGGAGGTTGAGGGTCCAAGGTTCTGCGGAAAATTGGTCGCAAGCTGCATTTGGGCAACATTCGACATGATCCATGGTTGACCTGCAGTCAAACATGCTGTGTCGTAGGCCTAGCAAGACTTCAAGATTGCCATTTCTAACAGCAACTTTAACACTCACAGCTTCGCTAGGATAACCTCTCAATGTACAAGTTTCTATCCCCAAGGCAGAGGAGCTCCCGGCAGATCTAGCGAAGCCCACCTGTTTCCACAGTCTTTCCAAATGCAATTTGATCAGCTGTCTTTGAAGACTCAAGATCGCTCATTCGAAGCTTAGCCTTTCCATGCGGCTCCGAGATTGCTTGAGTGGAGCAAGTGCTGGTGGCAGTATGGGAAAACGTCTCTCAACTACCAACCACAGACTGTCAACAGAGCATGCTATTAGTGAATTTATCCCTCAAAAAACCTGATGTATCTCTTTATGGGCTTCGCCTGTATAGCAAAGTTTCATTAATCTTCTTTGACCTGACAAGCTAACAGCTAGGCATTAGTTGGCCTACACGGGTGACCTATGATTATAAGGTCGCAAAAACATTGGTAGAGTGGCTACGTACAGAAGCTACCTCATTAGTCCTTCCAAAATGACCCGTTGACGGTAATATACCGCTCTTGTGTTGTCAATAACATCATGCGATAATTTCAGCGGGCATTGGCGATGGCTGTAAAGTCGTCTGGGAAGACAAGCACCTGAATGACCGACTAAGACATCATCGTTGAAGCAAACAGTGTCTCTGCCATCAGCATTGTTCGAACGTGGTATTTACACAAGGGGCTTACGGACCTAGCGTAAGAGTTCGTCGGCGGAGGGCTCTCCCACTCAACGAAGCCCATTTGCCATCATTGCCGCCTGCACCAATGATCCCATACTTCGGCCGCTATTGATTTTGGCTCTCGAGCTGGTACAAGAACCAAGAGAGCCATGGTCCTCAAGACTACTATGTACCTTGCTAACACGACATTTGGCGGTACAGTGCGTCCGCAACGAATTGCATGAGAATCTGTGCCGGGGCCGTCGCAATGATGCACCTAAAGCCGACATTCGAAAGGTTAGGGAAAGTCTACGCATTGCGGTGAAGAGGGGATAATAGCGCCGAACAACAACATGAAGAGACATCTGTGTCTTGACCCATAGTATATATCACGCTTACTATCACCAAACATCCAGGTGGAGGGCGCCTGTGTGGCAAAAGCATCATCGGCCAAGGGATTCAGCGACGGCATACTGGGAAGGCAGCGGCGCGAAGGCAAAAAGACTGAGCGAAGTGGGCGATTTCCGTCGAAGTTACCCAGTCTTTAGAGATATACTGTAGAGAGGAACAGGGAGATCCAATAATACAGTCTTACATGATATTCGTCTGCTTGTCTTGATACCGACCTTGTTGCCTTCACGTCCAAGATTTGGTTGCTGGCACGTATCTTGAGAGTACTTGAGAGCACCGACGATCCTATCCGATGTGACACAAAAGTGGGGTGCTAACCATGGAGCCTGATACTTCAGCTTGACTGCTTGTGATCTTCATCGATTCTGTGAAAACAGGCTCGGTGTGAGCCCATACGTGAAGTTCGCGGCATGCTTTGGACGCAGTTCCTATACACCATAATGATGACCTGACGTTTGAAAAACCGGGACCTGATTACATAAGCCAATGGTCTCAAGCGCGTCACCAGCGACAAGGATGGTGCCACCACGGGTCTCGAAATCTTTTGGGCGGCTTCGGCCGTCTATTCGCATACCGTGGTAGGCGCCCTCAGATGAGAACGACACGCATTCATTTTCCCTGTGTTCATTCTCCTTGCCTCCTGTTCGCGGTCCAATTATGTCGGGCCTGCTGTCACGCGCGACGAACGACTCGCGCTTCCAGTTTGCTGCCACCGCTGTCGTGTCCGGTGGCATCGTAGCCGCAGGACTGCTGAGTTACCAGCGTCTCTCCCGAGAGAAGAGGGTGTCCAGGCTTAAGGAGTCGATACCCGACCCAACCGAGGATCAACATCTGCAGAAAGTCAGTACATAAGGAGGAGCCCTTGCGGCCGCCCCATTTTGTTCCCCCGAACCTGGGCATCGAGATCGACCGAGAGAGTGCTGATCACTAACAGCGCCTCTTCTTCCTCACAGCTCACGAGCCTCGGAACGATCCCTGCCCCTGACAAGGAAGACATCCGAACCGAAGCCCTTGCCCGACGAGCACAGGCCGGTGACTTCGACGATGAGCTGATCCTTGAGCAACTGGCCAGGAACCGCGTGTTCCTGACACCCGAGGGCCTCGACAAGCTGCGCAACTCCTTCGTGATAGTAGTCGGCTGTGGCGGTGTCGGTAGCCACGCAACGGCGGCGTTCGCACGGTCCGGAATCTCGAAGCTGCGATTGATCGACTTCGACCAGGTCACACTGAGCAGTCTGAACAGGCATGCGGTCGCGACGCTGGCGGATGTGGGTTTGCCCAAGGTCCAGTGCCTGCAGAAGCGGTTGAGGGCCATTGCGCCATGGGTCAAGTTCGACCTACGACTGGAGAAGTTCGACGGCAACAGTGCCGAGTCACTACTGGCGCCATGGGGCGAGAACGGACAAAAGCCGGACTTTGTGGTCGATGCGATCGACAACATTGACACCAAGGTGGCGCTGCTGAAATATTGTCATGACCACCAGATCCAGGTGATCTCAGCCATGGGTGCCGGGTGCAAGAGCGACCCGACGAGGATCATCGTGGGCGACATAAGCACAACTACGGACGACCCCCTATCGCGAGCGACGAGAAGACGGCTAAAGCTGCAAGGTGTCACACACGGCATCCCCGCAGTTTACTCAACGGAAAAGACGGCAGATGGAAAGGCACAACTCCTGCCGCTGCCCGAGGAGGAATTCAAGAAGGGCACAGTGGGCGACTTGGGACCACTTCCTGACTTCCGGGTGCGGATATTGCCAGTTCTTGGTACCATGCCATCCATTTTTGGACTTACGGTGGCGAACCATGTCATCCTCAAGATCACAGGTAACGCTCCCACAATCAACTTGCCTCCCGCATCAAACGCTGACCGGACCGACAGGTTACCCCACCGATTATGTTGAATCCAAAGGATCGGGCAAGGTCTTCGATTCGGTATTCTCCATAGTACAGGCGAATGAGGAGAGGCTGGTACGCGCAGAACCAGGTGCTCCAACAGATGTGGCCGTCGGCCTGAGGATACCCCTATCGGTACCCGATGTTGCTTTCCTCATCGAGGAGATGTACCGTGGCCGGAGTGTAATCAGCAGTCTCCCAACGAGCCTCTTCCTGATACGGTGGAGAAGGCCAGAGGGAAGTATCCTGAAGACCTCGGGAGAGGGAGAAGACCTGCAGAAGTGGACCACACTGAGGATGAGCGATCTGGTGTGCATGACGAAGAAGGAGGCCAAGCTCCATGAGCAGCAGGTGCTCAAGGAGGGTAAATCTCCCGAGGATCTATACGATGCTGAGACGGTGAAGAGGGTCGAAGAGAGGATAGCAGAGATTGTTGGGTATGAGAAGTTTAGGTAATGGGGAGCCTACCAACCTTTGAATCTCCATAAATGCCAGCAGAGGGCTAGCTGCCTGCCCAGGAAGTCCTCATCGACGTAAGTGAGAGGTCGTTCTGTATGTGCTATCCATTATGCCTTTCAAAAAGAGAATTGATACGTCGTCTATCATGTCCAATCCTTTCATCAGACCAGCATACTGAATTGTTACAGGTGCTAATGATCCCAGCTTCCTTTAACGAATAGGCCTTGGTTACATTCATCAGTCTCAAGTTGCTCTCCTTCCATGACGGCATTTGTCAACCTCTCCACCCCTCCCCAGTGCAGTGGCTTTGACCTGGGTGCCGTGTGCTTGTCTAAACCAAGATGATATGTAAGGCTCCTGGAGGTGTGGCTTCCACATGGTTGAATATGCCTTGTACTTTCAAGGTACTCAGAGCTACCTAGGTATTCTTTCATTGATACCTAGGATCATGTGAGACCATACAACACTTGGTTGTCATGATCGAGAATGCACCTTCCTCCTCCTCTGTTGTAACGTGAGCGTGATTGCTTGATCGGGTAACCACGTCTGGTAACTCTGAAAAAGGTCATCGTCGCGTTTTCGAATTGGTCTCGAATAAGCTCAGAACGAAGATCACGCGCTTCGCGTCTGTCACGTCTGTCATGCCTGCCCCCTCCCCCCGGCTAAACATTGCCCATGTGCATCCCAAACTTCCTGGGAGCTCTGCCCACTAAGCCAAAAGCTGCACTTCCACAGAGCCCAGTTGTTGTTTCCCACCAAGCTATCTCGCCGATCGCCGTCAAGCCTTCATCCAGCACAAACTTGGACACCCGACAACGCGCTTCTCACCTTCCAGTTGACTATTCGCTCTTGCCAAGCTCGTTCATCTCCAGTGCGACCCGACCTCAAGACGACGGTCATCACATCACCATGGGGTCGACCGCTGAAGGCGACGAACTCGTCGTTCTAGACAGCCTCGATGAGGCGAACGGCCAAGCTTTGCGCATCGCCATTACCCTTTCTGCCATCACTCTGAAGCCAGTGAGGATCGAGAAAATTCGCCAATCAGCAGACCAGCCAGGTGAGGCTTTCCCATAACATCACTTCCCATTGTCCCAATGCCACCTCCACTCTCAAGAAGTATTCACTTCGAATGATCTTGTCTGCACAATGGTCCCTCCTGAGGCAGTCGTCAAAGACAGATTATTCCATACTACTTTCGTATTTGAATCGTGATGACTTGGCAGGAAGTCGTCCACTCCTAGGCCAAGCTTCATGAAGCATCTGATGGCGTACTGCACTTCCTAACTGAATACTTCTCCTGGTACGAAGTTGCATCTCTTTCTAACCCCCTCCCAGGAATGACAACTCACCTCATAGCCATTGTCAAGTGGCTAGCCGATCAGACTGGAGCAGCTGTGGAAGGCAACGTCTTGCAGAGTCAAACTTTGACGTTCAAGCCGATACAACATCCATCCCCGAAGAAGCTTGCGAAGAAAGAGATCAAGATCAGTCCTGGCTCAATGCTTGCAAGCTCCGTCTTACACTTCCAGACCGTCCTACCTTTTCTTCTCTACCTTGGCTGTGAGGATCTCGAGAAACAAACGCCCTTCGAGCTAAGACTCGCTGGTGCGACTTGTTCACCTGATGCTCCAAGCTTCGAGTATCTCGATCAGGTCTTCCTCCCAGCACTGAAGAACTACTTCAATGTTGATATCGGGCGACAACTCGTCAAGCGTGGCTGGGACAAGAGAACCCCTGATCCAAAGTGCATTCAGGAGGGAATCATCCGCTTCAAGGTCCTCCCGCTGAAGTCTGGTACAGTCTTGAACCTGAACAAGGAGGCAAGGTTCTGTACTGACGAGGATGGGACGGGTTCCGTTGACAATGAGATCCTAAGTGTTGATGTCACCATCGTCACTCCGCCGCTGCTGCATGAAAATCTGAAGGAGGACCTCACAGAGGATATCGAGTATAGATTTCCTGGTGCTGAGGTGAGCTTCAAGATCGAAGACAGTGGATTCCGTGACCGGGTCTATGTCCTGCTTATTGGCAAGGCCGAACGTAAGCAACGCTGCCTCAATTAGCACATCATATTCAGCATTTCCACGTACTCGTGGTTGAATGTCAACGCTATGTATATATGGCTAATTACCACCGTTGTAGACTGCCGCTGGGGACGTGACTACCTGTTGGGCAAGCGTCTCAAGGACTGCTCGATTCCTGCATTGAGCAAGGAGATTTCGAGCCAGGTCTGTAAGGACCTCGAGGACGAAGGTAGGCAACGTCATCTTATATCACGCTATACCATACCGACCGCCAAATCCTATATATACACGAATCTACCCAAAGCTCACCTGAAACTCTCGCAAACCTGTCTGAAAATTGCTAATTTCTATACCAGTCAACCGCGAGTGCCCTGTCGACAAGTACCTGCAGGACCAGCTGGTTATCTACCAGTGTCTGGCTGAGGGGAAATCATGCTTTGACTCGGCAGGCTTGAAGGGTAGTATGGCCAGCCACGACTCAAAGCAAACCCGCAATGCGAAGGAGATCGCATGTGCAATGCTACCTGGTGCAAAGTACAGTGAGGACAATGTCTGCATCGGAGCAGGTGTGGTAGTTAGAGACGCTTGATATACAAGGGCAGTATCAGCGCAACTAGGTAGTGCCATGATCAAAGGCACAGAAGCTGACTCGGGGTTCTCCTCAGTTCGGTAACTGACCTTTTCATATTGGTATTCTCCCTGTTTTCAGGCGAGGTCTTCTTCGTCTGTCATCGTCTCTTCGGGAAGGACGTTCATCTTATTTCGGCAGTTGAGTCCGTCTGCCATATTCTTGGGCAGGCATCCCAAGGATCAGATAATGTGATAAGGGGTACTCTATCACAGAAACGATGTCGATGGTTATGCAACTGCAATGGCAAATACAGTGGCACAATGTGTGCCAGAGATTTGCAATGCTGAAGAGACAGGGGGAAATGTCCGATCATCGAGGAGGGAGAGTCTTTCAAGTGGTAGCAGCTACTCGTATTACTGCAGAGAAAAAGTAGTATCTATCATGACCATGAGATATCACGACCTACATAGTAGTCCTGCATCCCTAAGAGTCATACCCATGGTCTCTTCCACTCACTCCATGAACCTATCTGTGTTGGCACACAGAAACACACTAAAGCTACTATGGAGATGGCCACAATCGGCAGAGCGACCGCCAGGCCCATCTGCCAAGGAGACATCCCACCTGAAGAGGAATTATCTCTAGGCATGAGGTCCAGGATGTCAGACATTGCTTGCATGTGTGACACGTTGAAGAACTCCATTGAAGTTGTGATCCGCCGTGATGGTCCAGGGATTGCAATAGACTGATTACCTGTGTTTGTAGAAAGTGGGTATAGACGCGAGATAATGCATTTTATGTTGTCAAAACGATAAATAGAATAGGGTAGGGCCGCACCTCTGTCCAGGCCTTTTATATACCAGAAACGGAGTTGATGCAGTCGTGAAAAGCCCGTAGCTATGAGTTGGACAACTTTCTGACTATACCTACATAGTTATTGACATACAGACAGTGTGTAACGTCACCAGGATGAGTTGCATGTGATGCCGACAGCGACAAGGCTGTGCAGTACCGCCCTGGGCATAAGGTGCTTCAGAGCTCCGTCAACCCCTCCCAGATCGCAAGTCCAAGTGGAACTCTTCCTCCTCGACCATGAGGATTCCGCGATTGCCAAGCTCACAGGCGGATAGAAGATGGCCCGTGTGGAAGCATCATTCACCCATCGCCCGCATCTCCAAGGTCTCAGGACAGGGATGTGAATCCTCTTCCTCCCCTACCTGTGATCTTTAACCTCATGCGGGGTTGGCTTGGGAATTGTCCATAAAATCCATTATTGAGGGCCTTGAGAGCTCCATCGTAGCGCCGGAGACGATCTCATTCACACTTACACAGAAGCCTATGTCTATATAAGGATTGCCGACCCACCACTCCCTCACTAGGTCGGATCTCGTCTTTGTTCTGCCTGTGCTTACGTCGAATCCTACCGGAACTTCCGAGGTCCGACAGGATTAATCGGGGCATTACAAGTGCTGGGTATATAGAGGTCGTTGCCAGCAAGGACGGAAGACGACGCTTTGCCTCCCTTTCCATATCATCATCTGCATTTCCCAGAAATCATCACCCAGGAACTTGAAATAGGGTACCAATGAAGATCGTGATCACTGGCGCAACAGGCTTCACAGGCCAGGAGGTGCTGAAGCAATGCATCGAGCACTCCTCTATAACATCCATAGTTGTCCTCTCCAGACAGCAGCTTCCTGAATCGGTAGCAGACCCGAAGGTCAAGGTAATTGTCCTGGACAACTTCCTGGAGTATAGCCCATCCACGCTCTCGGAGCTCAAGGGTGCGGATGCATGTATCTGGTGAGCCTGGAACACCGGCCACGGCCTTTCACATGTTCCTTATGTTTTCTTGGTGTTTCCTCTGGCCGGGGCATATAGTGAAAGGTGCTGACACCTTCTCGTCAGGACTCTTGGAAAGCCATATATCCCAGACAGGGACGAAGCAAGGAGAGTTAGTATCGACTACACCATGACTGCTGCCAGAGCTTTCACGAAAGACACTGCAGCCAGAGAGGGCCGATTTCGCTTCGTATATGTGAGTGGTATGGCTGCGGTACGTGATCAAACCAAATCGCTCTGGTTCATGGGTGAGTATCGGAAGATCAGGGTAAGTGGTACTCGGCTCGTATATAGACGAGGATCTATCATATAGGCTGACCGTCGACCAGGGCCAAGTGGAATACGAGCTCATTGGGCATGCGAAGAGGAACCCGGCGGTATTCGAGTCGTATATCTTGAGACCGGGAGCTATACTTGATGAGGGGTACAGCCTTAGGAAGATTGCATGGTCGTTGGGCCCCTCTGTCAGAGTGGAAGCGCTTGCTAGAGCCATGATTGACATTGCACTGAATGGATTCGAGAAGGACACATTGGAGAATAAAGATGTTGGAGAATGGGATGCCGGTGTCCGGAATCCCCAGTGACGATTTCCAGCACTTGTAGCAGAGATCGCATCTGTAAGTAGTCAGTTGGATGTGCAGCAAGAAAGGGCTGGATTGTCAAAAGCGTGAGGCCAGAGGGCAAGGCTGTTTTCATTCCGGATAGATAAGCAGACACATTTACCAAGTGTATACACTGAGACGGGGAGGAATCGCTTAGCTCTTGTCAGCCAAACTTAAAATCATCGTTGATGCAATCTATCCTACGTACCACCTTAGTCATCGTCTCTTTGAAGTCCTTGGCGACCACGTCCTATGCTGTCTGCCAAGCTCTGATTCACTGCCGAATTGCGAAGGCTGTTCGTAAATTGGCGGCCTCCATACTTGTTCGCTTGGACTCGGGCGCGTTCATCCGCCTCGCGATCGGCCTGTTCCTTCTCTGCCAGGGCTGCAAGGCGGGCCTCCCGAGCCTTGTCCAGATCTGTAGCATCGGCCTGCATTGCTGCAAGCTTTCTTGCCCTCTCCTCTTCGTCGTCCTCGCGATTTCCAGACTGCCTAGCATCCGAATTTGAGCCATTATTACGCCTCCTGTCCGGGGAGAATCTACGTTCCCTTCTTCCTTTATGCTCGCCCGAGTTGTGCCGCCGTCTGTCGGCATAATCTCTCGTACCAATGCTCTCGTCCCTCTCTTCAGATTCGCGGCGCCTTCTATGTCGTGGACCGTCTCGCGAGTCGGAACGGCGGCTCTTGCGATGTGCGTCATCATCCGAGTATTCTTCATGTCGGCGCCGTGGTGGTGACTTGTCCCGTGAATCAGCACGCCGCCTCTTACGACTCTGCTCATAATCCGAGTTATACTCGCGACGTCGAGGACTCCGTGAGCGGTCTCGCGAGTCTGAACGCCGATGCCTGTGACGTCGTTCGTAATCGGGATCATCGTCCCGGTGACGGCGATGGTGTTGGGATCTGTGGCTACGGTGTCTGTCCTCCTTGTCCCTTTTTGTCTTGGGCTTCTCTTCCACGATTCCCATCTGTGCCAACAGCTGTCTCCTCTTCGAAGGGTCCTTCATCATTGCCTGGTATGCCTCCTGCTCTTGCCTCTTGATCGCTACAAGAGGATCTTCCCTGACTTTTGTCGCAATGTCTCGCGTATTTGCCACGACCGAAATCGGCCCAGGGGCCTCGCCCGTAGGCCCTGCCGTTTTCTCGACCTTTTTGATTTCGTCACCTCGGAGGATGGAATCGATGCGTCGCTTGCCGAGCAGGAAGGCTTCGCTAGAGTATTCGTCTCGTCCGCCATCATTGGGCCCCTGGTACATCCATTCGACACGGTCGACACGCTTCCGTCCTCCAGCCGCCTCCTCTTGCTTCTGCAATTCCTCGATCTGTCGCTCGCGGCGGATTTCCTCCAGACGGGCCTCGGTGAGTTTCCGCTCCTGTAGTGCTGCTTGTTCGGCATCATAAACGCGCCGTTGGTTGGTCATCAACTGGGGATGCCATGACTTCTTGAGGTTGAGGTCGTTGCCTCCCATCTTGTCTGGATGATTGACAGAGCTATTGATGTGGGCGATACGAGAATTGATCGAGGCCCAGCACTGAATGTGATGGTGTTGGTGTGGTTTGTTGGATATGAAGAGAAGGTTGATGGATAAGGACGGTGGCGGAAAAGTCAAAGCACTCGCGAGCCTTTGGAGCCTTTCCTGGGAAGTGGTCAGGGCGGCCCGTGCTTTAAGCTTTATCCAGTGGCAGGGGCAGCGGGCAGCAGGCAGCAGGTGCGGGCAAGCAAATTACCCACCCCTGGCTGCCCTGCTGCTGCTCAGCCTTACAGCGTTGGCACGGGCCCCTGCCAATTCGACGTCCAGCGTCCAGGCGACACTAACATCAACTGGGAGACTGTCCAACTCCACATATCTTGTAGTCAACGGGCTCCCATCAACACCTCTCGTTTACACCTCTACTCACAAACTCACGGACGAGCTTCACCGTTAAAGATATCGCCACACATACACGATCTTTCCTTATTCAACATTGTGAAATCTGCCCCAAAAACTTTATCGAAATAGCCATAATGTCGGACGACGATTTCATGCAGGAGTCGGATGAGGAGTATGACTTTGATTACGACGATGAGGATGACAATGAGGATTCTGGAGATGTAGACATCGAGAACAAGTACTACAACGCCAAACAGATGAAGCTCACAGACCCGAAGGATGCTATTAAGGAATTCTTGGAGGTGCCAGGCTTACAGCCGGAGAAAGGAGACTGGGGCTTCAAGGGATTGAAACAGGCCATCAAGCTTGAGTTCAAGCTCGGTCAATACGATGAGGTCCGTCAACAGGTTCCAGTAAGGCGAGCAAACTGAGCTGACCAATTTGCAGGCAACAGAACACTTTGCGGAGCTACTGACCTACGTAAAGTCCGCGGTGACGCGCAACTATTCAGAGAAGTCCATCAACAACATGCTGGATTACATCGAGAAGGGTTCAGATTCCGAAGGCGCCGCACAGTGCATGGAGCGCTTCTATTCCCTTACACTAGACTGCTTTCAGGCCACCAACAATGAGAGGCTCTGGCTCAAGACTAACATCAAGCTTGCCAAGCTCCTACTCGACCGCCGGGACTACCTGGCCGTCACCAAGAAGCTCAAGGAGCTCCACAACGCCTGTAGGCGCGAGGACGGCTCTGATGATTCCAGTAAGGGCACGTACCTCCTCGAGATCTTTGCCCTCGAGATCCAGATGTATGCCGAGATGAAGAACAACAAGCAGCTCAAGGTGCTGTACCAGCGGGCCCTCAAGGTACGCTCCGCTGTGCCCCACCCCAAGATCATGGGCATCATCCGGGAGTGCGGCGGCAAGATGCACATGAGCGAGGAAAACTGGAAGGATGCCCAGTCCGACTTCTTCGAATCCTTCCGAAACTACGACGAGGCCGGCAGCCTGCAGCGCATCCAGGTGCTCAAGTACCTGCTCCTCACCACCATGCTCATGAGGTCCGACATCAACCCCTTCGACAGCCAGGAGACCAAGCCGTACCGGAACGACCCCCGGATCGCCGCCATGACCGACCTGGTCGACGCCTACCAGCGGGACGACATCCACAAGTACGAGAGCGTCCTCCAGAAGAACCAGGACCTCCTCTCGGACCCCTTCATCGCCGAGAACATTGACGAGGTCACGCGCAACATGCGCACCAAGGCCGTCCTCAACCTCATAACGCCCTACACGCGCATGCGCCTCTCCTGGGTTGCCAAGCAGCTGCGCATCACCGAGGCCGAGGTCCAGGACATTATGGGCTTCCTCATCGTCGACGGCAAGATCCGCGGCAGGATCGACCAGCAGGCCGGCGTCATCGAGATCGAGAGCGACCGCGACGCCGAGCGCATCGGCGCCATCCAGCACCTGTCCGACGCCCTGGCCGACCTGTACAAGACAGTCTTCAAGGACGGCGAGGGCTTTCGCATCACTGACGCGGTCGGCGCCGCCGGCGATGCTACCGACATGGGGACCGGCTTCTTCGAGGCGACCCTGGGTACCCGCAGCAGGGCTGGCGGTGCTGCTGGTGGCGGTAATGGCGGTGGCGGTGGTGGCGGTCACCGGGCCCGCAAGGTTCCCAAGGGCATGTTTGCTGGGGCTGCGGCATCGTAGAGCGATGCGGGACATGGACCAGCACCTTCAGGTTCCTATGCTGCCAATTCCGCAGCTATACGTGATCCTTGGCGTATCTAACGGGGGCAATAAGGCATATGCAGCGGCTGGCCTCTCTCAGATTACAAAGGGCTATGCACCTCTTTGCTCGTGAATGGAGAACCGATAGCATAGATGGTATTCAGGTAGAGAAGCCTCGAGAGGATGGGCTAGTTAGGACTCAGAGGCGATGGATGATATTGAGCGCTCTTTTTGCTTTTAGATTAAAAGTCTCGGCAGGTCTCCAATCTGAGGATTGGTGGTAAGATGGGGATTTCCCTCGAGTACGGTGTGGTATGTGTCGGTGTTACACACGAATGAGCCGGTATGGTAGTAGCAGCATCAGAGCACAAGAAGAGTTAGGGAGAGTTTTTGGAATTGAGAATTCTACCATAAGTTCACCTGATATTTCGTTATTTCCGTCAAAGTACATACGTTGCTATTCCAGAGAGGGAACCATTTCACTATTGACAACGTAATATGAATAGACATAAATCAGTTCCACAATGTTGCCACGCGCTCCTCTGGCTTTACCACCACTCAATTCTCGAGCCATGGAATAGCCTGGATACCACAGTAGCACAAGCCGCTTTGCCCACAACCAAACCTGTCACTTGTCATTCCCCGGCTAATAAAGAACCATGGCGAGGACGTGATTGACTAATCCAGTCCGCCACACAGTTTACTCTGGTTGGATCGCGCAACAAGGTCCTTGGTAATAGATACGGACTATATTGCAACTAGACACGCGAGATGCAAGTGCTTCTCCATATAGAACTCTAAATCATATACTTATTTAGATAATTGGGAGGTAGAATGGACAAGTGTGAACGCCAATGCTATGAATCCATTACAGTTACCTCATAGCCGAAGCCATTGCACGACTACATTACAGATTGCCGACGCCCAACAGATAAGAAAATAAAGGAAAAGCGGAAACAGAAGCTTTGGCTTCATGGGACAGAAGCCACTCGCGGGTGCGCGGGCCGTATGGCCCCGTCACCCCTGCCACAGTCGTGTGTGTGTTCGCATATCGACAGGAAAACAGATGTTGAAACAAGCAAGACACCCGCCCGGTTCGCTTCGCGCAAACCTGGTTGGGGTCATCTGGAAATGCACGAATAAACTTTGCCGCCTCTTGATGTTGCCTCTCTGTACACGCCGTTCGAAGGGTGTCGAACGTGTCTTCTTTATCATCTCGAAACAAATGCGTCTCGTGTACGCCGCTTGCATGTATGATCTGGATGCTGATCCAAACTACCGTGTGCCCTTCGACATCTTGTCGCATAACTGGGAGGACGGATAGAATTGCTATTTTCCCGGGCCATTCTGATGGTCAGTCGTTACCCCAGGCCGATGGATTTCAGGGCAGCCGAGGTCTTGTCATCGGCGGACGAGGTTATACTGTTGATTAGACCTCACTCGGGAACCCTGTGGATGTCATTTCTCCCTAGATTCCATGGAATCTGCATTGTCGTCCGATGAATGGTGTCCCACCTTAGCATGACTTCTCTTTCTGGCCGATCGGTCGCACCTCTCGACGGGATCGTCCACACCGGGCCTGTACTCCTCCGGTTGGAAGTTCGGATTATTGAAGTGGGCGGGATTGAAGTGTGAATTCTTGAAAGTGTTCGTCTGTAGAGGCTGATCTGGCCAGACATTTGCGTCTATCGTTTCCTCATATTGGTAACGACTGAAACGAAAGTCGTGCGTTGTCGAAGTGGGCACAGAAGGGCCAGGCAGAGACTGAGGCGGCAGTGGTGTTCGTTGCGATGGGGGGCCTTGTGATGATGGAGTGGGCGGTGAATCAGCATATGGAGATGGAAACCATGGGGACTGCGGACTTGGTGAGTAATCCAGTGTTGAACCCCCTAATGTTGACCCTGCCAGTGTTGATCCCCCCAGCTGTCCCATCGGCGATACAGGACCAACACTTCCGAAGCCAGGCAGCATGGCCAAAGGGTTCACGCCAAAAGGGTCCTGGAACTGCGGGACGCTGGGGAAATTGGTGGGTTCATAGGCCATTCGGTTGACTTGTATCTCTCTGTGTGGTGGCCGAGGTGGAGCTTTGTATAGGATGTCGTAATGGCCTGGACGGTAAAGGAGATGCATGGTCAGATTGTTCCCAGAGTCGTCATCGGGGAAACGGTGAACATTGGCCTTGGTGCCTGCGCTACGGTCGAGGTAAACAATCTCGAGGATGACCCCTGCTGGCTTGAGTAGAATCTCCACCAACAGTGATATGCCAAGCTCGTCAATCTCATGCTCCGGTGGCTCGATGACTGTTTGAGAGTAATGTTCGGGATCGTTTCCACACCATGCGCCGTATTGATCGCTGTGCCCTTTTAGCCATGCCGACGCAAGCAGTCGAAGATGGTACAGAATGCCCATCGATGCATCGTCATTGAACTTGGTGGTCAGCACGGCCAAGGATGTGTCAGGGTCGTGTATGCTAGTGGACAGCTCTTTCAGGAGTTCAAAGGTCTCCTCCAGGAAGTCCTCGACTAGCGATGGGTCATGACCGCCCTCGTTCACAAGGTAGTCGTTCAGCTGGCGGAGGCGCAGGATTTCACCGTCAACAAACTCCTGGTTACCCTGCTGGATGAGCAGCTCGAAATAGCAGAAACCAATAGCTATGGGCAGGTCAGTGACAGGCCAAGATTGAAATGGGGATATTTAGATTGCGTCAACTCCAAAGACAATTTCATAAGCATGGTATCTGGGTGTCACAAGGCCGTGGGACCTCCAGATGAGCCCGGCATGTTGGGAATCAGATGCAGCGGGTGTGTGGGACAAGTGTAGCTTACCTCTCCATCCACAGTTGCCGTCTCCTTTGACGGGTCGGTAATGGGAGTATGTCTCGGATAAGGCCTGGACGACTGTTAGCACTAGCTCACATGATGGGACACCAATGAGCAGCAGCATGGCGGGGGAGGCAGATAAGATGAGAAAAGGCTCACAGATGTCTTCGCGACGTAGATGGGATCGGCCTTTGCGTATTCCTCCATGATGGCGCCAATTGGAGTCTTGTCGCCCAAGCGAGGTCCCTATGCATTTTCCATTGCCGTCAGCGGAGGGGAGCGCCTCCAAGACCGGAGCTACGAGCAGTCAATATCAAAGGCGTACCTCGAGTTCCGGCTGCCAGGTTCGAGCAGCAGCTTCCTGGGCAGCGAGCTCGTCCTCAAGGCCCTGGCTCTGCTCCATCGTGTCGATAATATTGCTCGCGGCACTGAGGATGGGGGAGAAGTGCCGCTGCTCCGTCAGAGATTGGAGTAGTGGTGGTTGTTGTTGGAAAGGGAACACGGCGGGTATTGTTAGTTGAGCGGTTGAACCTACCCCTGCCACTGCTGCCCCGCCATGAGCATGAGCATTGGCATTGGCATGAGCAGCATTAGCATGAGCATGTGCGGCACGGCCGCCCAGTGCTTCTCCACCTCCACCGGGACAGGGGCCCCTGGGCGCCACCGGCCCACCTAAACCGTAGGGCGTCTGCTGGTAGTTGCAGTAGCCGGCAACCTGAAAGCCTTCCAGATTGCCCAGGCTGCCCAGATTGCCCAGATTGTTCAGGTCATCTCTGAGCCCATTATCCTCATCCTCCTCGACTCGTGGTACAAGGTAGGTAGGATAAAAGGAGGGAAATGGCTTTGGTTGAGGCTGGAACATACCTCTTTCCTGTGTTCTGGGAGGGAAGAGACGGGCGACGGAAGCAACAGGCACTCTCCAGGTAAATTAAAGGGAATTCACCTGTGCGTCAGAGTAAAGCAATAGATCCAGGTCCGCTTCTCCACTATGCGATGTCAGTCCTGTCGGACAGATGTTTTGTCTCGTCTCGATGTCTTGTGTTGTGCCATGCAGCCCATCCGTCAGACCACCGAAACAGCAGCAGATCGGCAACTGACAAAGTCAACTGTCCCCCCCTGCTACCAAAAAATTGTTCAGCATTGACAGTTACCGAGGCGAATGCGCACAACAACAGATGACAGCAGGATGAGCGCTATCACAGCAGAATATTCGAAATGTCACAGGCAGTGTGTAGGGTGCGCGGAAGTGTCCATGTAGCAAAAGGGACAGACGGTACGGTACGTACGGCTCTTCGAACGATTCTCTCGCGATACACGGCACTGCACTGCACTGCAGGAGCAGTCGTGTCCAGTTCCCAGTCCAGTCCAGTCCAATCCAGCACAGCCTGCACACTCAATCCCCAAGACGCAGGTAGGGCGCCTCTATGTGTGGTATCACGAAGAAACGGTTGCAGCCGGATGCAGGAAGCACACCGAGCTTTACCGACGAGGAGATCGGGTCAGATCCGATATGTAAGCTCTGATCTGATATTTCGTGTAGTCAATGGCGTTGAGACCAGAAGGAGATGCCGTCCTTCGGTCTTGCTCGTTGTTGGCAGTCTTTGCCTTGACGACTAGTTTTCCCAGTGCAAATGCCTCTGTCGACAAACGACGGCTCACGACGGCTCTGAAGCCAAGGTAGACAACCGCGGCGCGATAAATGTATGGGAGGAACGACAGGTCGAAATTCGAGGTAATATTCAAAGGTTGGACTGAAACACACCAAAGAGTGTGAATTTGCGTCCAGAAGTGCCTGGAGGTCGTGGTAAGTAGCTTTGCTGTTGTGGCAGCCGCCCAAGACAGACCAGGGATTTCAGTATAGGCACATGTAATGGAGCGGACTTCGAGCTGCAAGTAGGTCTAGGTCAGGTCAGGAGACTCTCGGGGTCATAAGTAGGTAGAGATATTTGGCGGGATCAATGCAGACAAGTATGAGGACGCACTGAGTTGGGAAACTGTCTGACCCAGGACTAATAGGACTAATAAAAGCCATGCCATGACCCTAAAGTGGCAGACTGAGCCGAGGAAATGCTTGGAAATAGTGACAGCAGCAGCAGCAGCAGCAGCAGCAGGGACCCAGACCCCTTGGACCCCCCTCCCCCACCCGATACGAGTGCCGGAATTCGAGAGGCTATTTCACGGCTTCGAGCTTTTACCTCGCAGCTCGAATGCCCGTGGATCTCAATATCAAGCAAGGCGAGTACATACCTACCTAGGTAAAGTTAGATACTTACCTAGGTATGTAGCCAGTATCTCGACAGGGACGGTCTCCGGATCGGAGGTGTCTTGGGCGGTCTGTATTGCCCAGCACCCCAGCACCCCAGCACCCCAGCGCCCCAGCGCCCCAGTGCGCCAGCATCCTAGAACGCCAGTACCCCAATACCCCGGCATCCCAGCACTTTAGCGCGCTCATGCAGTTACACATACCACCCTGGCAAGAGCCTCCTTCCAAGCCTCTCTCCCAGTCAGGACAAATCGGTCCGCTAGTGTGTACGAGGGTACAGTAGGGTGTCGTTAGCCCGACCACGATATGGCTGAAGACATCTTGACTGGAGCATGGGATGCCGGCCGTCACTCCACCGAGGCAGCTGGTACTGTGTACCTAGATACATAGTAACGCTCGGTTGGGGAATCCCTGTGGGCACCTGGCCTGGGTCGGGCAAGTCATGTAGGTATTTATACATGGTACAACGTACCCATCCGCTCAGCACTGTCGACTGTATGGTATGGCATCGGTGAATTTTATGCATCCAAAACCAATGGCACAAAGAGGATTGGTAGCAGGGCTCATGACTGGCTAATTGATAGTACGTAGGTATGTATGCAACCTTAGGTCAGGCACGCCACGGTATCATTTTTCTATTGGGAGTACCTAGGTATACCTGGGCGTGCCAGGTACAGTACGATAAGGCCAGTCGGCTCACGAGACACCTGGATTTTCAAGCTTTCTCCCTTCCTTCCTCTTTATGCCCTCTATATGTCAGGCTGCAAGGTTCAACGTTGTTGCGATCGCTGCTATGGTGCCAGAGTGCCAGAGTGCCAGAGTGCCTGCCCGGTTCCTTGAATAGTATGAAAGGATGGTGGGAACAGATGAACCACTTGAGAGATTGTAGTGGTCAGTGCGCCCTCCTCCCAGAGATTCCAACTTTGCATGGGTCTATGTATCCACGTTTGACACAGCAATCAGTTGACAGTTGACTAGGTACCTAGGTACCTAGGTATCCACAGCAGTTCTTCAGCAGCGGGGCCCACTAATATTGAAAGGGGCAAGGGCCACCGTAATGCACGTGCTGCAGTGACTTCCAATAATCCCGGTATATCTCCTGAAATTCAGTGTCACTGTCAGTGGCTTCCCCAGTCTTTTCCCGGCTTATATGCCGTACCTACTTTTCGAAGTCCCAGAGTTGTTACATCTGCCTGCTTGCTCGTCGTCACCGTCAGAACCACTGTCGCAACCACCGTCGCAACCACAGTCACATCTGTATGAAAACCTGTACCTCATGACTGGTCAGATCATTGCCACCCGACAAGCTAACAGGTGTTGGCCGCGTTGACGGAGGAGGCCGTAGACCGGACTGGCGCCAAATGCATCCTCTCCAAGGGGCAGTGATCCTGCCACGGCTGATGTACATCCGGTGAGATTTCTGGAGCCGAAGATTCAGGCAGGTAACGGGTTGGCCACAGTCTATGAATCTCCCTCCTTCATGGGAGATTCGCGGGAGCAGGCAGAGCTCCTGCTTCAACAACAAATCCACCGAGATCCTCAAATGCCAGCTCCCGAAGTGCCCTCCTCACATTTTCGTGGGCAGAGAAGCAGTAGCTTCATGGCCCTCTTCATCATGACATCCTCCAAAGACTCAGCAGGCCATTCCTTAATACTCGGCATATAGCTACAGTGAGCAACATGCATGTCTGTGCTCCGGCTCTGTTCCCGAGATCAACACCCGCTCCAGCAGCTACGCCCCTGGCCAGGGCAGAGTTTGCGCTACTCCCAGCATCTTTCTCTTGCCATGGTCTTAGCATTTCTAGTACTCATGAAGGCATGGAAGTCGGTTCCCAGGCCTTGAATGAGGGTGCAGATTTATTATATCCACAGGCCAGCATTCACGAGCACCCTTCAGGACCCCAAGTTGTTGGTCAATGGCAACCCAATCCTTCCAAACAGTCAGTATTTGGATTGAAACAGGGCATAACGAAAGCTGACTTCGCCTAGAAGAGATTGTGCAACAATCTTCCAGCAGTGGGGGCTGGGGTCCATCGGATGGCCGCTAGGGGAAGTTGTTTGCCCTCCTTGCCCTTGTGGCGTTTGCCTCCCTACCGAATATGGTTGCACGGAAAATCAAGACGTATATCAAACAGATCCACCACGGCAACTACGACGCATGAACGAGCCTGGTGGGACAAGCTTCTCCGGATGGATTGTACCAGTCGACGTGACGTGACGTGACGTGACGGAGGGCGGCGCAACATCGGCAGTCGCAGTTACACAAAGCCACTGGGCTATCTTGCACCGGGCTATCTCTGTGGGCGAGATCTGACAGGATTACAGACTGCTTACATGTAAGCCGTTCTTCCTCTGTTCAGCTGGCGTGGAGAGTGCCCACCCACAAATGTGGGCTCGTGACACAGCCCGGCGATGCACAGAGCTGCTTGACATGTCTTGGTATGTGCTATCAAGGCCACACGAGAGCCTTGTTTTGGTGTAAAGTTCCGGTTCTCTGGGTATTTCGCATGGCTGTAGCGGGCGGCAGAGACTGGCGTCCATCACGAACCTGCAGGCTCAATAGGCTACGGATGGCCATCGAATCCCGCCAACAGATTCCGAGACCATTAATATGACTTGTGTTGTGCATGCACTAGTCGGGAGGCGGCGAGAGGCCGGAGGAAACTAGCAGCAGCTGAGTCGGCCCCATCTTCGGACCTGCCATGAGCCGACTACGTTATTGCTAAACTTTCGTGCAGTGGGTCGTCGTACATGTATTTGCCGGACACCCCTCATGCGACGACAGTCGCCCAGGGCTCAACTCGAGATGTTAAGCATCTTCAAGAGTGCTCTTCGGTCTAGCTAAGAGAAGGCAAATGCTTCTCTTCCTGTCGTCATCATGATGCCCAAAGGGGCTAGCAGCGCCGTTGAAATTGCTCCGGCTGCCCAGATCTAGACTGTCGAGTTGTCTTCGAATCAGACCTCACGGGGAGTCATACCATGAGGTCTTAAGGGCGACGTGAAGACGTTGCAGAGATGGTTGGTGCAACCTCACTAGCATCATATGCGAGATCAAGGAATCGGTTGGTCTGGTGCCATCTAAACCTAGCCCCCCTTGGCGTCGGATCGGCGAACTGACAACTGTTCCAGAAGACGGGATCTGCTCTTTCAATGTCCATCTAAGCCATCGGTGCCCCCTTGATCGTATTCGATGCTGCTTGGAACTAGACAGCCACAGATGACCGCCAGTATATGATGAAGCTCAAAGGATTCCCGATAGTTATGTGCTGTGCCACCATTCCCGCCATGGCTAGTACACCGATATGATACATTCACCTTGCCTACCTAGGTACATTGAGAAGCTACGGTACCCAACCGATATATGCGATCAAGCTGCTGTCTGCCGTCATTGTATCTACTAGCTCCCCAAGGGCACAATTAGCAATCAGCCTACCATCTATGCACATAGGCCATCACATACCATCAGGGGAGGTCGATGACTATCGATACTCGCTATTTACAATCGTAGCCACGTGTCACGAGGTCGTTGTTTGCAATACGATAGCAGTAATGGCCCAGCAGACGAAGTATGGCCGGTGCTGCTTCACTAAGCTGAGTGGCGGTTGCACTTCCAGTACTGGCACACGCTCAACAGTATCAACGGAGATGGCACCACCCAACTTACGCTACTCAAGCGATATCGACGCCCAGAATGTCACAGTAGCGATGGATCAACCTTGCACAAGGATCGGTCGTAGCAGTCCATTCGCAGCTACAGAATTGTCGGGTAGGTCAGGGGGTGTGCGGTACCGAAATACCTTCATCTCATCAACTCCTCTTGAGAGATGCAGGCTAACTTACTTTTGCATTCTCATTACCGCAGTGCAGCATCCGTCGCCCCGTTTGTCCTTCGTTATGGGCAATGTTTTCCCAACTCTGTTGCATACCCATGGCCCTATGAACTTGTGATTGATGCGAATTATATGAGCACTTCTTTAATCTACTCACCCCTTCACGCCATGTTATCTCTTGTCCCATGTACTACTCCCAGGACTTTACAATCAGTGTTGCGCTCCATGAAAGTTCTGTCGACAATCCTTGCTCTCATTTGATCTCAGGTCCCCTTTGAACGCAAGTGGTCGCTACCGTGCACAACTCCGCCTCCCCCCCCCCCTTTCCGCTGTCGTCTGCATTGATGTCTTGCACTGCAACCATCCTCTCCCTTCTGAGGCAGCGCCCTGATGTAAGTTTCCGAAGCCACGAGCCACTGAGCTGCGGTCGTGACACCAACCTGAGTATTGCCTAATCGGAAAAATGAGGCCCGTCCTGAGCTGTCGCATCAAGAACCTGGTGTCTCAGGCGATCCGTATACGTTTCAGGCGCGGCAGTTGAGTCAGCCGGGACGGTGCCTTTGTTAAGACCCGATAAGCTCCGGTTAATCGTCTTCTGTTTGCCATCAGTCTCGTCAAGCTATCATATTGCCCCACTAGATATGCATACGCTGCAGCTTGCCTTCAGGAAAGGAGATCGTTGGCATCTAATATGGTCCAGAGCTCGTTGAAGTACTACGCTCTTCAGCTACTTCCTGTATTCGATGGTAGGTCTACTACGTTCATTTATGGGTGTCCACGCCTCGAAATCGCTTCTTCCTCACCTCATGGTGTGCCAGGCTTAGGTTCATTCCGTTCAAGGGGTGCCCTTAATCAATCACATGCAATCGGAAGACTTACCCAACTAGACAAATCAATCACGGTTGCCTCACACAAGAGTGGAGGACGTCTAAGATGCAGGTGCCCACAAATGCTGGCGGAAGCACGATATGTGGATAACTGCGTTGTCTTTACTTCAGTCGTTGCCCGCCACGTTGATCACAAAAGATGCACCCCAAACGTCTCGGCACATATGGAAGCCAACGGTTGCCCAAGTCTCTGGGTTTTTGAAGAATCTTCGGGCTGAGCCAGTCAAGTACAGTATGTTCGGGACGCTGCGGCACTCCTGGCATACATCATTGGGTATCCTAAATATTCTTGAAACGACAGCCGGCAAGCCACTTCTTTCGTCCGGGTCTGGGCTGTAGAACCACGCCTTATATGGTCATCGAACGGCAGACTGCGCACATCACACTGCGGCCACCTTACCGGCCCTTCCGCGATGTTGGAATGTAAATTACATCAACCGTGCGTTGCTTTTTGAGCACGACAGATCAACAGGTTACCCAACTTATGGCTCTCGAGCAGCACGCAGCTAGGTCGTGAATCCTCGCTGTTGAGCCCCACCGCGGCTGTTAGGCGGCGGCAGCGCGTGTCGCCCTCCCACGAACTACCCCACAAACCCTGGGAATGCGCGGAAAGATAGACAGACGTCTTGATCCCATCCTGACAGCTCAATTTGCGGAAAGCCAACCAGAGGCAGGAAGGGTGTAGTGCGATGCAGCTACATCTGGATGGTGTGGACGGAGCAACCTGTCAATATGCTTGATTACGCTTCGGTGACGGGATCATACATTGTCCCTCACTCCAGCTTCTTGTCACTGCAGCTGTCTGCAGCTGGAGTACTAGAGGGGGGAGACGACAATTCTCTGGGGATCTTGATTTGATACGATCATGCGGAGCAAGTGCTGACAGATTTGCACTCATGTGCGTGGACGGCGGCATTCAAGCGGACCGCGGAGCTGTTGCGGCCGGTTGTCAATGGTCCCCATTTCAGGCCGCAATCTGTCTGCTGGCTCCAATAACAGCTCTTTCCTATACTCTTCCTTCCTTCCTCTCGTCCTTCCGTTGCCCCTAGACGCGCACCGGCCGCAATCTCAAGGGTCTGCCCTCTGTACAGGTCTCAAATGACAAACTGCCCAACACCTGCAAGAGCCGCAGCTGAGAAAGTTAGCGCTACATTGGTACGACGCGTATCAGCTCTTCACCGGTGAAATACCAGGCCGGGGTCCGCGACCTTCCTCCGGCGCACGGGAACAAGTCAAGTCAACCCCTACAGCCCCATCGGCAACACTTTCAGCCACTACCGGACTACTGTCAGGGACTGTCCCGGTGTCACGTCGATCCCAGACCTCGGCTATCTCGCGGGAAAAGTAAGTATGCATCCGCTGGATCGGGGGGGAAATGAGAAAGAGAGAACAAACAAGAAAGAGCTTACCCCGTCGTCGGAATATCAAGTACCAGAATACAATTCTCATACCGGTCGAGTCTGTATATGCAGGGTCGGACTGTTAGGAGGCACGATTCTCCTTCCTTGTTTGAACGTGTGTTGAGACACCTTCCTTTCGCAGACCATCGAGATTACGGTCTAGCGCTGCGTGTTGACGTGGTCGTGGGTTGCAGTAGCAGACGCAGAGTCGGCCGCGGACGTGGACTTGGGTCTGGTGCGGATGCGGATATGGTGGCGGCTGCCGGCTGCCGGCCGACGACGAGAGAAGGCTGAGCTGAAGATGTTTGCACATCTTTTTTGTTTACCAGCATTATCCTTTTTATGAACGGAATTCTGGCTCGGGTTTCTGCAGTTTTGAGGGTGTCTTCTGGTTGAAAACCTGTTGGATCTGTTGATCCAGCCTGAGATGCATGCCGATCTGTTCTGGCTCATTATCCCCCTACCGGGTACATCTTCCAGCCTGCTTGCCAGCCTCCCTGACGGCACATGCAATTTCTTGCAGACCGGTCGTTGTCGTAGCGTCGTCTGTTAACGTCGTTTCTCCCCAGCGGGCTCAGCCGTCCCGTCTGACCCGCAGATCGATGAGCCACCCCTCCAACCCTCCCGGGGTTTTCGCTTGAAATGGGGACCGTTGCGGACCTGCTGCAAGGAGATGGGGCATGGACAGGGTCAGGGTCATGGACAGGGTCATGGACAGGGTTGCACGTTCAAGTCGACTACACTATGTACCAAAGAAGACCCATCTGAGTGACCCACTGACCTACGAGATGGAGGTGAGGGGCGATCATGAACTCCCTGGAACATGGACGTTCATCAGTCAGTTATCGTCGCCGACAACTATCATTGTCATTTCGCTGCAGCACTGTCTTGCCTGCCATCGCCCGTTCTTGGTGATCTTCCCTCACTCATGATCAGGTGAGTCTCTAACGGACACCTGGCTGTTGGTCGGTCTCGTCAAACGTGCTTGACAAATTGTCTTGCATCCATATCAGTCATCTTACTTATCGGCTAGGTACTCTTGGATAGTAACACATACAGGGGAAGAAACGATGCTAGTCCTCAGCAGGTATGCACCACCCACCCACCCTAATGTAAGCCCGCGACTGTCAACGACTTTTTTCCCGCCCGGGGAAGAGCTTCCGGGCTGTCATTGTTGCAGTGCCGCTGTCGTGCCTTACCTAGTGCTTAGCCACAGCGTGATCTTTTGCCTGTCACCCTCCGTAGTGCCCTTTCCTTCCAACCATCCTGGAGACCTGCACGGTGATAACCTCGGGTTTGAACGTCCCCGTCCGAAGAGGAGGTGAGCGAGCGCGCTCAGGAATGTTGGCTGTCCTCCTTCTACCGTATATTGGGAATAAGTTATGCATTTCGTACAGGGTTCGGGGACTTTATCCGGCGCATAACAAGCCATGAATCTCGTCTGTACGCTACACCGCGCACCGGGGTGATGGGTGTTGGATTGTTTGTTGTTTTCGCAACCACACCACGGTACTTGACAAGGGACCTTGTTTTGTACTGCCACTCGTGGAATCTCAGGGGGAATACTTCGTGGATCTGACTGTACCTGGGTATGGCCTAGATCAGGCTTGTCCTCCTTGATGTTGACCTTCCTGCGGCCATAGATGACATATGTCAACCGATTCACAGGTACGATGTCGAACAATGTTATGACCCTGGCGAATGTATGGTACTGCGCCCCTATCCCCCTGGCATGACAAATATCAGCGCCTCCGGGCCGCCTTGAAAGTCAATATATATATACATACGTAAACTCCGTCGGGGGTCCGATCTGCCTACTCTATTCAGTTGTCTCAGATCCCAGGCAGGTCAGGATTGGTCAGGGTTACATCGCCCAGTCAAGGCGAACAGGGAAACGTTACCTTAACTTCAGCGATAGAGTATACTCAAAGTAGCAAACAAACAAGTAATCTATATCAATCTATCATAGATTGTTCGTTAGGAGTGATATACTCGGGTGTATTGACTATATTCTGGTAGTTCATATGTGGCAGACAGGCATATCACAATACCATCTTCCCGATATCATAAGGCAGCCCAGTTACCAGAATGGCCCGTGGCGCAGTGTACGACATACCCGAGTCTACGCCTATGCCTGGGCCTGGCCCTCCATTCGATACCATCTTCACGTTGCGCAGCCCAGTCCACTTTTATTCCAGTACATAGTCAGATTATATTAGGCAGACTATCTAAACGCAACTCGGTTAGCCGAGAAAGCACCGGAGTTCTTATATGTAAGCCCCCCAAGCTCGGGCAAGCTTGCCCGATCCGGGCACACATCCCCGAGATACAGGAGCCGCCCTAGCAAAAGTGTCACCCGTGGCGCCGGTAACCAATGACCGCGCGCGTCACACGGTCTGACAGGTTCTCGCCAATGTTCCTATTTGCTGTGCAACAAAACCCCCTTACCTGCTTTACCCCTAGCAAGGACCAGGCGAAAGTGACAGCTGCCAAGGAGTTGTGTGAGTGTGGCATTGCAGTCTCGGGGTATTTTTGTTTGTCTCATCCCCCCAATCGAAATCGGATCCCACCCATCCAGGCCACCAGCGACCCCGTTGGGGGCCTGTAGGTAGCGTGGAAGAAGCAAAAGTCAGGCCACATGAGCACGTGGCTCAAATCCGTTTGAGCGCCGTTGACGAATAGCGGGCGGGGGCGAGTTTCTGTGCTTCTGGCTAGCAAACTTTTGATCGCGCCGTGGTCGGTATCTCCAACGCAAAACGTGAGACGTCTTCCTGTGGCTTGCCTTGGTAAACGCCCGAGCCAGGATGTCGCCTTTGCAAGCCACCCGGTGCTCCCTGTTCCGTGCTTGAGCCCACGCGGTGCCCACGACTCGTCATGTTAAGGGCGTCTCCCTGTTTGCCATAGGTCTGCCCTCAGCCGTTCCGATACTGGATCGCATGGCCGTTTGTTGTGTGGCGAAGAGCACGTGCAATACCGTTCGAATCCTGACGCCACTGGTGTGAGTGGCCGATCGTGGACAAGAAAAGGCTTCTGAATGGTCGTAGCCGGGGCTCATAATCCTGTCCATATGCAAATCGTCTCCTGGCGTAGCCAGACGCCGATGTCATCCCTCGTGCCTGCTGAACCGCAGCCTAGGCTGGTTCCTAGGACTACTCCAGGCCCCCTGCTGCAATACCACCCGCAGAGCTCGATCATAGCTCATCCCTCCCCACCTCATCCAGGTATCCCTCGCGTTCTGCCGTCCCCACGAGGTCCGCGATCTCGTCCCTCCCCACAAGCTCCACGTCGCCATGCTCACCCAGGTCCATCCTCTTCGCGAGCTCCTCCGCCCAGGCCCTAGCCACGATCTCGGAGTGCAGGCCCGGGATCCCAGCGCCCCCGTTCGCGCGCAGTTCCTCCTGGACGCACGTGACGCCCTTCCCCTCGATGCCACAGGCCACGAAACGCGCCCAGGGGTTAAGCTGTTCCTCACCCACCCCACCACCCGGTGATATCGCCTTGTCGAAGGAGGTGGAAGCCACCCCCCTCGTGGTGGGCATGTCCAGGTTGATAGCCGCGCCAAGGCTGCTGACGTGCCGGCGCAGGTGGATCCCGAGCGCCGAGATCTTTCGGATCTCGCCCTCTTCCTCGCCCTTCCCTTCTGCCGCCCTGGGTGATCCTGCTGGCCTCGGGGGTGTCCGCACCCACACGCCCGGGTCCTCGGTCGTGAAGCCCCTGAGCCCGAACAACCTCTGCAGCATGCCGGCCGTCGCCTCCTCGAGCAGCCGCGAGTAGCACCGCACGGTGAACTGCTTGTAGCCCAGGGGCGCCGGCGACCTGATCACCATGACGGGCCACAGGACGACCTGGCCCGGGCCGTGGTAGGTCGCCAGGCCGCCGCGGGGGGAGGTCAGCACGGCGGGGTTGAAGACGTGTTCGCTGTGAGTGGATTCGGCCTGGGCTGCGGTAGTGGTGGTGTCGTTGTTGTGCTCGCCTCCTGACTGGGTGGGCTCCCCCAGGCCGATCTCAGAGAGACCGTGCGCCAGGGAGGAACGGATGTGAAGCGGGGCCTTGAGGCGGGCTATCTCGGCGGGTGAGAGGGCTGAGGGGGCGGGTGAGGCTGAGCCCGCTCCCGATGACGCCTGGCGCCGGCCGAGTGTGTATGTTGGCTGTGGTGTGAAGGAGATGAGCGTTGGGCTCGGTGGATGGGACGGGCGTGCTGACGACGATTCGGCGTCTTTGAAGTCCAGCAGGCGCCGCTTTAGAAACTCCTGTAGTGCCGCCGCCGTCTTGTAACTGGGATAAATGCCCTCCGTCGGGGAGCAGGCGAGATGGATATGGCGGAGTCGGAGGGGGGACATGATGCCCAAGGGTGTGTGAGACGCCGGACTAAGAGTGAGATGAGGTAAGGAACAAAAGTACAGGGTACTATCGAAGCTTCTGCGCTGGCATGCTTCTGAGGATTCTAGTAACAGAGATGAGATACCGTCCTATTTCTCCAAACAACTCTTTCTGAACGAAACTCTCAGGGCTGGAATATGAATGATACTGCGCAACATCGCGCTGCGGGCTGTTCGAGGCTTGATTCTGACGTTGTCTGTATTACTAAGCGCTTTTGGCAGCGTATAACCCTAACCCCCAGTCTCATCCCTCCCTCTCGTCCGCTCAGCACTGCAGATCCACGATATAATCAGAGAGATGCCTAGCAACAAAGTACAACTTCAATACCGTACCGCAAGTCCATGCCAGCCCAGAATCAATTGCTAAGACATTAAATGTGAAATAATGATTCTGGTGTTCAACACTTGATCTTGCTCCCCCTCCAGACGGTATCCTCCATGGCAACTGATGACCAGAGCAGGCGCCTTGCGCTCGCGATATCGGATCTAGGCTATGATCAGTCCGGCTCGACGCCCTCCCTCTTCGCATATGGCTCCCTCCTGGTAGACGCCGTAATTACCACTCTGATAGATCGCATCCCCGAATACGAAGTGACGGCAGCTCCGGGATATCGCGTGGCACATCTCCCCGGGAAGCCGTACCCCGGCCTTGTACGTGATGAGTCCGCTGAGGCCCCTGGACGTATATAGTAGGTAACGAATTTCTGGGCCCTCTCTGCTCCTTATGATCCCCATTCACTGCCTCTGTAATATTGTCTGTCCCTAACTGGGCATGAAGTCGTGGTCTCAGTGCCCAGGAGTGGGCTGTGCTGGATGCCTGGGAGAATCCGGTCTACGAGGTGCAGGTGGTGATGTTGGTTGGAGGGCAGAAGGCGTTGGCTTATGTATGGACTTTGGACTTGTTGAAGGGGACTCCCTTGTGGACGACCGCTTCAATGACTTCCTCTGTGCTGAAAGATTATCTGGAGACGACTAGGGCGTGGCGTGAAGAATACGAGGAGCAGACAAAGCGGTCGGGTTGAGATAAATAAGCTTTTGTTTACCTGAGCCTATACTTGTGGGGTTGCTAATATGATATTTTCAGCCATTACTAAAGGCGTTGTCGGTCTAATTGCAGTGATTATTGCAGTTTCCTCGTGTATGCCTCTCGGAAGCGTGTCAAGTTTCTGTAGTACCTGGGTAATTATTGGGCTTTGTTATGTTCAGGTAGCGAACGCATATGATCTACAAAAACCAAGGAAACAACCCATTCAGGACCTCTAAAGCGTTTGCACCCTTGGATTTTGAGGGTGTGAACAATTAGTCCGGTTCGACGTTCAATTAATCAACGATGCCAAAGCTGCTCATGAGCGTGATCTTCATACAATTACTCAGGACGACGCCGGTAAGGTTCCTCCGCTAGAAAGCGTTGCAATTATTCTATATCATCCACACTCATGTGTGGGACTAAGGAAACATTCCCCCCGGAGCCATCATTTCCAAAGAGAAGTCAAGCAACCTCTCCGGAGGCGTCCTGAAAATCAGCCTACTCAGCCCATCATCATACGTAACCTGAGCTTCGTCTTCTTGTATGGCATACGGGTTCTCTCTCCTCAACCGGTCGCCGTCATCGGTATAGAAGTACCTCCTCAAAGCAATGTTCCAGCTGAAACTGCTCATCATAGGGCCGTTGAAGAAACTGCTCCTCGAGAGGATCTCCCAGTCCAGCGCACCTTGCTGGTCCCATGTCAGATTCTCCAGGGCCTCCCTCTGCTGGGGTTCAGAAAGCAAGTCCTTTTTGCTTACGACTGCAATGCCGTCGTTCTTGTAGGCTTTCTCCGCGAACCTGTCGACATCCTCCTGGTTGCCGCTCGCCACGTACATGACCTCGAGCCCTAGACTCTTGCACATCTCGATGTGAAGATCCGTCTGCACATCGAAGCCTCCATAAGCTCTGAGCCACCCCGAATTTTCTGCATCCACCTCCGTCCGCAGGTGCACCCCGTAGTACGCATCGCGGTGCAACTGATCGCCCGGTTCGATGCCCAGATACAGGTCAGACCGCATGTTGAAGACGGCCGTGGCTGCGAGTTCCCGTATACGCGGGCTGACCTTGAGTAGCCGGCCGAAGGTCGTGCGTAACCTGGGCTGTGGGTACAGATCGAAGTTCCATATCGGTGCGCTCACATTCACGAGGTTTAGCTCTTCGGCCACGTACTCCGGCTGATCTCCCAGCCATTCCTTGAAATTTGCCATCAAGGCGCCGTCGTTGTTCCTCGCTTGCTTGTCGGACCTAGCTGTCGGCATAGTATATTCGCTGTTTATCACCGTACCGTTAGGTACATCGTCGGTCGTGGGGTATATGTGCATCTGGGGACATTGTATGTTCATGATACGCATAAACCATTCAGTATCGAACATGTTGTCGAACGGGTAGTAGCCGTTTGACTCGTCAATCCAGTCGAGGGTCGCGTCGGTCCGTTTGACATAACCAGGAAGGACGATATGTACACCGGCATGGATGGAAAAGTAGAGGAAGTCGAGGATGGTACCGCGTACGTTGCCGATGCCTCCTCTGGAATGAAGCATCTGAAGCACGACATCATCTCTCCACACCTGCTCGACACAGAGCTGCTTGAGCCTGAACCCATCGAAGTCTCCCCCGAGCTCCGTCGAAAGCCATTTCCTCTTGAAGGTGGAAATATCCCATGCGGCGTGGTACTGTGGTTTTGGCTTTTGCCCCTGCTGGTGCTGCTGTTCTTTTGCCTGCGAGGAGGATGAAGGTGACGAGGGGTCGATGCTGGAACTGACGCTGCCGGAGCTCGCCGCCACGGTGTATATGTTACTCAAGGCGTCGTGCAGGTCCTTGAAAGGTGCTTCTCGGTGCAGCTGCAATGCGATAATCCAAACCATAAGAAGGGAAACTGAGAGTGCCACTGCCTTGGGGGGCACGAGAGAAGGCATTCTAACTGCATTGGAATGCTCAACCAAGTGTAAGATCGTCAACATGTATCGTGATGCTCTGGTAGTGATCTATCCCATCTACCGTTATGGGCTTGAGTTGATAGATATACTGGCTTCTTATTGATGTCTGTATAAAGCACAGAAACCAGAGGGTTTTGACTAAAACCGTGAGAAGACGACGCCGATCCTTGACAACTCTTAAAAGGACCTGTGACTTGTTGACTAGTTAGGATATGAGATTGAGACCACGGAATGGGCATTGGGAAACGCTCTGGGCCCGGCCAGACCGGTCTTATTGGTTCAAGAAGGGAGAATGGTCACGGATGGCCCCGGAGGACATTCTGGAATCTTGAGAAAATGTGGATGAGCGCCCTGGATAGTAGGTCTTCGAAAGGGTGTATCATCATTATTCTAGGGGAAAAACTCCCTAGTGCATTTCTCATAGGAAGGGGTTTATTATGAACACCCAAAACATCCGCAACCATCTTATCTCCATCGGGGTGTATAAGTCGCGGCACAGTAGCCATCCCAAAACAACAATCCCGCAACCGTCTCATTCTCATCCCAGTCTTGGCTGGAATGCAACAAGGACGCGTTACTAGGCCGGAACAAGCAAACGGGATCTCGGGAACTGTTGGTAGCTTCCGGGCTCGGGGACGCGGTTGGTCAGTCGGTATGATTCAATTATCCTCGTTCTGGTCTGAGCCTACCCCAATAATATGTAGATGAAGAGGAGATTCATGATGGACCATTCTAGACTCACCAAATTCAATCTTTGGGCATCAAGCCATAAGTCTCAGGCCATCCCTTCATCAAAAGCATCATGGTGAAGAAAAGCTGAGATCAGCTACTGAGCTGACGTTGGGAGACGGTCTGTGGCGTCAACAACAGATAATACATATCTCCTCAACTCAATTATACATGATCGGAGCGACAAAACAAGTCAGGAAGGGATCTGGATTGGTCTCGAAATTGGCTGACTGGAGATGACTATTGCCAAGGCAATCATAGTCAAGGGTCGGTTGATGCGATGAATTCCGGAAGCCAAACCCGCGGCCTTTGTGTCCATGACGGACAGTTATACTTCTCGAAGGATAGTACTGGGAAGTCAACTGCGGTGAGATATTGGGTCTATTGTTCAAGGGGCTGGAAGAGCCCGGTTTTGAGAAATCGGGAAGCAGAGGCACTGGTCTGTCAGATATTGGGCAGATCTCTGAAGACCGCTTAAAGTCCATCTAAGGACCTGTCGAGGTGGTGTATATCACAACACATAAACATAAATGGCTGATAGCTCGAGATGTTATCAATTTGCCATAGCATCGTATTTTGGCTGTTATGTATAGTCAGGCATGTTATGTATAGTCATGCATGACCATCAGCGTGCGTGATACATGTGCTCATGAACACAAGCCACCCGGCAGGTGCCTCGTTGAAGCAGAAATGAAGTTCAGCCGCCCAACCGGATGAAGGCCAATTGTCTACCTTGAAGGTAATTATATCATCCGTAATCCTGCCATGCCAATGAGTCCCGCTGCTTTTGGATCGGTGCTGTGCCGCAATGCGTGTACCTCGTCAGTCGATGGAAAACCATCACTCAGATTTTCCCCAAGTCTTCCAACGGCGGAGACGATGGTTATGTGGGAAGCTTAGTCTCAATGCTTACCAGACATTGTATACCTACGGCTCTCGTCGGGTTATCATGTTGGATAAGGTGAGTCGTCTGGACGAGAAGCCCAGTCGCGATGAAGAGCCCCAATGAATTGTGATGATCTCTCTAGATCCGGCGTTTCTAAGATGAGTTATCTGAAGGGTAATGGAATAGCACCGCAAGTCCACGAACCAGCCGGAAACCCGATGCTGCGTGACATTAGCAGCAAGGTACCAATCCTCAACAGTATCCGTGTCATTCGTAGGAGCCCATCTTGGCCATAATGCCACCACCCATCAGTGGTCGGCAGACACGCCTCCTACTTCTTCAGTGCTTTCGATATGGCAGGTGTCGTGAACCCGAAGCCGGACCAGATTTCTCGCAGAGTGCTCAAACATTGAGGAGAAGCCTTCGCCTTCCCTATCTTATGGAATAGAGCCGTTCTAAGGTGGCCTAAGTGATTCCGCTTTTGTCCAGCAGCAAGAGTCCATGCCCATGACCATGGCCCCGATGCATACAGAAGCACAGGGCAAGCGGGAGGCGTATCGGACATCCACCCATACACTGCCTGGTAGCTGGGGATCATCTCCGGCTGAGCTGATATAGCGGAAAGTGCTGACGTTGTACCATGTAGTTGGCCAGAACTTTGGGTTTCGACAATATATCTATCGGCAATTGATCCGAGACGGGCGCGATCATCCGTAGCGCCCTGCGTATAGGAATGCCCCGTGGTCCTCCCACTTGCCAGACGCACGGCAAAATCAGGCAGAGCTTTGGCGACTTCGTCCCTCGAATTCGGTCTCGGCATGTGGCCTCTCTTTGGCCTTTCTGCGAGACATGCCTGCAGACTGTTGAGATATGAGTGCCTGATTGGTAATACTTCAATTATGGTTGTTGCCGAGCGGTCTCTGGTTAGTAGATGACAGCTATGGTAACCAGCAGCCGGTTATAGTATGCGGTGTAAGAAATGATGTTGTGGCTTTGTATGCAACTGTATTTTTATGAAGATATTATCCGAATGGTTACTATGCAATGGAAGAAGGACGAGGTAGGAGGGGAGGGGGGGGGGGGTGTGGAATTGAATGTCACCGGGATTCTCTGCTTCCACCGTTCCCAGTCACAATAGTCAACAGTCGAGCTTCCATGATAGGACAAGAACATCCTCCTTTGCTACCGACCTATTTCAGATCTTCTCCTCAATGAAACTGACATGCCCACCCGCGCAAAAGATTTGAGGACTGTCCGATCACCGTCTAATTTGATAAAGCAGAGGAGCGATGGCAGCTCAAGACTTCTGGATTGGGTGTAGTAGGTGCAGTGGGGGCAGTGGGTGCAGTACTCAAGCAGTACTATGCTCCGTCTATTTTCTCTGCAACGTGCTTCGATATTTAGAATCATCTCAGATGTGAGACTAGTGATAACCTTTTTACGATTTGCCGGCAAAAGCTGGACTGGCCGAAAGTGCGACCGTCCGCTCGACCCTACGTACCTTTGTAGACGGTGTAACTCGTGCCGCTTGACAACTTGGGTGCGGTAGCTGGAATATAATATTTATAGCAGGTGCCGGAGATAGTACTGACCAACTTGAGCTGGTCACCCAGTGACGCCAATGCAAATAGCGATCAGCATGGGGAACGATCACCTGGTTCCACGCCTGGAGTAGTCGGCGGACGGGATTTGGGCAGTTAACTCCCATCACTCTAAGAGAACACGTGCAACGAGCTCTAGGTTAGGCAACCATGTTAGCATTTTTTCAAGATCTTCTTGATGTGACGCTGATTCTTGTGCCTTTCTTCCAAAATGCAAATGCAACATGCCGAAATTGTTAACCTTAGGTGTAGGCTGTATAGCCTGGAATAGCCGTACACAGTAACAACCCGCAACACCGTACCCCCAGCCGCCCCTTGCCCCCAAATACTCTTCTCGATATGTACCGTAGCCGGGGATTATGCTAGGCTTAGCCAGCATCACCATGTCCAAGTGAAACGCCGAGTGGTATCATAATTGCCCATGCCAGCGTGGACGTCGGACCGAGAATTATCGTAACGTCCTGCAAAAATGAACGATTATGCAAGTGATCCATACTCCCATCAGATTGCCATCACAGCGTTGATTTTCCTGCAGTCCCGGGAGACAGGCTGCCCGTCTGCTCCACGGATTCCTCTGCGTCCTCAACCGTAGCCTTCTTTGGTCCCGCATCAGCCACTGGGGGTGGTGCATGAGGCTCGTCATCAAGTACCTCCGCCTTCACGCCAACCTCCTTGACATCAGGCTGCAGTGGGTCGTCGCTCTTCACCTCTGGCGAAGCAGGTTTTTGAATCTCCTCCGCCTCAGAAGTAGCCGTTGGCACGCTAACATCCTTGTCGAGTGTGTCGAGTTTAGCTTCACTATTGGATCCGAAGTCCACTGCTCGGAAATCCTCGACTTTCACTGACGCCTCTTCGCCACTTTCGGTGTCAGTTCCAACGCGTCCACCCGGCCCATCGTCAAGCTTCAACCCCTCGCCAACCCTGTCCGTCAACTCCTCGATCTCACCTTGCAGCTCCGTCCCACGCTCCTCGGCACTCCTGAGCTGCCTCTCTGCCTCCTTCTCACCAACGACACGTCTCCAATCGGCCTCAAGCTCATCTCGCCAGCCCAACTCATCTGCCAATCGCCGGACACCGGTGTCGCAGTCTCCCAGCACAAGCACGTCATCCCGTCTGCTCCCAAAGGTTCCGACCCGCTCCAGGTTGAATAGAACGCGTGGCGTGTCTTCCTCTGCGTACTCCGGAAGACTGGCGAAGGGTTGGACAGTAAGACTCGTTCCCAAAACGAGGACCAAGTCGGCATGTGATGGGACTTCTCTGTTCTGGTGGAACGCCTTGGGCAACTGCTCCCCAAAGAAAACAATATCGGGCTTCACCAAGCCACCGCACTTCCCGTTACGACAGCGAGGGACCTCTCCCTTGAAGACGTGGTCCTTCATGGCATCGTCGGGGAAAGGCGTCTTGCATTCGATACATCTCTGTTCAGCGAAGCTACCGTGAGCCTCCACGATGAGGTCGCCTGGAACACCGGCCTGTCGCTCGAGGCAGTCGATGTTCTGTGTGAATAGCATCTTGAGGAGACCCTTCTTGGCCAGAAGCGCAATGAATACATGCGAGACTGTGGGCGAGTAATTGCCCGGGTAGAGTTCTTTCGCTAGGACGTAGAAAGGGTCGGGGTTCTCGCGGAAGTAGGAAATGTCAAAGACGGCCTCGGCGTAGGGCAAATCGAGCCGAGCGAGGTTGGCATAGAGGCCAGTGTTGGGTGAACGGAAATCGGGTACTGTTGTAACCATAGGTTAGGAAGGCTAGCATGATGGGCGGCGGGCCCGTTAAGTCTACTCACTTCCAGCAGCTGTGGAAAGACCCGCACCGGTCATGACAACAATCTTGCGTGCGCGACCATCCTTGATGTACCGGGCGACGGCGGGAAGAGATCGTTCGGGGAGGGTCTTCGGAGGAGTACCCTCGTCAAGCAGACCAGACTGGTCCTGGCCCATCTTTTTTCGCGATGGCTTCTGCCAGGAGCGGGGTCCTTTCTGCTGATGGCGATCGCGGCGTCGGCGACCTATCTTGACGGTTTGCTGGGAATATGGAGTATTGTGTATGTGTACGCGGAGTGGCCGGATGTCAGGGAGTAAGCAAGGGGCACGATGATTACGCGGAGGTTGAAGGATGGGGGTGTGAACATGGTTGATGTCGAGTTGAGCTCATTGCATGTGCTAGTACGCCAGTGGGGTTAGTGTGCATAAGGCTTATCTTATCAGCAGCCTGGCTGCCTAGCATCCCATTCCCGTTTATTATTATTACTGGGCATATATAGTCTTTGCTTATGGTTATAGGTGGTTACTCATTGCTTCCATCGACCACTTTCATTCGCTGAACCTTCCAACCGATTACTTGGTAGGAAGTCGAGAAGTTCTTCCTGATTCTAGAGAGCAGGCCTATATCTATCTATGCCAACCTCTACCTCGGCCAGCCAGTCTAATCTCTCTTCCACGCTCGTGGAGGGGGCTCAACGCAATACGAGCAGCTCAGACAACGTGATACACTTCTTGGACAATGCCTTTTCTTTTGTAAGGTGGTCCACATTGGTCTTATACATTTCGAAGATCCCTGTACGCTGAAATGTGTGATCACGCTCCCTTACCTCGCGCAAGACGATACAACGATCTCCTCTAGTGACTGATATTAACACTGCCGGTTCCCCGGCTTCCAAACTATGCAGGTCCTTCATCGAGTCCGGAAGGGGGTATCCCCCGGAAGTAATGGGGGTTTGACAAGGGCTTTCCTGCTGTGTGGTCTCATTGTTTGACACCAGATAGGAAGGATGTCTGTCTCGCTCCACTTTCAAAACACGAAAGTCGCACAACATTGCGGTGACATTCAAGGTTGTTTGTTGGCCAGCCGGTGGGGTGCCCCAAAAATCCGAGCGTATAGGTGGACATCGACCGCGATATCCTCGAGAGCGTTAGGATCTTCGCGCGGCGTGTGCCTCATTGCTTGGAATTGTTTTAATCCTCCGGTTAGACATGCCCAAGACCATGACGGTGCAGTCGTGTGCTCGATGCGGGTGCCGAAATCTGGGTATCTGGCCTCCCATAACAATTTTTGGTGTACAATAATACACTTAGCAGTGGTTCATGGGATCCGCCAGACAGCCGGACAAGAGTGACATACGCATCTCCCTCTAAGGTGTATCCAATACACAACAGGTAAAGCTTCAATTCCTAGAGCCTCGCCATGATGAAGCCCGCCGAGTTCGTGGAATCATCCCATGGATATCATGACACCACCAAGAACCACCGAAGGACGGAAAGTGTGGCGTGCTCCCGGCAATATACCCTCGGCGATGAGTTCTTACCAGCATGCCTTGCTCGGCGTTGAGACTACTACTGGCGGAAGCTTTTGGCACCCCGGCTCTCGTCTTGAAAGTGGCAGGGCCGACGGGGGTCCTCCACCGATACTGACCAGGACCCATGTCCCCCCCGCACTCTGATCTCGGTTTCGAGGCCGAGATCTGAGAAGTATCACGCTACTGTATTCATGATACCCACAGACGCGCACCACGTCAAATCGATGTCCGATATCGAGCCCTGAGGAACTCCGGTGGTTCAGAAGACATCTTGCACTCCGGCTTGGGAACTCGACTTTATGCGGGCGTGAGGATTCCTGTTGACATTCCCGCTGTCGCCTATGATGGGCTGGCCGAACCAGCCTCGAGACAGTATGCGCACTCCAGCAACCCCAGCCGATCGCATGAGGATTGGGGTTGTGGCCGAGGTCGACCAGAGAGAGGCACGGTCTATGCAAGATGGGCATAGAGATGGTATTGACAAGGAGCACGCGCGTCCAAGGAAGAAAACCTCCCGCGCCTGCGACAAATGCTCCACCTCCCGAACTCGATGCGATGGCCAATGTCCATGGTGAGTATTCGATAGAGTCATATAGTCTTACCCCTTTCTTTCCCTTTCTCTCCTATGATAGAGCTGGTTGGTTGACTCCACAATGCTTTATATCAGTCGTCGTTGTAAAGGTACGTTGGCCAATATTTGTCCATGTCCCAGCCCTTCGCAAATTTCCTCCTCACCCTAAAATCGTCATGTGTTGCTGTCAAGGACTGGCTTGGTGATGCCTTCTTGGGCGGTCGTTTTCCCTCGTCAACCCATCCCATCCGAAACCGCTCTGATCCTGCAGGCTCTTTATGACCACTATGTTAATAGGGATTCACTATGCCCGATTTTGCAGACTATGGGTACACCTGCCGTTACAACCGTGAAGTCAAGAAGCGTGGCCGCACTCTTACGAACACGGGTCGCTCAGAATCGAGCAGCTCCAAGACGCTTCAGGCAAATATCCAACGCCAATCCCTGGACCAGATATGGCCGGCCCCCCCGTTGGCAACTCCAGAAGCGGTTGCGCCATTCTTACAGCATGAAAATCTGCGCGAGCAATACGAAGAGATCAATAGCCCGTCTTCTGCCCAACCACACGTTGGCCCACACTCGGTGCCGCATATCGTGACTCAAACTTGTTCCATCTCGCCTCCTCAGTCGTTGATACACTTCTCATCGCCGACTTATAGTACTCCGCATACCCAAATGCGACTTTCCTCTCTCCTAGGACCGACCATAACCTCCCCAGTCCTGCAGGGACCGCGAGAGAGCTCGCCACCTATGTCTGCAACCACAATACGTTCTTGTAACGTGGAAGCGGGTTTATCAGACGACAGCCTTAGAAATCCATCCCCTGTGAATAATGGTCCGTCTTTCAGACATGGGCCTGCGATCCGCGCATGTGAGTCCCCTTGCAGTTATGAACCAAACCTCAAACAGTGTCAAGACTCTCCCAGCACCACAACGGGCCGGGAGGAATTCAAATCGGAGACCCAACGAGTCAATAAGCCAACCCAAACGAACCACTCAACAGACTGTCGCTATCGATGTCTGGAACCTGTTCTCCCGTACCTAGGACGAATCGTCCCAGTATCGGTTGCCTGCGATCTCCTTGACGTGTATATGACGGAACCAGGGAGCTCACTGTTTCGCTGTGCATCGCCATATATAATCACGCGGATTTTTCGAAAGAAGTCTCTATACCATCCAACTTGTCCCCGTCGGACGACTCCAGCCCTGTTGGCAACCATGTTGTGGTGTTCAGCTCAGACTGCGGATATCGTGCTGCTCCATGTTCCAGGGTCCCGTGCCAAAATTTGCAACGCTTTGTATGATCTAGCCACTGCTCTCATATCAGATAGGGACCCGGATCGGTGGCGACGCATGCATGGCGGTTTGCGTGACGAGGGCGATTCACTGCAGAGCGGCTTTCAGTTCTCTTCGATACAGCCTCTTACAACTTCCAAGAACGAGCCCGTGGGCGTGGTTGACGATGTCCTGACTTTCATTCTGTTGTCCATCGCAGTTTCCGGGGGTGACTTTAAGAGTGACTGCTTCAAGTGGTGGAACAAGGCTGTGCGGTTGGCATTATCTCTTGAACTACATCGAGAGGACGAGCACTGCCCAATTCTGATGTCTCCCTGCGAAAACCCACTATGCTCCTGTAAACGACACCAGGAAGATGCCTCCCTGACGAGTGCCGAATCGAAGGAAGAGCGGAGAAGGGTTTTCTGGCTGCTCTACTGCCTCGATCGTCACTTGGCACTGTCCTTCAACCGCGTTCTCGATATACCTGATTCTTACTGCCAGGTTTATGGTACGCACTTTGATAATTACCGGGACAGAGAGTGCACGCTGACGGGTTGGCAGATCCACTGCCGGAGTTCATATGGGAGCACTTAGACACCATAGCTGCGGAGGACCTACCAGCGAGGGTCCTCGGCCCTCCCACTCTCGTCACTGGGACAGGCTTCTTCCAATATTTTCTTCCGTTGATGGCTATCCTTGGTGATATTATCGATCTCCATCATAAGAGGCACCATCCTCGCCTGGGCATGGTGGATGACTCTCACACTATTGCTATCATTAGCGACCTCCTGACCAATTGCGAAGCCAGCATCGAGAAGTTGAGACGAGCCGAGGATGTCGACCATCATCTAACACTCCCCACGCCCACCACCACCGGCCCGAGTATCAAGGACCTCTTGTCCACAAATACGACGCTCCCTTCAGCATCCTATACCTTGCCGCCGATGAATGTACCGGTTTCACAACCAGACACCAGAGCCAATGACCGCTCACGTTGGCAGTTAGTCACGGCATATAGCACGCACATACTCCATGTGCTACACGTCCTCTTGCACGGGAAGTGGGATGCCATATCCATGCTGGACGACGACGATGACTGGATCACAAGTTCAAGGTTCAACAACTGTGCCTCACACGCAATCGCGGCATCGCAGGCTGTTAGCCAGATCCTAAAGTCGGACCCGGAGCTGACATTCATGCCGTACCTGTTCGGGATATATCTCCTCCACGGAAGCTTCATCCTCCTGCTGTTCGCGGATCGGATGCCGAGGGTGGGGCCGAACCAGAGCGTGGAGCTCGCCTGTGAGACGATTATCAGGGCGCATGAGGTCTGTGTTGTCACGTTGAGCACGGAGTTCCAGGCAAGTTTATATACCACCCTTCTCCCACCGACACTGCTACGGTATGGTCGGTGACCGGGAAATCAAGAGCTAAGAATCATAGCAGAAGAATTTCCGCAAGGTCTTGCGCTCGACACTCTACAGCGTGCGCGGCTCGAGCCCCGCGGAATGGGAGGAACACAATGCTAGGCGGAGGGCGCTCTCGCTGTACCGCTGGACCAAGGGCGCGAAGGGATTGGCGTTGTGATTGGTACTCGACGGCGTTGGTCTTCTGTTATCAAATTATTTGCTTGCCGTATATGCTCTCGATCGAAGCTGATATGGGTACCGTCTCAATGAGTATGAAGGCGCCTTCTAGCTAAGCCAATACACAGTACGGTACACCCATACCACGTGAGACGTCAAGCAGAGGTTGTTACCACATGGCATGTGTAGGTAATATTGCAGCAGACTCTAGGTACATGTTACATATTATATATCAACCAGTGTCTGCGATAGTCTACATAGGTACCTGAGTATGCATTACATTCCACGGGTCCCTGTCGGGCATGAACATTGGAACATTGGAATATTGGAGTCCCCGATGTCCCTCCAGAGAGCTAAAACAGCGGGTCCGCAGCGCCTCCAAAACGTCAAAGCTCCCCACTGCACTGCACCGCAGCTGGTGTCACCTCAAGCTTGTCGAGCTCCCCCGGACGTCAATCTATATCCATACGACCCTTTGCTTCCATCAGCTCCATCATTTCAAGTGCTCCCACGACGACAGTCCCGCTCTGTCTACACTTGCTTCAACTGTGGAGCCACCGACTGCGCGCAAACAGCTCACATGGAGTAAACCAGTTTATTTGAGCTTCCTGAGATCCCAAGCAGACTGGCGCCCCAGCAGCGCAGACCGTCAAGATGATTCTCCCTTCCCTCTCCCTCTCCACCTTCGTCGGCCTTATCGCACTCCCCGCCGCCGTCCGAGCCGTCTTTGAAGATGAAGTCGGCGACATAGACTACCATCACGAACTGCTTGGCCTTCCACAGCGCGAGACCACCTTCTTCCACCGACCGCGACCGGACGACAAGGCCAGCTTGCTGTACACACTTAGTGACGTCGGCGTTCTAGGTGCCGTGCACCCCAGCAGCGGAGCAATCGTGTGGCGCCACCTCATAAATGGAAACATAACCAACGGCGGAGGCCATCTGAGGGCCGGCGAGGGCGAGAACTGGGTAGCCAGCGCCTATGCCAGCTCAGTGCACGCGTGGGAGGCCGTCAGTGGGAGGAATATCTGGTGGGCTGACTTCGGCGGCGAGGTCAGGGACCTCGAAGTCATGGAGGTGACCGAGAACGGCCGGAAAGACGTACTGGCTCTGTATAATGAAGGCGGCTCTACGACCCTGAGGCGCTTGAACAACGCAGACGGAAGCGTTGTGTGGGAGTTCAGGGAGACAAGCAAGGACCTGCCCCTGCAGGTCAGCACCAACGTCCAGAAGGTTTTCGTCATAAGCTTGCATGGCAATCTGCTGTCTCATAGCCTGAAGGTTACCGTCTTGGACGTACTTACTGGCAAGAAACTCGAAGAGATCAGCATTGGTACCAAGGGCGACGTCACTGGCGAGAAGGACGTCATGTTCGTCGGGTCCAACTCCGTCGCGCCCATCATCGCCTGGACGGATGGGTCGCTTACGAAGCTGAGGGTCAATGTTCTTGGGACCAGGAACGTCCAGGAATTCCCTCTTACTGCAGACGCCACTGCTGTCGAGATCCACGCCCCTTACTTGTCGCAGTCGCAGGCGCACTTCCTTGTCCATACCAAGACCAAAGTAGGCACCAAGGCCGAGATCTATCACGTCGATCTTCTGACCAACGCGGTCAAGAAAGCATACGACTTGCCTCACCTTGCCGGACCTGGTACTATCTCGACAAGCTCGGATGGCGCAAACGTCTACTTCACACGCATCACTGAGAAAGACACCACTCTGCTCGCATCGGACTCTCACGGTGTCCTGGCCCGCTGGCCCGCCAGAATCACCAACCAAACGGCTGGGGCAGTCCATGCCGTTGCCGAGGTCATCAAGAAGCCTGGCGATGATTTTGCTGTCCGGTACGCTGTCGTGACAGACGCCGACGATTGGGTGCTGCAGCGGAATGGCGAGTTGGGCTGGTCTCGTCCCGAAGGTCTTAGTGCGGCTGTGGCTGCCACTTGGGCCGAGATACCCGAGTCGGAAGACCTGGTCAAGTCCCTCGAGGAAGAGGCGCATGGGAACCCTCTGTCTGCTTACATCCACCGGGTGACGAGGCACTTTGATGATCTGCAGTACCTCCCGGACTACTTGGCTTCGATCCCACAGCGTTTCCTTGATAGCATATTCGGCACTGAGGGTTCGAAGAAGGAGGGTCTCGCTCGAGACAGCTTTGGCTTCAACAAGCTGGTCATCGTTGCTACTCGTCGCGGCAGGGTCTATGCTCTCGATGCCGGGGACCATGGCAAGGTGCTATGGACTCAAAAAGCCTTCGACATAGCAGCCGGAGAGACTTGGGATGTCAAGGGCATAGACGTTGACGATGCCACAGGTTCTGTCGCCATTCGTGGCGCCGGGGGCGAACACGTCATCCTCAGTGTGGACACCGGCAAGGTAATTGATAAGTTGCCACCAGGAGACTGGCCCCCCGTTCAGAGCACTGCGCAGGTAACCACCCCTTCTGGGGAATTTCTGCTATCTGTGGGTACTGGTGGGAAGGTGGATGAACTACCAGCGGAATGGATACCAAAGCAGACGGTCGTCGTCAAGGGCGGCAGCGGTGAACTCATAGGATTGAACTTCGTCGTCAAAGATGAGGAAGCTCATAACAGGACCGCCTGGACCTTCTCGCCGCCCAGTTCAGAGCACATTGTCAACACTGCTACCCGATCGCGTCACGACCCTGTCGCCTCGATTGGCCGTGTCCTAGGAGATCGACGAGTCAAGTACAAGTACTTGAACCCCAACACAATCGTTGTTGCTACTGCGAACGACGAGGCTTCAACTCTTACCACGTATCTGTTAGACACTGTGTCTGGGGACATCCTATCGACCGCAACGTATGAAGGCGTCGATACCAGCAAGCCTATCCGCTGCGCCCTGTCCGAAAACTGGTTCGCCTGCACATTCTTTGGCGAATACGCGCTCAGGGACAACCCCAACCGGTCCCTGAAGGGCTACCAGATAGCCATCTCTGACCTGTACGAATCTGAGCTGGCAAATGATCGCGGCCCTCTAGGAGAATCTGCCAACTTCTCGTCGCTGAAACCTATTGATCTCCCCACGGGGCCCGCACTGCCGTCCGTTGTGTCGCAGACCTACATCGTTGCGGCCCCCATCACCGCACTGGCAGTCACCGAGACCAGGCAGGGCATCACCACCCGTCAACTGCTTGCTTACCTGCCCGAGACCTACGGCATCTTCGGCATCCCCCGCCATGTCCTCGAGCCTCGCAGGGTCGTGGGCCGTGATCCGAACGCCCTCGAGATCGAGGAAGGGCTCGCGAAGTACCAGCCGGCCATCGAAATCGACCCCAAGTTCGTCCTCACGCACGAGCGCAACGTCCTCGGCGTCCAGGAGATCATCACGGCGCCGGCGATCGTGGAGAGCACGAGCCTCGTGTTCGCGTATGGCATCGACGTGTTCGGCACGAGGGTCGCCCCGAGCTTCGTGTTCGACATCCTCGGCAAGGGCTTCGACAAGATCTCCCTGGTCGGGACGGTGCTGGCACTGACTGCAGGTGTTATGGTGTTGGGCCCAATTGTAAGTCTTCATCCATCGTGATGGATTTCCGTATGTCGACTGTTGTGATGGAGGGCTGACTATAACGGACAGATTCGGAGAAAGCAGATCAACATGCGTTGGAAGCCAACACAGTAGATGTAGACTAGAGAGAGGGAGAGCGTTATTTAGGTGTATCACCGCGTGGATCTTTTTTTAATTCAATTGTACTGCGAGCAGACACCTCGAGGTGTCTAGTTTCAACACCCAGCAATCAGTCCGGTGAATCAGGGCCCCTTGCTCTTACGTCTTGCCCACCAGTCCTCGCCCGGTTCGAAGGTAAATCACCATTGTCATCAGTACCACGACCGTCATTGTCATCCCGGTCCTCGTCCTCATCTTCGCTATCTCCGTCATCCGTATCGGTCGGGCCGCCAAAGACAATGTTGTTATTGTTACCAGCCGAAGGCGATGTCTGTCCCTGACCACCCTCCCCTCTCTCTCCATCAACAGCACCGGAGCCGCCACCATCCCCCTTGCCCTTTTTCTTCGACCTCCTGAATCCTACCTTCCTACCCTCCCGATCAGTCGCTGTCGTCAGCTTACTCAGATCTTTCCTCAATGCCTCGATCTCCCTCTTCAGCAGTAGCCCTGTTTCTGCTGCTCCCGCTCCTGCTCCAGCCCGCCTCCACGGCGCATTCCCTTCCCCATCCGAGCAGGTATGAGGACCTTTGTAGTCGAGTCGCGCCCCATACCGATCTCGCCGCCGCCGGCCGACGCCGCTACCGTGGCCGTTACCCGGGTGGTAGTGATTATGCTGCTGCGTTTCCGGGCCACGACAAGCAAGGACACCGGCAGTAACGGGGATGGCCGGGGTGGTGAGAGCTTGTGGGGAGGTTCTGCCTTCCTCGATCTCCTCAATGGTACCGCCGGGTCCAATGTCGGGGATACCCGCACGGCTCCCGCCGCTCGGGCCGCCGTAGCGCCATGGGGAGCTTGGGGAGTTGTGCCAGCCGTCACGGCCATAAGCCCAGTTGCTAGTGTTGGTGTTGCTGGTGGCACGCTTGATGTTAAATCTTTCTGGTCAGCAAGTTACATACATATCCGACCAATCCCGTCTAGTCACTTCCCAACCACCCCCCTTCATCCACACACTGGACTCTTCTTAGCAAGAAACAAGCAATCGAGGACCAGGAGGGAAGAAGAAAAACGGATAGGGGTGCCTACATACACCAGATCCCCAGTACTCATCCTCACAATGCCTCGTCGGGCTCGTAGTCCCGGAACCACAACAACAGTCACCATCGCAGCTATACCTGTACTGCCACCCAGGCGGGTCCCCGAATAACCAACGGCAGCACCTCGTTAGTATACATTGCTGTCGCCGTCCAGGGCGTTCCCGCCGATAGCAATGATGGATATGATTGTGGTGGTGGTGGTGGTGGTGGTGACCCCTGCCCCGGCCGCTGCCGCCCTGGTAGTGGAAGCGGCGGTATCCGTACTGTCGCGGCTGTTGTGGCTGTGGGTACGCGATAACGGCGGCAGGACCCCTGACCAGCGTGGGGTATCCAAACGTCAAGAGGGGCCACGACCAGCGCCAGCGATTTCGTGATAGTCGTCTGGAGTGGTGATTGTGGTAGATGGAGGTGTTGTCGCTGGATGAGGTGGTGGTGGAACAGGACGAAGATGACAGGTATGGGTCGGTGTGGCGGTTGTAATGGTGGTGGTGACGATGGTAATGATGGGGGCGGGGATGGAATATTAGTGGACCTGGGGATGGTTGTTGCGCCATGTATTGGTTCTTTGTAATGGTTCTGGTTGGCGAGGGCTCTTGGGAGGGTGTCTTGGTCCTGCTCTGTTTTCAGGGTTGGCTAATGGCCTTCTTGTGTGATTTGGGTGCTAACGTTGGGTTATGCTGTAGCAATTTCTATCTTATGATGCTGTTGGTTCGCGCACGTATAGTCCTTTATTCGGAGAGTTGAGTGTCTCCATGTTACCCTTTGGGAAATATCGCAAGCAACAAATAGAATTATTCAACAACTTGGCACTCCCTGCGCGGAATAGTATATATGGGTAGTGTATTCGGTAAATCTGCACCGCGGTTAGAGGCAAGCGGGTGCGTCGCAGACTGGGCAAGGACAGAACTATTGGAGCGGCCGCCGCGATTCGGTGAGATATTGACAGGCCTCACTCCCCCATTTTTCTCCCCAGTAGACATATTTTCGTCTGAACATGCACTCATCCTGACCCGAGAGGCGGTGTGCGTGTTTGTCCATGTTGATGAGAATGACCGTCCTTAGTGCACGCCTCGGCCTCTTCTCTCGCCTTTTCGTCACATTCCCTGGTATGGCAAGCATCGTCTTCGTTAAAATTTAGATCTAGAGACAAATCGTATCTGCTTCGCAGTTGTATCTGGCTATAGAGCCACGGAACCGGATTCAGTCGTAGCGCGCAACGGCCTGGAATATATGTATATATGTATTGCGGTAGGTTGGTGCAAGGTCCCTTACCAAACATGCAAATATATTCCGGCCCCATCCCAAAATTTGTCTTGAATCGTTGGGGACGGAGCGATGGATCTTTATACGGCTGAAGACTTCCCAGCGCTGTGCAAGGTTTGGGCGGATCCCGAGTCACACCAAAGGCATCTGCCGGCAGAAGGAGGAGCACGAACAGCGGTGCCACATACGGCACCCGGGCAATTAGATTTGATTCATCACGTAATATTGAGGATGGGAAGCAACGGGAGGTCGTACTGAGAAATGACAGTGATGATGTGTTCGCAGTGGTTGTTTGCCCGGCTCCTCGGAGACCGTCACACCAAAGCAAAGTATGCCATCGAGGAGGAACAGCGGCAATTATCCAGCGGCCCAACACGATCGACGCAACTAGTCGATGGAGTCCTTGAAAAGATAGATTCGCCCGTGGCATCATAGACAGTAAGGAATCAAACTGTTTGGATCCACATTTCACTCCACAACACAAAGATGGTGCTTCCAGTGAAAAGGCTTCGAACCGCTGGGCCACGAACTCAAGCCCGAAAAAGATGTGGCTCTGGTTGCCATCCCATCATACCAGTACGTGCAAGAGGCACTACATGATAACGCACGTACGGAACCGCCTGTGTGCTGCCTGTGTTTTGTGCCGTTGACTGATGACCTCCTAGGGAAGATATGACTTTTTCGAAACTCCAGCCGGAATTGCTCGCATGCAGGCCTCTCATCTGCCCGGCTGTATGTAGAGGTATTGATTGTGGGGATCCTTGCTACTCCTGCAACAGGAAGTGGTATGAGAGGTCGTGATCGGGGAATCAGGGTCCATTATACGGTAGCAAGACTGGTTGGCAAGGCTGGTGGAGAAGTAGAGTGGGAACAATCAGATAAAGGGAAGTCTCATGCTTCTGATCCGCTGTGCCGCATAGTCCTCCTGGTATACTGCGATCCACGTGGCTTATTTTATACACAAGAATACGAGAGGGAAACCTGGTCTTCAAGTGCGAGGGTAATACTGACCTGAACACAGGGTATGTAAAGCAGGTGTGATAGGTATGAAGTGGACCATCACATGTACTGGTAGAAGTATATAATGTCACTCACCGCAAACCGTCTCCATTTCGCGCACCTTAGGATAGTTTCAGCAGCCTCCTGATCTTGAAAACGTCGAATAACCTGGCCGGAAGCAAAGCAGCAGCAGATGCATTGTGCAGTAGCGTGCTGCAGCAATGAAAGACGTTGTTGTACGCAGTCCAACGAACTCGATTTGCTGAGCATAGGGTGTACATAACAACGCCGAGCCTATCGACGTCGACATGGGCCCGGCTAGAGATGGGAGAGCAAATGAGAAAGGAGTCTGTGCAAGTCGAGCTTGGTCAGGTGAAGTGAGACCGACCTGATATACCAAATACCTGCAGGATCAGCAGACGGGAATCTCACTGGAGTTTCGGGTCAACTGAGCGACTGGGTATTCCGGGACGATCAATGCCAGTGATTGTAATCCTCCGAGGCCGTATTGATGATCCAGATAATATTTGATTAGGCCAGTCACAATCCCCGATGTCGGCAACATGCAGTGCTCTTGCGACTCATCGACGATGTCTAGCCTGCCGGAAAACGGTGTTGGATCACTTGCATTGCGTGGCTCGCGATGAAGTCGTCGTTAAGAGGAGACACGGACAATATCGGATGTTCAGTCTACCGCTGCGGCCCGCCGTTAGGCTTCCGCTTAGGAGGACCAATGGTTTTGAAAGTCCGGCTTATGCGCGGATTGCGAACAAAATCTGCTGACTGGTCACTTGGCTGACCTTTACAGTATGCGGGTAAGAGTCATATGGGATATAAAACACAGAAAGGCGACTGGTTTTCCAATTCCACACGGGACATTCGTCTCTGTGTTGGAGGGGCGGGAGCATGATTTACCATACATTATATCGCATGGCCAGCATCGAAAAGATGAGACAGTCTGCCGAGTGATCCGAGATGTGTAGGTACAGTACTGTAGCTCCCGTAGTAGGCTGGTCTGCTTGTAAGGGGTATGATCCGAGGCTGCACGATCTAGATATGTGTGAAACGATACCGAATAGGCATCTGATCGTCACCTTGAAGCCAGGCTGGTGCAGTCACTGATACTGTAGTTTAAATTGCCCAGATCTCCCCGAGGTTGGAGAAAAGGCTTGCATGAGGAGTCGGACAGGCTTGACAGGCTCGACGATCAGATCTCCCGATCCTGTCACTGTTCACTGGCACGTGTACATATGCGGCTGATGTCGAAGGGCTTCTGAGGTTCCGGGATTCAGAAGGAAAGGCTTGGCTTCGTCCACCGATAGGTACATAGTATGTACGTGAGATTGGCGTGATACTCCTGCACCAGGTAAAGCTCGGTGCCGTGGGCCACTCGGATAGTTATCGATGTGTTGCCAAGATATGAGACATCTGGGCACATGTTAGTAGAGAGAGGGTCATCGGGGAGAAGGAACTCTGCCGAGAAAGATATATCGAGAGACAGAAGAAACCTTGGAAGCCAGAAGGATAAACATCGGGCAGATGAGATGGCACCAAACCGATCGGCCTGGGGGAAAGCTTCCAAGGTTGGCAGGAGTGGAGCAGAGATGGAGACGCGCTCATGCACGGTTCAAGGGGTCAGATTAGTGTACTGTAGATTGTGTACCGTACCCCCCCATCCGTACCGGGACTTCAACCCGAGGCACGTAGGTGGGCCTGGCGGAGCAGGGGGCACGGGCATGTGGAACGCTGACACGGGAGGTGTGCACGGTTCGTTGCTTGACAAGCTCGACGCTAGGCCGACCTGGGCAATTGGCCCTGTCCATTCACGCGCCGAAGCGTGATACTAGGTAGCCCTGGAGACTACGGCAGGTGATAGGCTACCTACCTAGGTAGGTAGGTATCTATGTATACAAACGGACCCGTTAACCGGTACCTCGGTCGCTCGATCATGAGCACCCCGGCCTCCGATCATGTCCCTATCGCGCCTTACCTAGGTACCACCCTAGGTACGCCGACTGTGGTCAGACCAATGACTCTATTGTTCGTTTTTTCGTTTGTTCATTGCGTGGCATTCCAAGTTGTACTGCGTCAGCGCATCGCATCATGTTACAGTATTGATGTATACTGTACTACAGCGGCCCCATATCCGCCCTGCGCGGGGGCCCACTTCATAAATCACATGTGCGCTCCAGATCGACGCATGGACATCTGAAGTTCAACCGCTGGAAAGAGTAAGAGAGTCAGTTGCCTTTGAAGCTTCCTGGGTACTTATGTGGACTCATACCAAATACTTGGAAACGAAGCGCCTGCCCACCTACTGATGTATGCGAGGTAGGACGCCGTGGCCTTGCTGATGTTTGGCATACGCAGGACATGCCATGATGGTGTCGTGGACGACAGACATCCCGAGAAACAGGCCAGGACAGGAATACTGATGAGGTAGTTTGGCGAAGAGTGACGTTCAAAGTGCCTACATAGGTCTACCCACATTAGCACATATAGGCAGGTAGACAAACCGTTATGTGGTTGAGTGGTGGGGGGTGCCTCCCAACGAGGCTCCGGCCTGCCCTTGGGTTACTTGAACTTACCTGTCGCATGCATGCGTCTCACCGGTCCCCTGATCGAACCCTCCTTTCCACGCGGGCTACGCACTGCTAACCCCCTTTGCCGTTTGTGCAGAAACGGATGGGCGAATCAACACGAGGCTGCAAAACTTAATCCCCGCCCCGCGCCCCGCGTCCCTTTGTTGCACTTCCCATTGTTCCAACGATGCGACGCATCACTTCTCTGGTACTGTGGTAGTGGGTGGCTAGCCCCGTCAACTTGCTCGTCGCCGGAAGGCTGAAGGTGTGGCAAGGTACTCCCCGGCTGGTGCTTGAGGCCCAATGCTCACCATGGCACGCATGGCCGCATGGTTTGATCCGCCCTGTTTTATTCGTCTCGCTAGGGGAAGGCGCCATGAAGCTCATCTGAGACAGGGCTCTGATGAAAGGCGTAAGCCAGCAGAAGCACTATGCGCACAAACGCAGAACTTTGACGACGGAAAATCCTACAATGCGATAAGGACAATTTTTTAAATTTCTTCAATCTCCTTCGAGTACGTATCCGTCCGAAGGGCTGGCTACCTGCAAATATTTCTCGAAATGTCTCGAGTTGTTTCGAAACCCGTACAGCCAAGCAAAAGACGTGGAGTAGCTCCTGATGCAAGGTGTTACGGCACTGGGAGGAAGTGGGCGGCCGACAAGGAATCCCTGCTTCTGCTTCAGAAGATTGGAAAGAAGTCTGATTGGGCCGATAGCGTGCCGCAGTTACATTGATGGCTCTCGATACCGGTACCCACACCCGCTCAGGTACCTGGTGTAGCTCCGAAAAAGGTGCTAGGTAAACCGTACATAGTAAATCGTAAACGCCTGCTCAGATACCTGCTATGGTACCTAGGTACTAGCGTATATAGGCGGACACATGATTTTCCGCTGTGAATGGTATACAGTGCCATATGCATTTGGGTCAATTACGACGATGAAGCTTTGACGTAAGAGTTCGAGGGCTTGATGGATAGTTTACGCTTCGTATGAGTACGTAGGTATCTACAGAGGTTTGCCGCCATCCAGGACGAGATCCATCGTCAGCAGCGAGACATGTAGAATGAAGTACGGGTCACGTTATATTTGGTGTCTTGTGCCGTTGATGCGGTCTCAAGGCGGTCTCAAGGCGGATCGTGTCGCATACACGCTGACGTCTGGAGACATCCGGACGATGCATCCAAGGTTCCAAGGTTGTAAGATGACATAAGCAGGCAACCGGTCTCGAACCCGGGATCCACCGCTCATGCAGGTCAACTGGTGCGCCTCTGGAGTTTCATTGGCCAAACTGCCGATCTCGACCCATATTGTATGCAGGGCCACCTGCGCTAACAGGGTACGCTAGCTCGGTCTGCATTGGCAAAAGCTGTCAACCGTGTCGCCAGCAGCAGAAACAGGAAGGGGCAGAAGCAAGAAGCAAGAAGCAGATAGGTAGGCAGGCATGGCAGGCAGGCTGGCAGCAGGCAGAAAGACGGTAGGAGAGGCAGCAGCAACAACATAACCAGCCTCGAAGGTCCTACGTAGATTACACACAGGTGCTGCACCATCCCACATCCTACAATGCGACATGCAAGTCCCATATCCATGGACTTATCCCACCCATCATTAGTTATTCTCCATTACCCACCGTCCATCGTATTGTCTATCGTATCGTCCATCGCTTATTGTCCGTACCATAGTAGCCCGTAGTCCATAGTCCGTGGTCCCCCCGCGTCCCCCATCGCCTCCGTTCCCCACCCCCACACCTCCCTCCTCCTCCTTCCCCCGTCCAGTCGATCCTTTGCTCGAGTCTCTTCTCCGTCCAAGACGCCCACATCGTCGCATCGCATCGCATCGCATCGCATCGCATCGCATCGCATATCGCATATCGCATATCGCATATCGCATCGCATTAGACCAGACGAGACGTGATATCCAAAGGTACACACAACGGTGCGCGAAGACATGCAATGCATCTCAAATCTCCCAACATACTGTATCGTCATGCTCGCTTCTGTCAATGAAAACCAGTCATCACCCTCAGTGCCGTATTGATAAGGCCCAAGGTCCAAGCGACGCGACCATCTCGGTATCGGTACTGTGTCACACGATAACCTTACCGATCGATGATATCGGGGGGTGCCCCTCACGACTCCCAATTATCAAGGTGAGCCATCCTTCTTACCAGTCTGTGCCCAGGTGTGCCTCAAGGGTCCGTGTCGGACGGTGGTGTCTGGTGGTGTCGAACCTATTACCAACCTAGCAGCCTTAGGTCTGGAGTATGTAACATCGCTAACACTGGGGAGCAGCTATTAGGAGCTCTTACCTCAGAGCTCAGGTGCCGGGCCAGACAAGACTTGTCAGTGCGCGACCTCGGGCGCCCCATCCCCAAGGTCTATTGCGGTAGTGTGCTTTCTGTACTTGTCGACTAGGACGCCGTCCTTCCCTCCATTTAGGACCCCTCCTCCCCCAACTCCAGTCTCCCACCTGTGCAGCACCCCCTCTCCCAATTCCCGTTTCCCGACTCTCGCAGTCTCCCGGGTTTCCCAGTCTTCGGCTGTCCCATTCTCCATTTTCCATTCTCCAGTCTCTCAATTTTCAGTGCCCCTGAGCCAATTGCCAGTTCAAGCACAGCAGTGCACAACAGCACAGCTCCATCCATCACAAGCTTGGTATCCGTCAATCCGTCAGTTCGCACGCAAGGCCCACTCCAAGGCCCACCCCTGGGCAGGTCTCAATCCAAGGTCTCAATCCGGGTCTCAATCCAAGTCACCCACAAAAATCCAGGTCCAGGCCCGACCGACCCTGTCTGGAACCCGCTCCCTCCACACCCACATCCCAACATCCACGCCCGGCCTGCCAGCCTGCCAGCATCATTCAATCAATCAATCACTCAAGTCAATCAATCGGTCAATCAAACCTTACCGGGTAGGATATCCACTTGGACCTTCGACTTTCCCACCTTCTGTGCTGCGGTACCGTACCTACCCCCATCCCGCCAAATTCCTGCTCCCTTCCACTCGACGCTCAAACACCACACATTCTTTCTCCCGCCATCTGCTTTCCCACCCTCGACAATCCGCATTTTCTCCCGACAATCTCTTCCGCAGGACCTCCACCGCACTATTTTATTCGCCGCATTCCTCCGCGCGCACTGTCTCATTGCGACCCACAACAGCGCCGCGGTCCACCATCGTGTTTCCCATCTCAAGCGCGTCTTGGCCCGAGGGAGGCCCCAGTTTCCTCCCCCGAAAGTTAGGAATTCTGCTTGTTCCGTTCCACGGCTCGCCAGGAAGGAACAAAACAACCTTGAACTCGCGACTCGATTCAGGCGCCATCCCCTCCACATTTCATCCTCTCACAATCTGATTCGATCAGCGCGATCATCGCCCACTGTCGTCGTTTTCCCATAGGGTCCGGTAGGGCTGCCGCCGCATGCATTGCGACTCATGTACGGAGATCCAAGCAATCCCGCCGCCTCCTCTGGCGCGTCCCTTCCCGGACAGCGGTCGCAATCATTGTCCCAGTCGCAAACATCCTCATCGTCATACCCTTCAACCTCGCTGTCCTTGACAGGTAATCGCACAAGCTCTTACGCACCCGCCCCGGTCCCATCAGCAACCTCGACCTCGAATACGGCCGTGACCGCTGTCGCGCCCCCGACCACCACCTCCATGGCAGCATCTGTCTACTACCCACCGCCTCAACCCATCGGCCCGCCTGGTTCTGCGCAATCCTCATACCCTCAACCCTTCTCATACTCCTCAGAGCGAGATGCGCCGAACCCCATCGGTGCTCGCCCGGCCGCCATCGACTATGCCGTTATTGTTCGTCGACTACAACCCGACACAACCGAGGAACAGCTGCGGATCATGTGCACCTTCTCCGATGAGCTGGTGGACGTCGACATGATGGTCCCTACAACAGAAGACGAGGCGAACTGGCCCTCCGCCATTCTGCGATTCAAGTCTCTAGATGGTGCGCAGGAGGCCAAGAGGATACTTAATGGAAAGAAGGGTATGCTTGTCGACCATCTGAGCCCACGAGGACGCGCTTCGGGGCCGTCATCTAGCGGAGCCTCCTCGGCAACCTCCCCTGCCACGGCGGCAACGCAGCCACCTCGGTTCGACGGTCCCTTCTCGCCTCTTGAGAAGACCTCGCCCCCAATCAATGGCAACTACGTCACCAGTGACTTCGGCAGCGCAAAGCCAGCAGGTTACCACTACAATACTCTCTTCTCTCCGCAATCGCCCATCGGGAATAAATTCGGCGAGCAGCCTCGCATCTCCGGCAAAAGCCTGATCAATGATGCGACAGACGACGATGACACAGGCGACATCCTCAGCCTGCCCCGTGCCTTTGGTGAGAACGGGCCTGTTACGGCACAGCGTCGAGCGACGGCCCCGCATATTTCTATCCTGCCGGGCATGTCGTCTCTGTCCCTGAATACCGGTACGACCAACGGTGCATCCACTTCTCAGCGTGGGCACTCGGGTATGTACCAACCGATAACTGCCCACTCGACACCCATGTCACCTGGTTCCATCAATAGTACGGGCGGGAATTACCCAATGAACTCTTTGGGATGGCGTACGCATGCACCACCTCCTGCAAATCCCGCTGACCAGAATCCTCCTTGCAACACGCTCTATGTTGGCAACCTGCCGATGGGAACTTCGGAGGACGAACTCAAGGCCATCTTCTCGAGACAGCGCGGTTACAAGCGCTTATGTTTCCGGGCCAAGAGTAATGGGCCGATGTGCTTCGTCGAATTCGAAGACGTATCTTTTGCAACCAAGGCTCTGCACGACCTTTACGGCATACAGCTTACCAACAGTGTCAAGGGTGGCATCCGCCTGAGTTTTTCCAAGAACCCTCTGGGTGTCCGCACGCCCCAGCCACCCGGACAGGGGCCGTCGGGTCCCCTCGGTGGACCCAATGGTCTCCTGGGTCCTTCCGCGACCGGCTTCACACCCGCCGGCCCTCCGCCTGGTCTCGCCGCGCCTCCGGGGCTGAGTACAAATCGGGCAACCGGGCCCTACTCGGCGTCTTCCATGCCGAATGGTTCAAATGTGGCAAATGGGAGCTCGTCCTACCCGCCCTCAACGGTCCCCAATGGCACAGGAAACTCTTCACTGTCCTTCGGCAACGGCCTGTCCGGTTTCGGGAGTAATACATGGGGCTCAAACGGCTACTTCAGCTCTACCATGTCCCCTCCTCCGAGCAGCGTTGCCTCTCCACCTTTGCCTCCCAATGGATCGGCCACTTTTGGCACTTACAGGCGAGGCCAATTCTAATGTCCGCGGGTACCGTAATGCATCGAACAACGCTCAGGGGAGTAGAACGAGCGGTGGGACTGCTCCTGGATCATCTTTATTTCATCATGTTCTACTACAATACTTGCTATACACTTCATGTTTGCTCTTTTCCCCCCTTGACGGTTTCATTTCCTTGGTTCACACCACGATGGCATGGGCTGCACCTTATTGGATTGCGCGATGGTTGCGCGCTGGGTTGATGACGCACTTCTTATGACACAAGATTCCCCTCTGCATTTTCAGCAAGCACGACATGGAAGGAGTTCACTCGGTCCCCTTCTCCATGTCCTCTCCTCCTCGAGACGAGTGCTTCGGTCCTACTCCATATCACGCGAATATGATGATCTAGTACAGGGGTTTCGCCTCTTACCTATGATCATGAAATCTGATATTCAGTGGAAAGGCGTATTGGAAAACCGTGCACTGACATGGGTGATGACGTTCTTTCTCAGGAGGCCACGCATTTTCAGGGGCAAGTGTACGGAGTTTGGGATTTCGCATTCGTGATGGTTGTCCATGACGCAGGACATCCCTGTAACCTTGTCGGGTGTCGCACCGCTTCTTTCATGTCGTGCGACTTTCTCTGGGTTAAACAAGATATGGTCACGAGGAGCAAAGACGGCAGGAGAAAAGGCCAGCAAAACAAAAGAGAGTAAAAAAGCATTTCGACTCCTTCAGCGTCACATACCACTTGCGATTCTGAAAAGCTGAAGCGAAAACGGGAAGATTGGGTTTGGTTTGACTTTTTCCATCTGTCAGGAGGCTCCACACCACGTGGCGTGGGACAAACACATGGCTGGATTGCGGCAATACATCTACATCTCATATACCAGGTTGGGGCCCCCAAAGGTTAGGCCCTGTCTCGGCGGATACCCAGGCTGTCAAAGGCTCCATCATACCCCCCTCTAATCGTTCGGTCTGCTTCGGATCTTCAACAAGGGCATACACGGGCATTGTTATCGGCGAACGAATCAGCTTCCTTCTGTATCCTGTCCTTTACGACAACGACGACAGCGCTATCAACATATGAGTTTCAGAGCTGCTCGATGACGACACGTGTATACGGCTGTTGATATGGCGAACGCTGAAGGACAGCCAGGCTCGAAGCTGGTGACGTGCCAACCTTACGTACCTTCGGAAAAGGCATTCTTCGACTGGTCTTTCTCCCATTCTATGCAGCAACTTTTGTTCTTTTTCCTCCGTATCCATCATCAATATTACCCGGCATCTCTATCACTTTTCCTTACAGAGAGCCATCTCTGAACATGTGTATCGAGAAAGGCGTTTAGTGTTTGCAAAGACGGTGGGAGCATGGGCTTCAGATGGGCTGGCTAGCCCAAGCGTGGGACATCCATTTGGGATAGGATCGGTCTACTTTCATGTAATCGGTGGCGGGGCGAGCGTACAGCGGCAGTCTGGAGAGGGGAGTGTCCATCATTCCCGGCCCCCATGCAGTCGTTGTATTTAACCCCCGCTGCCAGACACAGCGTGTATTTCATGTGGGCTAATGGGATTACGGCTTCTTACATAGACAGGCGGGGGCTTTGTGCGCCACGAAAGTGTGAGAATCGAATGCTGCGTTATTACTGTTATGAGATTGTCGCGAAGTAAAGTAAATTGCACGCGTGATATCTAGGTACTTGTTAGCTTCGTCTCACTGTTCATCACACTGGTGGCATCCCTCGTCCCTTGCTCCGTTCCACAGGTCTCAAGACGCTTGTCACTTCGCGTTGGGCCGCACAATGGATGCCAATACCAATCCTGGATCTTATGATCTGCCTCTGAAGTGCTAGGCGGGGGAGACGAGTCTAGTCTAGTGTGTGTTCGAGCAGGCCAGCAAGGAATGGAGGTGTGCCATACATACTTCATGGACCACCTCGCAACGCCATCTCGAGTGGTTCAAATCAAGTTTACGCCTCCATTGTGATTGCTTCAGCTGTAGCGCGTTGTATAGCAAGCAAGACGCTCTTGATGTCAGTCTGTTCGGGGAAGGTTGACTAGCCCTCCAATTGCCTCCCTTTATGAGACTGGGCAGTCTTCTTCCATGTCATGTCAATAAGCTATATTGCTACCTATACTCGGGGCCAAACGGGTCCGGGAACACACACACACATACACACACACACATATATATACACCCCTTTCGCTGCAATATGCATACCAGACGTGATATCGCCTATCGAGGAGTCATCCTATATCCTAGGATACGTCGGTAACCCCTCGTCGAGGCCATGACGATGTCGACAGCTGTGCGTGGGACTGCGGCGGGCCTAGCTACCTCATTGGTGGGGGAAGAGAGAACCCGGGAGAAGCCAGTCCGCCAGCATCGCCCTGTCGACGTGATACCAAAGCAGACGGTCGTCGTCACGAGTTGTCAGCGGTGAACTCATATGGAGAGATTGGACTACCTCGTCGATGGCGAGGGAGCTCTTTCACGAGAAGGCGACGTGGATGACGTTGGTAGTGGTAGTGGTAGTGGTGGGCCGGACCGAGCCGGGCCGGACCGCGGCGGGTGTTGCGCAGCTTCGGCGGCGCGTCAACGGACTCGGCTCAACTGCCAACCCAGGGTCACTGCCAACCAAGCCCCTTGATGAAGCCGCCCCGATGATTAAGCCCTTGGCGGCAGCCAGGCGGCCTCGAGTATACTGCGGGTCACCGGCAGCGGCGCCTAGGGATGATCTTGCCTCGCGGGGGGGGGGTTGTTTGGTGGTGGAGTCATGCTTGTGGCGCCCCTGATTCAACGTCGGCCCTGGGGGAGGTGGGGTGACTACTGTGGTGGATGGCCTCGATGAGGCGGTCGTGGTTCGGGCTGGTCTGGCTGGTCTGGGGAACGACCGGGCCTAGGGAGGGGGGAAGGGGGGCCCGGGAGGCCTGGGAGGAGTCATGGCGGTTGTGGAGATAACGATCTGGAGTTCACACTACAGTACGTGTGGATGCGGTCTACCGGACCCCAAGGGGGAGATGGTGGATTGTGACAAGGGGATGACCTCACGTGTGGATGTGGAATACGCTACGAGAGATGGTATGCCAGATCGAACTCTCCTGAGTCGTCCAATGGGCTGGCAGGCTGACTGACTGACTGACTGACTGACTGACTGACTGACTGACTGACTGACTGACTGGCTGACAATTGCAGGGGAAAGGAAGGCTCGTATCTACGTATCGTGAAAACAGCCCATCACAAAAGCTTATTCCCACTCGTAAGAGCGAAGTCCGGGGCGGTCTTACATTTTATCGTATCATAACCCTTGCCACCCCGGAGTATGAGGCTCTGCTACCAAGGTCATCGGATGAGAGCCGGGTCTAGATCGAGCAGAGCCCGGATCTCGCTTCCCCATGGCAGAGCCACTCTTTGATACCGACAGACTGAGTAGTGACCAAGTGGATATCCAGAAGAACAGGGTGACAAACGCCACGCGGACTTGACACCGGCCCATCCTGCTCCCCGTATGTACTGTAACTCAAGAGCAGGGTGTCATTCATCGCAGTCGATTTGCAGATACGGTACAAGTACTGTAGCACTGGCGCCATGACAGACAAAAGAACATCACTGCAACGGGCGGGTTGGTTTGGGTAGTGTCGGTGCAACATGATGTAGTAGCCGCCCGAAACGCCTACTGTAGTGTAGGTGCCGGTAGTAGTCTACCATACGATACTACCGTACTTCCGCAAAGAGAGAGAGAGAGAGAGAGAGAGAGAGAGAGAGAGAGAGTATGACAGGCCTTGGTCAGACTTCACGACATTACCCAGGATGCCGGGTACGGAACCATAGTAACGCACGTGCACACGCATACATACAGAACACACACGCACGCGAGGCAAACCCCGGAAACACACGACCATGTTCAAGGGGAATCTCGGCATCTGCAAGATCACCCAGCGCGAGGGGACGACCCTTCCCCTTCACCAGACACACGGGATTCTGTTACCACCCTCAAGGCTCAAAAAGTCCGGTCCTGTGGTCGTTCGGTTACCGATGCCCTGTCTCCCGTCTCCCTCCCTTCCCCGAATCGTTCATCCATCCAACCACTCTCGATCCTCTCCTGGACCCCTGGCTGGGAGGGAGGATGGGAGGGATGCGCCCCACCCACCTCGGCTGTCGTCGATGGACCCCACCATACCCACCCATCACACTGCACCGCACCGCATTGACTGACTGCATACCTACTGTACTACATACATACATACATACACTATGTATCGTGAGGACCCACCCTGCGTTGAAGTGAGGTGGGGATAGGATTGGACGGGGGAACGGGCACTCATCAGCGGTGATCAACGCGTGTCCACCGGCTGACCGGGCGGCGTCTGGGACCCGCTCCTCGCTGCAGCGTGAACCGTTCGTGTGGCAAGTGGGGGCTTGCTTCTTGTGGGGACAGTACCACTCAGGTTGTCTTTTCCCGATGCGAGCTTGGGAGGCCCGGTCGTTTCTCATGTGTTTGTTACCTATCTGGCCAGGCCGGGACATGTATGTATGTAAGCATCCCTATGTATGCATGCATGTGTGCTAGATAACATATGTGCATGCAGACAAAATCGCATGGACGAGCACGCGTTCCGTGCTCTCGATGATCTACCTATCTCTTTTTCTGCTGCATACACCAAGGGCCTCCGGGCTTCTTGACCAACAGTGGCGTATACTGTCGTGTGTGTTCGACACCGAGGGGGGACCGGATAGAATCCGTGGTCCCGGCCCGACCGCCTTGGCAGATCAATGAAGGACGGGATGGGGACTCTGCACTATGTTGTAACGTATCATTTATCGGCTTACCGAGGTTGTGCCGGAAATGATGGAAGGGAGTGGGTAATTGCTTGGGTGAACCGAAGCGACGGGTCCCAGATGGGGGTGATGGGCACAGTACGGCATAGCGTGGTATACACATACTACATACAGTACCTTACCTGCAACTACCTACTACAACCTTCACGTCGCAGTCGCTCACAAGCGCGGTGGGAAGACAGCGTCACAACGTATATCCAGAATCTTTCTCCGCAAAAGATCAGAGGAGAGGTAATAGGTTGCGATGGATCAACATGGTCGATACCACGCAAACACAACCTGGTTGCATAGTACGACTTAGGTGAGGATAGGTTGACGAAGACACATGGGCGCTTTTGAAGTAGAAACTCTTGAGCCATCGTGAGGTATGAGGATAGTATCCGTCTCTGACTACTGCGTGTGGGGAGAGGGGGGGCCCTTTTTTTTCTTTTTTCTCTCTCCGTTGTCTATTTTTAATATTCGCCAAGAGTCATCTTAGTGTACAACTTTGTGGACAATCAATTGGATGAGCAAGAGAGCAATCCAGAAACTACGCATGTCGGACCCTCAAGATCAAGATCTTTGAAAAGCATCTCATAACGATCACATTCTCTCCTCCAACTTTCCACTGTTTTCCACTGTTTACTACCATACGGCACAGTATAATACACGGTATCCACTGTACTCTCTATGTACCCGATGCGTTGGTTGTGTGTGTGTATGTATGTATGCAGTGCAGCACCCATAATATCATCGTAATATCATTAATATGTATCATCATATGTAGCTATCTCCCAAAGGTATATCCATCTCTCCCCCTTTGCCTTCCCGCGCGCAACCACGCGGATCTGCTTCAGCATCCGTGTACTAGGTATTTATGTAAGTATAGTGGATCTGGACCCCGATCGATTGTGGCACCTCTCTCTCTCTCTTTCGCGCGCTGTCATTCTCGCTGACCTCCCCACCCCGCCTCCCTCCCAAATTACGCGGGACCAAACGGGGTAAAATTACACACGCATAACGCGCATCTGTCCCCCGCTGGTAAAACCCGTTTACAATGCATACCACCTCCGCGGAGCCACAGCACCCCCATTCTTGGTAATTTTTTTGGGTGTGGATTCCGGACGGATCAGTGCGTATTTTTCCGTTCCGCGTCTGACGCCTGCTGGACTGGCCTGGGGCGAGGCTCAACGTTGATCATCTTTCGAGCTTGCTGTCGCAGCTAGGATGGATCGACCCGGTCGGTAGTTGTGCACGGTGGTTTTCCTTTGCATAGTAGGACGGATGCATGTATTGTTGTTGGCATTTCCAACCTGCGGGGCCCTTCTCAGAACTCGAACCTGAGGACCTGGCCGTTATCTCTGAAGGACGACGTAAGCTGCGCCAGCGCCATTGCCTTGGGGCCGAACCACTATAGAACAGTCAGTCATGATGTCACACTAAGGTAGTAGTAGAACAGGAGTAAACTCACCGGAGGCGCAGTGTCCTTCGACACCTCACCCACGACCCCCATAAACTGGTACCACCTCTTCTCATCCTTGAGCCTCAGCTTAGGATGTATGTCCTGTATCGTCCTCGCGTCGTCCACCCCCCACTGGAACCGGCTCCCGCTCGGCTTGAGCACGTTGGCCCTCTTGGTGTGGTTCACCGCCAGGCTGCCCACCGTGTCGAACACCAGCTCGCCCCGGCCAAAGTAGTCCAGCAGGCCACGGATCACCTTCTCCGCCTCCTCAGGCGACAGGTAGGGGAACAGGCCCTCGGCCACGATGAGCGTGGGCCGGTCGGCAGGTATGTCCGAGTACCACCGCCCCTCGGTGACGTTGAGCGTGCGCAGGGAGTAGTCGCCACGCGGGCGGAGCGAGTCGTCGTAGAACCCGCCCCCGGATCCACCAACACTGCCGCTGACACTACCATGCGAGCCGCTGTGACTGCTGCTCAGGTCGCTGCTCAGCCCGCCCAGGTCGTCGACGAAGATCCTCTCGCGCAGGTTCGCCACGAGCGGCCTGTCGACGTCGACCCACCGGACCTTCTCCGGGTCCCGCCTGACCCGCAGGTCGCGCGCGTCGAGCCCACACGCCAGGTGCAGCACCGTGACGTGCTCGTCCGGGTGCCGCGCCAGGAACTCCTCGGTCCACTCGTCCATCTGCCTCGCCCGCCCGGCCACGTAGCGCACCCAGCGCTCGTCCGTGCCGTACGTGCCCTCGAGGTCCTGGTCCTCGAGCCGGTCGAGGATCCTCTGCGCGTACTGGTCGCCCAGGATGGGCGATTTCTGCTGTGCATCGAGGGACTTCCAGAAGAGCGTGATCAGCAGCGTCTGCTCGACCTCCTGGAGCCGTACTTTCTCTGGGGTGCGGTCTGATAGCCTGGAGTTTAGCGTCGACTTTGACGAGCGCCGGGACTCGGGTGGGTCGATGATCATCATGTTGTCTGTGTGTTTGGTGGTTTGGTAGATGCGGATGCTTTTGTCTTTCCTCGTTAGTCCTCTCATGTGGATGTGTGTATATGTATGTGTGTATGTGTTTGTGTGTATGACTCTTGTTGCTAAGAGCTTTGCACGAGGTGAACGAGAGTATTAAAACGAATGAAGTGTGAGAAAAAGGAGTTTGGTCTGACCAACCTCATCTGGTGAGCGAGGCGGGTTGGCCATCTCGTTGTATTTATAACATGTTACTTGCAGCACAGTGGGTCGAGCACAGCCATCAATTGTTACATCCTCGAAACCTCCGCTCTCTACCAGTTCGCGCTACCCTGCCCGTATAGGATGCAATCCGGGCTGCCGACGCCGCATCTCGATCGTGGTCTAGATGCTCGGAGGCCGGCTGCTGGACCCAGGCAGTCCAGGCCTCTGCCGAGTCCTAAGCCCCCTTTCCTCGGGAGGGAATAATTATCGTTTGACGCGTGGGTCCGACCCACAGCAACAACTGGACCTGCTGTCACCGGAAGTGTCTCCCTCTGCTCCCCAGGGGCGCTTGATGCACCGTGTCCCATCTGTTCTCCCACGCTAGGGGATCATATCCGACGTTATACCCAGGCATTCTATATGTGACAGGAAAGCTTTTTTGCATTGTTCGTCTCATACAGCGCTGATAAAAATACAGGTACAAAGAAAACGGGCAGGGGGGTAGAGAAAAAGAAAAGAGAAAAAAAGTGATAAGAAAAAAAGAAAAGCATATCGTGACGTCTTGGCTTATGTGCATACGTCGGGAACACGACAGCAACAAATGCTATACTGACGTATAGATTAGGTATGTACCACCAAGGGAACCTCTCCGAGAGGGCCTTCTTCTGATGCCTCGCCGCGCATCGCCTTCCCCTTCCAAAACAAAGGAAAAGGGTTGCCACATCTGCTCGTACCGCCCACAACGCCTCTGATCGCCCAAGAACATGAATGCCGACTTGAAGACATGAACGACTGGACGCGGCTTGAAACCAGGATATGCTGAATGAATACTCGCTTTTCGTCGAAATGAGGAAACAACGAACGAGTTACAACAGGTACGACATAAAAGTACAATTAAGGCAAGTCTTGAACTGCGACTCAAATCTTGCCTACTCAGGAATGTCGGAGAGAACGGCGGCGGACCAGGTGATGGATGAGGTGAGCGTCAAAGGCATTGCGGTTTTCGACGTCAATGTTGTAAGAGCCATCGGCTTAAGGATTGTCTCACCCGCCCAACAGATACCCACTCGGCCAGCCTAGACTACACTCAATAAGGCGGCTTCGTGACGTTCCCCAGACTACTCTCGCCCGCTCGCGAGTCGATACCTTTGAGTAGCGACTGCAGGTCCATCGTGGGCAGGGGCTCGTCTGGCGACTGGATGATGCTCCACGTCGACGACCGGATGGTATCGTTGCCCCTACTCTTGATGCTACGCTGCTTGGGCGCCCTTAGTGGCGGCATCGCTGTGCCCGAAATCGGGGACTGAGTGTTTGCATAATCCTGCCTCGCAATGTGTGATGTCGGCGAGGCGCCTGCCATGCCAGATGGCAGTGGCGGCACGGGAGGGACGTCATCACCAGCACCTCCATCGCCGCCCATCGATGCGGAATCTCTCGATCGATGCAACGTGAGTGGCCCAAGTGAAGCGCCATCCGACCCCTTGCGCTCCCGAGAGATGGAGCGCGATCGCTGGGAGACTGGAGGGGAGCCATTGGCCTGACCTCGGGATGGCGATGCCGCTGTTCGAGGCGGGTTGAACGACATCTCCGAGGCCGACATGTCGTAACTGACCATGCTGTCTTCACTGCTGCTTATGTCACGCACGCCGGTCAGAGGCGGAGCCGGTGCCTCGCCGGAAAGTATCATCTTCAACTGGCTGACGGATTTCACACCATTATCGGGGGACGAATGTCCGCCTGTCCTGGGCGAGTTACTGCTCCGAACACTTGAGCCGCGTAGTCTCGTCTGAAGTGGAGCCAGATTGCGCCCGGTCTCTCTCACGGAAAGAGAGCGCGGCCGCGCATCGTGATTGCCGTCGTTTTCCCTGTGTCCATTTGCCAGTGCGCCGTTGTGCCCGGGCCATTCGTCCCGGAACGGGAGCCATTGAGCGAGGCCGATTTACTTGCGGCTTGGATGGTGGCCATGGCGGATTCGCGAGACCAGTCAAACAGCATTGTCTCCTTGAAACTTGAAGGAACTTCTTGATTGGTGTTGGCAGGAGACGTTGTGCCAAACCCGGAGCCAAGGATTGGCTGCGAGAGGGTGTGGCTCGGGGAAGCCGCAGGGCTGGTAGGTGGGGAAAAAACGCTGTCCTGGTAACTCGTGCAGATACATTCAACAAGCGAGAGGCGATCGTCGAAGGGCAGGAGTGCCTCGGTCTCAGCTTGTTGCACCGAGAGCTTGGACGGTTCCGTGGCGATACCAGGTGTTCCAATCTTTTCCAGCGGTGGTGTGGGGACCTGGATCCCCTCGACCCAAAAGTGCTTGGTCCTCCGCCGTATAATTTCATTTTGGATGGCACTGCCAACAACAGTCGCGTCAAAGTTGAATTTTTCGGTCAATGCCCAAAAGTAGCCGTGGCACAAACTCCCAAGCCGCACCTTCTGCAGTGGTGTCTCGGCATCTTGAATATCCTCCTGGAGCCGGAACACCATCGGGAGACCGAATCGCACAGCATTGACCCCTAGACGGTTAACAAGCTTGGTGAGCAGGATGTGGAGCAACACGATGTCCGAATCATAATCCAGGTATTGTAGTGCATTGTCATAGATGGCGATGTGCAGAAGGTGCAGGAACAAGCTCTTGTGCTTTCTCCCAGGCCTCTCTCTGTATGTTGCAGAGGGACGACTTCGTCGATTGTCGGTCGGGGTATGAGGTTCATGTTGGCCGATGGATTGGAGATCCTCATGCGCGACCAGGTCTGCCGACTTTGTCTCTCGGTCCAACCAGGTCAACAGAGCGTCCGCATACGCCTTTCTAACCTCCCCGTCTGGATCCCTCAGCAGCCACTGTGTACCCTCCCATTTCTCGATCGGTACTGTGTATCTGGAGAGACTGATGTTGCCACTCATTCTGACTTTGGGGTTGGCCACCTTCAGAATGGTCTTCACAGCTCTGAGAGCTGTTATCTTGGATATCGTGAGGGCGACTAGGGACCCGAGATGACTGTCATCCGAGCCCTTCGTACCCGCATCTGTCTGCTCGCCACGCGGGGTCGTGTTCGTCGTAGCCGAGTTCTTGGATGGCTTTAGCTGGGTCAGTAGAGCAGACACCATGTCGATAATCTGCTCGTTGTAATAGACATGTGTGGCCAGGTCGCCCATGGTCTGTTGGATTCGACCCAACAACTCCTGTCGCTGTGCAGCTGGCGTGCCTGTCTCCACGCCCGTCCCACCTGTCGGATCGCCTGGCAGCTGGACCAACCGCTTCATGTGTTGTATTAGTCCCAGCATCACGTCCATCACGCTCAGCCCTATTAAGTTCACGTCCGAGCGTAGCAGGGATCCGATCATGGCCGTCAGCACGAGGTGGTGTCGCAATGTCCCGTCCTTGAGTGGCGTGCGCACCATGGTATCCGTAGTTGTCACCAAGATCACGTAACGTTCCTGCATGGGAGCCCAGCGGGAGACAAGCCTGAACAATTTGATGGCCCATCCACTGTCCGTGCCATTGCTTGTCCTTACAAGCGTCGCATTCTGCTGGACGCGCTCCTCGATGAATCTGAGCAACACCGTGGTCGCCCCATATATCTGTTGCCTGTTGGGTACCACAAAGATCTGCTTCAGACACTGCAAGGCCAGCACTCCCGTGTCCTCCTCTGCCAGCTTGTCGACGTCTCCAGCCGTGCCTGACAAGGCGATGGGGTTCGGTTCTCCCGCAGCATCGGTCGTCCGAACTGTCGAGGTGCTGGTCCTTCTTCTCAGCAGCTCGTCCGTGCTTACCTTCTCCTCCGTCTTGGTCCGATGCAGCAGGCGATCAATGAATTCCTCGTTATCTGTCCACAGGTTCTCCAGTATCATGGGGACCACAACATCGATCTGCCGCCCGGCAATAGAGGACAGGGCGTCGGAAGACGCGATGCTCTTGATAGCCTCCAATCCTGCATTCCTCCAGCGCAGTGCCACCGGCTTGCTGTGCGCGATCCTCCCCTGGTGCTCCTGAGTCGAGGCCAGGGAAGCATACTGCTTGACGACATTCTCGTACTGTCGCAGGTAAACTTGGTCGGCAAAAAGCGAGGAGGCATCGTGATTCTGGCAGAAGGCATCAAAAGTGGGAAGTGACGACTCGATCATGGTAATGTCGTTGGACCTCAGTACCTCGTCGAGGATAGTCAGCACCGAGGGGGCGACTAAGGGCAGGTCCTTTGGGCTCTTTTCGATCAAAGCCTCAAGGATCTGGAGCGTGACTTGGACATTGCTGGAAAATTGTATATGTCTTAGTAAACTGCCATTTCCGTCCGTGTGCAGTGGAGCAGGAGTGCACGTATGCACGGCTTGAACTCACCCAATGCGCTGATGATAGACATCGCTGGCGGTTTTCTTCTCGAGGAACTTGCCGACCTTGCTGATCTTCGTCTTGCGTGAGGTGGCATAAAAGAGCAGGTAGCTCAGCTCGCTCGAGTTGGGCTTCACGTCGACGGCGCCCTTAGTGGTCCGTGGGTAGCACTTGAGGATTAGAACCTGGTGCTTGGGCCGACATTTCTGCTGGAGGGCGTGCATTGCGCTGTAGCTGTCCGGTCATGCGACTCGACAGTCTCGAGATGCGTCGTGTCGTCCTTCCCTTGTCGGGAAACGAAGTTCCTAGGGTGCTCCAACTCTGCCTGCGTGAACGTAGTCGTGTCTGTGGTCGTGGTCGTGGTCGTGGTCGTGGTCGCTGGCGCGGCGGAGATAAGCTTGAGGAATTCGAGTTGCGGGCGTCCAGGACGGACGTCGCGTGCGAGAGAAAGGTTGTTACGAGAAGGAAGGAGAAAAGGTCAGGAAAAGGAAGACAACAAAAGGCTAATAATTATTGGGTATCGGTGATAAATTGTGCCACCGTTTTGGGCGGAATTAGGCAGAATGCAGTGAGTAACTGCAGAGTCGTCGGGTGGTTGGGAGGGAAATAGAGGACTCTTCCAAAGGTTTGCCCTTCGCTCCGTATCGCAAATGCAAGTAATCTTAGCAGCAAGCTGAAGCTGAAGGTTGACGTCTCGTCTCGGCTTGCACGGACCACAGCACACCGGGGCCATTCGCGTCATCAAACCGGTCCCCGTACCAAATACCACCAAAATACTTGCTTAATCTCCAAACAAACGTGCAGCGGTATCTACCTAGGTACCTGGGTATGTATGTATCTATGTATAGCCCTAATTCCGATCCGATTCCTCTTGTCGCTTACTTTTCTTACATATAATACTATGACAGTACCACTGGCCGTCTCTCGTCATCTTACTCCCCATCCGACCCTGACGGTGAATATACCTAGGTATATAGAGAATATATATTCATATATATATATATATATATTTATATCCTATAGTAAAGTGTGTTGTTGGTGTTCTCACATAGCCAGCAATGAGTATCGAAGGATGGGGCCAACATCCACTCGGTGCTGCTTCACCCAATGCTCTCTCTATACACACACACACACACACACACATATAAAGAGAGAAAAGAGGATTGACAAGCCGCTATCCATCCTCAACTGAAACACTTCCAGAAGGATGACGATGCTTCATCAGCTATCTCGCTTCCCCGGCCTCCTGCAGCTCAACACCACGATCGGCATTCCGGCACACATCGACTGCCCTGCACAACAAGGACCCATGATTGTGATGCCAGAGCCGCCAATGCTTCTCTCCATCTCTCTTTCTTCCTGCGATCAGCGATCAAATATCTCCGTATTTTGATCGGTGTACGGCCCAAGTCGGCCCCCACCACAACCTCCGAGTCAATGCGGAGCGAGGAATCTCTGTCTCAGATGCGCTACGTGCTAGACGATACATATGGGGTCCAGCCCTAAGGTAGGTATTGCATGTGCCCCTAATGCACAGGTGAAGACCGACCTGAGTATCTCAGGTCACCTTGAGGCCCCCAGACCACGCCGCAGCGCCCCTCTTCGGGACCACCACGGTGGGAATGTGAAAACTGGGTCGTCATACCGCCCTGAGATCCAAACTGCCCCCACGTGGCTGCAGCTCTGCGGGTTATCGATGTCATCAAGAAGCCTGCTTTCTTGATGCACGAAGACATACGAATGCCAAGCGGCGACCTGCATCTGAAGAGGGATGGGCACATCGGTCTATTCGTAGGCAAGTAACATTACAACTCCGTTATCATACAAGTCCTCGTGCCGGAATAATATTTCCTTCAACTTCAAGATTCCTTATGCTGTCTCGAACAGGAGAAAGAAAAAAGGAGGGGAAAATAAAAGGAAAAAAACGCCTGCCCAGTGTTCCGTCGCAATCGTCATCCAGCATTACCACTGCACGTCACCCCAGCACACATGCGTGCGTCCCTTTCCCGCTGTGTCGTACACGTTTTGAGGTTGGGTAGGCCCAACAAGGTCGTCGCTTCTCTCCACCACATCTGAGGCGTGGAGAGCACGAACAAGAGTATCATCACCGATATCGCAACTGTCAGGCCGTCGTCTTGCAGTTTTGCGCATCATTCTGTCTCAAACCATCTCGATGGCTGTGACCGGTGAGTTGTCCGCAAGAGCTTGCCGTGAGGATCCCAAGTCAGCATCGCATACTATGAATTTGCTGTATGGTCGTATGAGAATTGTCGGGTCACAAAGTAACAAAGGATGAGGGAGGAAGGGAAGGAGGAAAAGCCATAAAGGCGAAGAAAGCAAAGAAATATTGACCCACAGCTACCTCTCTTCTTCCCTCCCCAGCCAAACAATCCCCTCGTCCTCCCTACGACCGCGCCCACCGCCGCCCCAGCACGGGACTCCCGGCCTGCAACCACAGTAGCCGAGGACGGAGTGCGACAGCGGTCAACGTCGAGGTCGGCGGACTTGGGGCCGAAACGGTTGTGCTGGTGGTGCTGGTGGTGGCTGTGGTGGTCATCGCTGTCGGCGGCGGCGGACATGGGCGCAAAACCCGCCGCCGCAGCAGCAGCACTGGGACGCTGATGGTTCGTCTCGGACGAGGAGGGCGGCTCGTGCTCTTGCTCGTGCTCGTGCTCGTCGTCGTCCTTGACGCGCATGCTCCTCTCGTTCTCGAGCTTGACGCAGTAGAACAGCGCGCAGAGAACGAGGATGAAGATGGCCACGGTGCCGACGATGATGCCGATGACCACCGGGGTGACGGCGCCCTCGCTGGTGGGGCCGCCGCCGAGGGAGCCGTTGTCGTTGGGCTGGTTGTTGCAGCTCACGCACTGGGACATTGTTGCGGCTTTCTGGGTGAGGCGGCAGGTAGTAGGTAGTCTCGAGAACTGTCGTCCCGTTCTACAGGTTGGCTGGTCGGCTGGCTTACTTGTGGAGATAATGGGTCTCGAGTGTGGTCGAAATGGTGTGTTTGGGATGCGAGGAGCCCTAAGTTGCTGTCAGTGTCGGTGCGAACTCGCAGCTTAGAGGTGGAAGGCTTGCCTAGGATGACAGTTCAGGCAATCATTCGACTGCTGCGATTCGACAGAATGCGCTCCTGAATCCTCAGATTCTAAACAGGCCCGCCAGGTATGCTCTTCTGGATCTCTACTTGCGAAGACTGCGGCATGCAAGCAGTAGTGGTTTGGGTCCTGAGTTGGGCCGAGGCGGAGGGGAGCAGGAGGTTTGTGCAGCGCTCCAGCTGGTGTGTAACTCCCTACTAGAGATTCAACAGTTTTGAGCTTTGAGATGACAACCACAAAAGGATAAAATCCAGATGAGATGACGCGGAGGATATTTCGAACTCCTCAATTCCTACCTCCAGTCACCAAGAACAAGAATCAGTCCCAGTCCCCCTCCTCCAACCTTCTATTCCGGTCGGTGCCCACTTGCGTTACGTTTCAGCGACCACGTCCGCAGAAGCACGAAGGCTTTATGCCCGTATCACAAGGACAGTGTGCACCAACTAATGTCTGAGGCTGCTGCTGATATATTCTCGACGTTGAACGATGCACGGAGGGAGGGCCAGGGAAGAGAGGCGGGAGAGTGGGGAGGGGCAGAGCAATACACCAGGAGTGTCCCAGCGACTGACTGAAGGCAACAGGACGGCATATCGCACCAGTTGAGAATACAACAAAACAAACATAGGATAGAATCTGGCTATATCTTATCTACCCTCCTGTCAACACGTCCCTTGCCAGCCATATCGCCACGCGAACAGAGGAAGAAGTTGTGCGACTGTGTGAGTGAAAGAGAGATGGCTCATGCAACCAACGGCATCTTGCATATGGCTACTCTGGCAGTAGCAGCAGCAGCAGCAAGAACAGCAGCCCCCGATCCCGTCAGCCCGTCTCGAGCTACCAAGTACCTCCCTCACCCGCCAACACCGTAAACGGAGACCTTTCATCAAACAGGATCCTCCCGAAACAAGACAAGACAGCCCGGACTCGTACGAATCACCATGCACCCATGCACCTCCCCTCCACCTCGAACCGGCCGTTTGAAGTTCCCGCAACCGGGCAACCAACTCGAGTCCCTCTAGACGCCACATGTGGGAAGGAACTTACAACAACCAAGCAGACCTACAGCCGTTGAGATCTGTCGAGATCTGCACATTTATCTACAAGTCGTGTAACCAAGAAACCCCAATGGCCGGGAGATACCACCTCCCCTCCGCCAGAACAGGCATATGCTACATCTGGAGCTGGATATGGAACAGAGTGGGGGCGGCATACTCGAGACATGCAGGTAGATATCGAGATGAGAATGTTTCGCTTCACCTTCATACATAAGCTGAAATGCTTCCCCCAAACAAATCTGACGCTGTTCCTGCTGGGAAGTGTAGAGTCTTGAACATCTCCTCAGAGACAGAGAGCTCAACGTCCTCTATATGAAGCCCGTATACGCTTCTCCTCTCAGACATTACGCTGTGCATTCACCATCCTCCCCGATCACCGGCGGACCCCGACCTTACTTTGGCCCCTGACAACCAGCACTACCCCCACTCCTCAGGAATCACAAAAGACAACAATGACCGACATCTCAACCAACTGCCAAAACATGCCCCATCCAAGCTTGCCAGCCGCTCTTTGGATGTCCTAAAGCCTGCCTCAAACATAACCAATGCAGTTGTTATTGTCGCATCGTCGATGACATCCGTGGCCATATCTCAGGGCGCTCCGTAACTTCCAATATTGAGGTCCAAGAAAACCAAGGTATGTGGGCTAGACCAACGTCCCCTAAAGCTTCCTATCGCCCAGTACTTGCTGCCTCTTCCCTAATCCAGGCTTGCCCGGTAGCGGTTTCTTCGCCAGCTTAATATTCTTTCTCAACATTGTTCTTCCATCATTGAGCCTCAACAGGCTTCCTGGCCAAACATCAGACGTTGAACTGTCAGGTGCTGTAGTTGAGGATGAAGGGTCGACCTTATCCACTTGAGCATCCATGATGCCAAATCCTGCACTGTTCCCACGGTTCGGGTCGATGGCTCCCGCATAATCCCCTTCCCGTGCTGGTCGTCTCCAGGGCTGCTCGTTTGGGTACTCGTCCGTCCGAGGAAGGGCCATCGAGAAGTCCGTTGTTTGCCTGCTATATATGGAGATGGAGACAGTAGGCGATCGTACCTGTCTACCAGTGAGTGTGGAGGCGGGTGTCGAGGGGCCACCCAGGTCCACGTCGTGGAACTCGTCCCCTGCTCCCTTTTCACAGCCCTTCACACCGTCGTCACTACTCAGATTCTCGCTGTTCCAGACCCTCAGCACCCCACCGGGTGCTAGGTCCTCTCTCAGCTCCCTCCACCGGTCCCCATATGACCTCCCCTTGGTCTCATCATGGAAGGCAAACACCATCCCGGCCAGAATCAATACCAGTGTGACAATGGTGAGAATATAGGCACCGGCTCTGTCCGCCATCGTGATAGGCCTTAGCATCTCCAGCCCAGTGAAAGGATCTGTCCGTCCAATATCCGACGTTCCCCCGTCAGCATTGCCCGGACTCGTCCCACCAGTCGAGTTCGTGACCGGCGCTTGGATTTCCTTGATCATGGTAGCGAGTACGACCTCCATAGCAGCCATCTGCTGCCCTATACCGGTCGTCCCGTCCCATTTGCCGCCATTGTTCGCCCACATGAGCCCGCACATCCTGCCATTATCACCACCAGTGCACTGTCGAGCCGCAGCTGTCGCCGAGGCATCCAGCAAGGGTTTTACAGTGTCGTGTGTCCATGGTGCCCACTTTGTTGCCGCAGCCATCCAGCGCGCCAGGTATGCCTTGAAACTCTGTTGATCGAGATCACAGAGATGGACGCTCTCGCAGGCCACTTCAGTCATGACATTCTTGTTGACATCAGTGAAGAAAACGTGTGTGCCTTTGAGGAGACCGTCAAGCCTCTCCTTCCAGAGTGCTGAGGCGTACGGATCACTGTCCGCTGTTAGGTTGTACATGGCCGCCGCACCCAACAGGAATGCCCCTGCATTGTACGTCCATTGGTAAGGTACTACCTTCGTGCAGTTGGTCTCGACATGGGCACCATCGTATATGTAGTAAGAGTCTTGATGCATGAAACTCATGTCGATCATCCAGTCCCAGGTGCGATTCGCCCAGTATGCGTAGGTTTCGTTGCCAGTATATAGGGCAAGCCGTGCGGCAAGGTTGAAGAAGCACGCCTGCGAGATGCTGTTCTTGTAGTTCCAACCGTTGTTCCACTGGAAGATCTGCCAGCGCAGGCCACCACCGCACTGTGTCTTGTCCCATCGGGCAGCCTGCGTGTTGAAGACGGCTTGCGCGAGCGCGAGCCACTGCGGTTCAGAATCGGGTGGATTGGGAAATTTATACTCGGCCGCAGAGAGGACGGCCATTGCCCAGAAGCCCTTTGTCAAACATCAGCGGCCCGGCCAACCGGACAACGAAGGGGGAATCACTCGCCTGATCGTCATTTCCCTCAGTCATGGTCTGATTCGGAGGCATATAGTCATTGTTGGGGCCGACCTGGAAGAGCAAACCCTGCTGGACGATATCGTTCCACTTGGTGTCTCCGGTGTAGTACCAGTAGTCGATGAGTGCGCCCATGAGAGCACCGCCTTCCCACCCTATATGCCGAATCGTATCAGTAAGTGTTTTGCTTCAGCGACTTGGAGCCGCGGGACCCACCACTCACAGTAGTACGGCTGTGGGAGCAGACCAGGTGTCTGGCCCGGTTGGTTTCCAGTATAGAAGGCCATCATGTCATCAGCCATCTCCGAAGCAACGGACACGATGGAAGCTGTTCATGAGATGCGTCAGCGCTCCGTCTGTTCCGCCAAATCCCAGACCGAAACACCTGTTCACCTTTTGAATTTAGGTCAAGTGAGTAGCCTGCGGCAAACTGCAACATGACGAGCAAAGAAGCCGCCCAGGCCAAGGGACCGGTATCTTGTTTTGCACCATGGCAAGCCATCCTGCGTTTGACCCAAGGTATAATTACGATTCACACCCCAAGTGGCCCAGCGCCAGTCCACTGCATCAATTCCAAGATGAAGGGCAATTGTAACGATCGTCGAGACCCGAGTCCAAAATGGCAATTATAAGATGCTGATTGTCAGGGCCAAAAAGACGCGGAAAACCCAAGCCAAAAGGGGAACGGCAGTCTATGAGACGATGCCGACCTGTGGACAAGGAGCCAATGGTTTGTTTCATGGTAGAAGCTAAAGAAATTTCTGGCGAGGATGGAGGGCGAGAAATAGAGGCCGTCTTCGTCAGTTGTACCTGCTTGCCACAGGGCTGAGCGTTGTGGGGCATGGCTACCGACGCCTCTGTGTAAGTCCTTCCGTAGCGAAGACGAGTCTGAAGGAAGCCTTGACGACCGAGTTGAACATTGGAGCACGCAACACATGTATCACCTCTGTTTGTGACCCTGGGAAGATAAGAGAGGAGAAGCCTCGAGCTCCTGGTACTTTATCTAGGTGGCCAATGAACGATAGTTGGGCGGTAAGAACGATGGTCCGTAAAATGATGAACGAACAGGAGTTGTTAGTTGTCTTGCAAGTGCCTACCCGAGTAGACGTCTAGATGTTCACAATTAGTCCATCGGAAAGAACGCTAAAGGGGAAAGAAAGACTGGAGTTGGGAATTTGAAGGGTTGGGTTCAGGCCATAGCACCTGGTTAGGGGGAAGGGGAGGGGAAAGGGGTAAGCGGGCGACTCTGGTCTGTCTGGTTCCCAAAGACGAAGATGCAGGCATCACACTGTCACAGACTTCTTTGAGCTCATATCAGGTAGACCTTAAGGGATACGCTGGGTACGGAGACACACTCCTACTTGCCTGCTTACTGGTAACCAGACTCTCGATGTTTGGCTATGTAGTTCTATGACCGTCCTGCTATGCCCGTAACCCGACCCCAGTAACCATCCTTGCACGCCTCAGCAGAGAAAACAACGAGTGCAGAAGAAAAGAGAAACTTGGAGAGACGGCAGAAAGAAGAGTGCATGCGGCAAAATGTAGAGAAGGATACCAGTCGTACATCCATTCCATTCGTCCATCCGTCCGTCCATCCATCCTTCCATCCCAGGATTCTTGCCTATTCCTATATCCCAGCAGAAGAATCCACGATGCTGCTCGGTACCCATTCGTCGTCCTATCCATAGACCTAAACACTGACAGCAACTCAGCCGTCAAACTCAACCGTTGTCGTTGCCCCCGCCTCCTCGACAACGCTCGATGGCCTCGCCTTTGGTCCCGCATCACCAACCCCGTCCCCGTCCCCGTCACCATGTGCTCCCTTACCCCCGCCAGCCTCAGCGTCCGCCCCTTCCAGCAGCATGCGGTCCTCCATCTTGACGCTCCTGATACTTCTCGCGTCGCTGAAGCCAGTCGGCGTCCTGAGGCTGTGGACATCGATCTCTTCCTCGTCCTCCTCGTCCTCGTCGGGTGATGCCGCCTTCTGGCCTGGGGCGGCGTTCTTCTCCAGCTCCCGCTGCGCATCCTCCATTCTCCTCCTGACCTCAGCCGCGACGCGCATCCCGTCGGTGACGATCCCGTCCAGGACACCCCGGAGGCCACGGTTGCCGCCCACTGCTGATGCCGCGGGTGCGCTTCCGATGGCTGCGGCCGCTACGCGACCAGCCGACTGTCCTATGCTGGAGAAGGTGGTCAGGTTGGAGGAGCTTGTGCTGGATTCCACTCCTTGGATGATGTGGAAGGAGGCTGGGAAGCTGGACTCGAAGAATTGCTCGAGTAGTTCGTCGGCCAGGATAACCATCCTGAATGTAGGTAGTGTCATGTATAGAGGGTTTGACGGGTCGAGGGCGGCGTTAGCCTTCTCGGCTTCCACCTTGGATACACTTCGGTGGCCACCCGGTCGAGTGGTATCCTTGCTGTTATGCGTGATACTGATGGCGGGTGGCGTACCGGAGTTCTCGGGCGTCTTCTCGGGGTCTTCTTCTTTGGACGTCGTGTCTCCCAGGTCGAGGAGGTCTTCCTCTTCGTCGTCTTCATCACCGATAGCGAACGCGCTGGGGTCGGCGATATCGTCTTCTGTGGCATCATCGCCAGTCCCTGCAACCACCTCTTGGTTCCTGGGATGGTCCGGATCGGCGTACTCGAAACAACGCCGAATGAAAGCGCTCACGCTGCCGAGGAATCTCTCGTTAATAGACGACCCCGTATCGTCCAGACCATTTCCACCAGCATCTTGGAGCCCATTCAGCCCCAGATGGGATGCCGAAGGGCTAAGGCTCCCATCCAATCCTCGACGTGCAAGAAACAGTAGGGCTTCGGAGATGCGTAATATGCCTTCCCGATCCACCCGGCCGTCGCCGTCGTCATCATAGAGCTCGAAGAAGTATGTGATGGAGCCCATAATGTCGCGCCTCCCTTTGATCCGCGCTAGGCCGGAGACGACATCCTGCAACGTGACCTGACCCTTCGAATCCTTGTCCCAGCGCTTGAAAAGCCGCCGCAGAAATTCGTGATCTGCCGGTTCAGGCCCTGTTCCCCATGGCCCCGTGTATACCTCGCCTTTTCGCATACTGTTTGTCCAAGTGCTTTTGTCCTTATCTTGAGGCGTATCTCGAGAGGGTGCCGGGGTATCCGATATTGCCCATTTCGACATGCCAGCCAAAAACTCACGGAACGCATCGTAGTCCATTTCTGACGTACTTGGAGCACCGAGTCCTGCTCTGCCCCGCTCGACCGCCTCGTCAGGCTGCACGTCTCCGAGCCTCGGCCGACCACTCTTGGCCCGACGCTGCTGTTCCTGCTGCAGAAGCTTGTTTCGTTGCTGTCGCTCGTATAGAACGCCGAAGAACCTGTCATATAGCGCACCCAGCTCGTCTGTGCTCATGATCTTGGCGTCGGGACCAAGATTTCGGATGGCTGTCCTCTTCGCAAAATTCTCAATGTTATTGAGAACTGCATCTTTGTTCTTGAGCCGCAGATCCGTGATATTGCTGTGGGTTACCTGCGAGAACTCCTTGAAAGCCACGACCATGAGCTCCTGGAACCGAGTCACAGCTCGCAGCTTTGGATTTTCCGACTTTGGATGGGCTGATTCGTCCAACCGCGAGAAGTACGACTTCAGGACCGAAATGAAAGCACCGTCGTCCGCTGAATCTAAGAGATCCTCACCGTTGATCCGTAATATCGCCAGGCCAACCTGGAACAAGACTTTCGGACCTTCAACAAAGAACACATCGAGGACTCTGAACGCGAAGACCAGGGGCATCGAGTTGATGTAGAGCGATAGAAACCAAGGCAGGGAAACCACAGACAGCTGAACATCGCTCTTAACCAGATGATCCCAAAGGACCGGCATCGTCTTCTCTACCAAACTTTCAAACACTTTCTGGTCCAACAGGGTGCCGTACATGGTCGTGGAATAGTAGCCGGGAACCAATCGGTCGCACAAAGCCGACAATAGGAAAAAGGCTTGAGACTCTGACATGTAAATTAGCAGCGCTGCCACGACTATATTCATAGCTTGACAGTAGCCGACGTCAGCATTGACCCAACTGTAAGCAGTGAGGACTCGTCGCAGCCGGCCGATGCCCTCTTCGCTCTGGAAACCAGGATACTCCGGGAGACTCCGGTTAAGGTCCTTCTCGATCTCGTCAATAGCGAGAGACTCCTGTCCTTCGAACTTGTTGAGGGTGTCACTGTATAGCGTTGGGGTCTCGAGGCGCAGGTACAGGGAGCCGGAGGTCAACTCCCATATCTCGCCCCTCAACCTATTTGGGAGACCAACCCGGATGAGCTTATGAAAGGTAGGCTGGCGTATGAGGTTCATGTTGCGGCCGTTGTCGCGCAGGTATTCTGCCCACAGGCGCATCTTCGCCCGGTCTCGCAATTTCTTCGGATCGCCTGGGTATCGGAACACCATACCGAGCCCGGCATCTGGTGGGCTTGCACCTTTCTGGTCCTCTGAGCGCAACAGGTATTCGGAGTAGCACTCTGCCATGACCTTCTTGAGCTTCCCGACGTTTCCTACTCCGGCACGTAGGCCCTTTTTTAGGCCGTCGCAGAACCTCTCGCATGCTTGCCTGCTACCTGCGAGTGTGATTGTTATCCTCTGCTCCCGGAGCTCCTTGCCATCCTTGTGGGCATCCTTGTCTTTGCCGGTAGTCTGGGCCAGACCGTTCCAGGTGGTGATGGCTAGAGCGAACTGCACGAGGTGTCAGTATCGTGGACTTTGTATGGCACCTGTAAACGGAGATCCGGACCTGGAAGTTCTGGCTATGCAGCCTTTCTACCCTTCGTATGGAGCACAGGGGGAATGTGAAGCCGTTTCCGCCTGGACCGCCGCCGTGTGTCTGGCCTGTAAACACCGAGGATGTTGAGGTACTCGCGGACGACAGGAAGCTCGAAGGGGTGGTCGAAAAGCACATGTAGGCCTCGGAGAGGTGTAGCTTGCCAGCATAGTGGAAGCCAGAGTCATTCTTGACGCCCTGGGTGATATTCGAGGGAGGAATGGTGAGCTCGGCATTGATCTCGTAGAGGGGATGTTGGGTGGAGGGAAGTCGGAACTGGTTCTGGAACAGGGTCGCCTTGGAGGGGTTCTTGTCGGAGTCAGTCAGGTTCAGGCCCTGCATTGGGTCGAGAAGCTGCTGGGCCCTATGGACGAAGCTAGATAAGTTAAACATGGCTGGTCGTGGCAGGGCGGATACGCCCTCGATGGCCCGGTGGTTGTGGTGTTCTTGTGGTCAGGGAAGCTTCAAGCCTTCGCCTTCTAGGCAAGGGGGGCTTCAGTTTGAGGGAAACGAAGGGGGCGCTAGAGCATGGCCTGGAGAACAATATCTGGAGTATTGCCTCTGTTGTGACCGCGACTGGAAGTAGGATACACAATGGGTGGGTCAATGGGTGGTATCTGGGTGAGTTTGTTGGTTGGCAGAGTCGAGAGGGCGGTTGGTGAGTCTGCTGTACAAGCAGAGGTGCATTGCCGAAGTAGGGATCCGTCCCGTCGCGAGGTAGGCGAATGGCAGACAAATGGACGCTGTGGGCGGCGTTGCGGGACAACAAGCTCAGGGCCCGGGTGCCCGGGCGCTACCTACCTATAGTACAGTGTAGGTTCAGCCCAGTGCCAGCGTACCTAGGTGATTAAGGCGCAGGGGTCGACCTGGCTTCCCGCAAAACCCCCCTCCACAAATGCCACTGGGAATCTGCAGCTAGTCCGGTATGACTTCATGTAGACTACATAACATTCCTCCCGAGGTCCCCCACCACAGATAGGTACCTAAGTACCTACCTAGGTAGGTAAGGTAGTGAGTGGGTGTAGTGCAATCCTGCTCAAGACCAACCTCGAATCTCATCAAACAAACCCCACGGTCAGGTAACACCCAGAAACGGACTTCCTTATCCAATGGCTACCTACTAGGTAGGTAGATATATAGTGATCTGGAATCCATGCATTCATCAGCCTGGTCCCCAGCCCATTTCGCCCGAATATCCGGCAACCAAAATTATTCGTCCTTCACGTGCCGGGCATTTATGCGGATGCCAAAATCGTCCTTTGTATTTTTGACGTGCTGGAGTCGTTTCAGGACCTTTAATCTATTCTCTGTCGACAACGAATCAGCTCCGGAATCTGCTCTGCCCGGCCCCGTTTTGACCGTTGAGCCCCGGCACAACCAGAAACGAACAGCAGCAAAGACGGCATCTGGCCGACGATGGTGAAGCGGGACCACTTCTTAGTCTCTCTTTCTGTTTCTGTGCCTGTCTCTGTTTCTGTCTCTGTCTGGTGATCTACCTTACTTGTTACAGATATCAGAGCCTGGCATAGCCAGACCCCACGCTCAGACCCCACGATCAGAACCCGCGCATGATGTCTCCAGATGTTAGGGGCAGCGCCCTTACTACGTTACTACGTTACTATACTACACTACACGATGTCTTCATAGGTACACATACAAGTATATACATGAAGGAACATGGTGCGTGGTAGTACCACCCATACCCATATCATCCTATGCAGGTTTCCCACCTCTGGGCCGTTATTAGTGTAGGTAGTGACAGCCTTTTCTTTGTGTTGTGTAACATGGATATCACAGTAAGGCTTCCTGGCACCAGCTGAGTGAGTATGAGGCTCCAGGTATCAGATCATGCCCTCGTGGCGGGCTGGGATCATTATGGGCCCTTATGGGTCATATACCGTATCTAGCCCATTCTTGTTCTTCATCAGCATGTAGACTACCTATGTACGTAGTGCTATTTGGAGATTTGCATAGTCTCACCATCATCGTCGGCAGCAGCAGCATCAAAACCAACACCGACATCAACAACTACAGCCAAGAACCATACTCCACATCCGCTATCCCGAGTCAAGTAGCTACGCAAGGATTCCTAGACCAAGAGCAGGACCACGACCAAGGTGATTCGGGGACTGACAAGGGCCCACGCCTTCGACTGGCCACCTCCTCCGTCGGCTTCCAGGGATCGATACCCAGTCACAAGTCACCAGCAAGTCTCCAAGTCTGCTACCAGCAATGGTAGCATGGGAACTCGGGATTAGGTTTGCGATAGATCTGCAGCAGTGACGTCAAACTCAGCCCTCCTCCTAACACCTCTGGGCCTATCATAGACAGTACCTAGGTAGGATCCCCAGTACATCGTGGTGTTTGGGTAGATACTGCATGTACTCGGTACCTATGGTAGGTAGGCAGAGCTCTGGAGGCCAATTAAGCGCAGGGAACAACGACCAGAGGACCAGCCTGCTGGGTGCCATGTGGCCTAATGTGTGACCTCGCTCTGCCCTGACTGGTGCGACAGGATCGCGACAGTATCAGTAGGGACTGGACCATCGCCGGTATCAATTGAAAAGACACAGGCCCGTTCTCAGGTCAGGTCAAGCCGGGCCATGTCATGCCAAGTCAAACCGAATCGAATCCACAACCCGCAAAACCAGAGTCCGGCTGCCAGGGAGTAGTAAATCTAGGGTAGTCCACGGGTAATCCAGACCGTCTACAGCAGACAGACAGGTAGACAGACAGACACAGACAGACAGACAGACAGTCAGTCCGTCCCATGCGAAGGAAGGTTGCATTAGCTTACGCTCTCGTTCTCCATCCCACCAAGTGATCACCTACATAATTCCTTGCATGCACAGCCAGCTGGCCCCCTTCTTTTTTATTTTTTTTTGTCTGCCCTCCGTCCGTCAGTCAAAGTCAGTCAGGGAGATTTGTCGGTCTGTCGGTCAGCTCTGTACAATACCAGCAGTGAGAGAGAGTCAGAAATCTCTCTATTACTTAGACTACTTTACTTACTCTATCTACCTACCTAGGTACTTACTTATACTTTATTCTTCCCTCGACCAACAAGAATCAGCCATCAAACAATGTTATTTCCACTATCCTGTTGATCCTCCCGCGCATCATATACCAACCGCCGACCGCTGTTAGACACTGGATTCCCATCTTCCCCTTCTCCCCTTCTCCTCTTACCCGCCTCCTTCAGCGTCCAGTACAGTTTCCTTCCTGCGGGGCCGCCACTCAAGGCCGCACACAACAACATCAGACTGGAATTAGTGCAGACTAGCTTCTCTTTGTTACTGACCGGCCAACCTGGTAGCGCTGCTGCATGTGAAGCGTCCGATACGCACGCGCGAACTCGGTCTCGCCCCCCCCCCCCCACGATCCTGCCGGCATTGGTCCCACTCGGTGTCTCGGTGCAAAGACCCAGACCCATTGATCGATCCTATACAATCTATTGCACCATTTGCGCACGCCCAAGGAGGAAGAGCCAAGGCCAGCGCCAGCAGCAACGCCGCGACAGGCAGTAGTAACTTTGGGGGGGAAGCGCATTTTCGCATTCCCTTCTCAGACAGGCCTCTTTCCCTCAGCTTCACACCCACGCACACTGACACACCGACACACCTACACACGGAACGCCGCAAACCGAACGACCGCCCTGTTAAACTGCCCAGGATGGCTGCCACCGTCGCGCAGGTACCGGCTACCGTCGGTCATGCTGGCGCGAGCCGGACCCTGGACAAGACGCAGGCCATGGCCGGCGTGATAGCCCCCGGGGCGCCCAACGATGCCTCCAAGACGTCGAGGAAATTGAGGCTGGACGACTTCGCCAGGGTGCGAACCCTCGGGACGGGTAGGTAGAGACCGCGCATTTCTTCCTCCAAGTTCATAGGGATAAAGGTCCGCCACCATGGGGGCCGGATATTATACATGTATAAAACACGGCAAGCTTACATACCCGACCATCTCTCAAGGCACCTTCGCTCGCGTCTGCCTCGTGCGACTGGCGAGCCCACAGAACGACGCCGAACGGAGTAAAGTGTTTGCGCTCAAGATATTACGGAAAACAGAAGGTTTGTTGCTTGCTGCCAGCATCACCCTCCTCGGGGAAAGGGGAGACCATAACAGGGTCTTTCTCTGCCTCCCTCCCTGCCTCCCCCCACCCCCAATTCCTCACCTTTCATCCTATATAGACCGCAATAAACCCCGTGGCTGATCGCAACCCCCCCCCGAAACGCGCAGTGATCAAACTCAAACAGATCGACCACGTGCGACACGAGCGCGGCATCCTGGGCGAAGTGAGCGGACACCCGTTCATAACGAACCTCCTCGCCTCCTTCTCCGACAGCGACAACCTCTTCCTCCTCCTCGACTACGTCCCCGGCGGCGAGCTCTTCTCGTACCTGCGCAAGTTCCGCCGCTTCAACGAGGCCATGGCGCGCTACTACGCCGCCGAGATCGTGCTCGTGCTCGAGTACCTGCACGAGAAGCAGGGGGGCGTCGCCTACCGCGACCTCAAGCCCGAGAACCTCCTGCTCGACGCCGAGGGGCACATCAAGCTCGTCGACTTCGGCTTCGCGAAGCGGCTGGGGTCGACCGAGACGTACACCCTCTGCGGGACGCCCGAGTACCTCGCGCCCGAGGTCATACATAACAAGGGCCACACCACGGCCGTGGACTGGTGGGCCCTGGGGATATTGATATATGAGTTCCTGACGGGGTATCCCCCGTTCTGGCATCAGAACCCTATAGAGATATATAAACAGTGAGTGCGACCAAGCCAGGCGATCAGGGGGAGGAGGGGGGGGGTGTGTGTGTACGGGGGACGGGCGTACAACATCCCTATAAACCCCATCCCCCGATGCGCACGCGAATCAGTGGTGGCCCGGTGAAACCCAAGTCTAACGTCGTTCTCCCACCAAATCAGGATCGTCGAGAAGCCCGTGGTCTTCCCCCAGGAGCCCGCCATTTCCCCCGAGGCCAAGGACATAATCCGGTCCTTCTGCAACGTCGACCGGTCCCGGCGCCTGGGCAACATGAGCGGCGGCGCGCGGCGGGTCAAGGAGCACCCCTTCTTCCGGGGCGTCGACTGGGACGACGTCCTGAGCCGCCGCCACAGGGGGCCCATCATACCTCCCATCAGGTTCCCCGGCGACGCCCAGTGCTTCGACATATACCCCGAGGAGGACGCCAGCAACGAGAGGTACACGGATGACCTCCGGGAGAAGTATGATGATTATTTCAAGGATTTCTAGGGGAAGGAAAAGACTAAAAAGTATTCGTTGGTGAGGGGGGTGGCTTGGGCGGAAAGGCGCTCGATATTTCAAGAGGTGGCAGAGGAAGGTGATGACTTCAACAACAAATCATCAGCGGATTTGCTCTTCTTCTTCTTCTTACTCACAGACTTGGCAGGGGGGGCTGGATATCTCATTCTCGGATAGAAAGGGGTTTCGGAGGCGGCAACATATTACAAAGAAAAAGAGAGAGAGAAAGAGAGAGAGACAGAGAGAGAGGTTTTTGGGAGGCGGGTTCGGTGGTTACTTTCTTCCTTTCCTTCCAAGTTTCGTCAGCGGGTGGTTGATTTTGATTTTGATTTTGATTTCTTCTAGTCCATTGTTTCCCCGGTTCAGCGTCATGAGCATGAAAGCATGAGGCATGACTTACATGGGGAGAAGGGGGGTGGGAATTGAGAAAAGAGCGATACAGAAAGAGGGAGAGGGCGCGCACGAAACTACGAACGGATACGACGAGATGATGAAGTGTATATTCATCATCCCCTACCATGTACAATACATATACGATGCAATATAGTACACTAAAACTATAGGTTGAATGGGAAAGCAGAATCAAGCGAATCGGCTACTCCAGCTGGCATACATAAGTAAGAGTAAAACTTACTGGACGCTTGCTAGTATCACGCATCATCTGCGCCGTACGGAACATGTGACTACTACCGTAGCAGTATACAAATGTTGCCGCCTTTGCTGACACGTCCCAGTGGACGCAATCACTGGTGCGATCGGTTACCATATCCCTCTCAATCGGGACTCAGGATCGTCACTCCAGCAGTCAGACAAAATCCAACCAGGGATAACTCCCTAGGACAGTCGCTGTTCCTATCCACTGCAACTACTATCCCCTGATCGCTGTTTCGTATACCGGGTATCTAAATATATATATATGTCTTGCCGCCATCACCCCCATAACCGCCAGTTTGCCCAATACGAGAGTACAAAGGTCCAATATATATATAATAATAATGTTTCTCGCGACCCAAGCCCCGGACCGCCCTCCATGCGCCCCCACGGAACGCAGCCCGCCAGTCAAGGTTTCCATCATATCAGCCCCTGGTACAGCCACCAGCTCAGGATGGTGACCACGGCCACCGTTCCCAGGACGACTGCGCCTTGCCTCGTGGAGAAGAACAGCGTCGTCATTCCAGTCATCACCTCGCGCCTCCTGGCGGTCGCCCGCCGCTCCCATGCGCCCGTGTCGATGGGTACGGGGAGGCGCAACCGTGGGTCCACCTTGCCAGACCCATCCTCGACGATCTCCCAGTCATCAGGCGGTGAGAGCTCCTGTGGTGTCAGGAGTGGCACGGATACTCGCAGATAGACGGGCTGGTGGTCCGAGCTGAGCATCGTGGGCATCGACTGGTACCTCTGTACCTTTATTTCAGTTGGCAGTCTGCCGTCGTATTGCTGCTTGACCCATGAGGGTATATCGAGGTACAGGATACGATCGCACCACCCGGGCCAGCGGTGGGAAGCCCACTTCCATGGGACCACATCCTTTCCTGCTTGGACGTCTTCGCTGTTGACTGCGTCCACGGCCTTCTCGGCGCTCAGATGTTTAATCTTGTATGTTGGAGGAAACTTCACCTCCGCCTCCGAGAGACCGTGCAGCGTACGACCCTCGCTCCTCTCGCGAGTGAGTTGATCATCCGCAAAGAAGGTCTGAAAGTTGTCCGGCTTCAGAGTAGGGAAGGGGGCCAGTGCAGGGGGCGTATTCGTATTGATGCGGTAGTTCAGATCCCCGGCGACGAATAGGTGAGATCCCGGCTTGAAGATGCTGGCATTTTGCAGCCGTCTCGCATAGTCAGCGGGTATCGAGTTAGCCCTCTCCTCGCGTGCAAGGAAGGCGGCACGCTCGTCTTCGGTTGGGAGGGGAATATCGCGGCCCCCATCTGTCTGTTTACCTTCAGAAGGTGTCGCCGAGGAAGAAGAAGATGAGCTCTTCGTCGACGCTTCGATTACATTCTTACTGCTGGGCTCAGTATTATGGTATTCTTGAGGAAGGATTGCCTTTGGATCCTCGAAAGTGCATGAAGACTGTGATTTGGTTAGCATGGTCTATACACGCGACAGAGCCTGTAGAAGGCAGCCAGGAACGCGTCGTAATTTGGGAGCATTAGGGAGTAGGGGTTATCAGGAAGCGGTATGCAGCACAAGTCAGGACATACCACAATACTAGCCCAGTTCGCGTTCCTCCGCCGTAGGTTGTATTCCATCGCAGCCAGATGCGTAGCCACAAATGTAAGCTCCGTCATCCTCCGCTCCGGCGCCGACCCCGGGGCGGACGTAGACGCGGAGGCGGTCGCCTCCTCGCCCCCAGCCTGCTCGCCATCCTTGTCCGCTGCCGTGCCGGCATCCGAGTATGTGACCCTCAACGCCACGGCACCCTTGTTGCCCATGTTAGCGATCCCAAAGGCGCATTCCGCAGATTGTATATGGTGTATGGCATCCGGTTTCCTCGCAAACAGCATGATCGCGGTCATACCGACGTTTCGGAACTCGACGAGCTTGTACGGGTAGTCCGGCTGCCGACGCCAGACGCTGGAGAGTGCGGATGTGGAACGCTGCAAGCCCGGCCTCGCTCCCTTGTTGTCCCGGGGCTGCTGGAACTCGGTGGCGGCAAGGTTCAGTGCCTCCTTGAAGGGCGTGAGGTAAGGGTTCAGCAAATAGCCGCCGACGAAGCTGTGCGCCAGGGGTGATATCTCCTGTAGTGAGCTGCGATCTGGTTAGGCACATGCGCACGCCGCTTGCAACGCCGTAAAAGAGTATGGACAACTGGAGGCCCGCGAGACTTACAAGACGACCAAGTCAGGCAGCTCGCCGAGGTCCTCTTGTGGCCGGTCGTCAGGGTCGTCCGAAGCATCTCCTTGCCTACTTTGACCATGTTCCTGCAGAGCCCCGCGCAGGTGGCGCGCAAAGATGTCTACATCGATAACGGTCTTGGCGCAGTTGAAGGTGAGGATGAAGAGGTCTAGTGAGAGGGCCGGGTTCATGGTGTTGTTGCTACTAGAATGTAGGAGTCCAGCAGATGGAGGCGATGTCGGGATGCGTTCAGTGTGGTGTGACGCTGGGAGACGGATCGTGACCGTGAGCAAGGGTCTTAGTGGGTTTGGGGGGGGGGGCGCGCTCCTATGATGACGGTGCTATCACTCATTCCTAAAGCTAAGGTTTTGAGTGCGCTGCGGCCCGAAAGCCGCTCCGATTTGCTAGTCTTTACCTGATCTGATGGTGGGGAGATCCCGTGAATTACTCGGATGTTACCGAGATCTGTTGGATCGATGATGATCAACGATCACTCTCACCTCCTCCTATGGACTCGTTACACGCTTATCCTGGCAAATCCTGTCCTATTGTGATGGTATGAGATGGAAAAGAGGCGGAACACATCAAAATGTTTTGAGGATCCTGGTCCAGCCTTTAAGAAACTATGTGTTCCGAAAGGAGGATAAACGATGTCAATGGGAGGAATTCATGTTATAGAGAAAGATACTACCTATCTAGGTATCTAGGCACCTAGGTAGCTGAGCATTATACATGCCATAGCAGTGATCTTTTTTATACGCACTTTAGCCATACTCGCCATACATTCCACACCGCCACACAACCTCCAACAGGCCTCCCCTCGTGACTGGCCTTGGAAGGACCTGGGGAGCGGCGGGTAGGTCACACGACAAATGCAGCATGACTTCGAGGAAGGCCCAGATGCTGGCAGGGCAGGAGGGGCAGTTGCAGGACCGGGGCAATGAGGAGGCAGAGTGCAAATGGCAGGCAACCACCCGAGACAACGAGGTTTCGAGAAAGAGCCCATGTAATCTCCAATTCTGTGTTGATCATGGTTGCATACTATGATCGAACGTCAGAAAGGGCCACATAGGTAACACACTACAAACTCCAGGGATTCGCTCTTCGCCGGCCTGAATATTCGTCCAGCAGCCGTGCACTCCTCACGGGAGAAGTGCAGGGGATCCCCAGTTCCTCTTCTACCTTTTATCGTATGCAATAGGCCTTTCTCGGCGGAGAGCTTACCCTGGGACCGTATACCTGGGCAAAGTCATTCTACCATACGGCCGTCCATCCAGCCACCGAAATCGCAGCGTAATGCCAGCTCGGAAATGACGTTGTCAAAAATTACTGGATTTCCAGTCGTTCCTGCCCAGATTACATACCACTCCGGTACCTAACTTGGGCAAGGTGTCGAAGTGATGGTAACCGCTCTTGCCCCGGAGCAACGTGCTGCACCATGACCGCCACATCGTTCCTTGCTCTGGGAAATCGAAGCAAGAGAGATAGGTTTACAGTGAGTGAAATGGGAAAGGCCTAGCTGTCGGACAAAGTTTGTCTAACAGTACAAGGGACGCGTCTCACACCACAGCTTAAGGCAGTGGATGCGTGTATATAAAAGCAATTTTTGTATTCAGTGGTGGGCTATCAAAATCTAAGGAGTGGCTTGTTTTGCAGTGTCGACTGTTCAGCACCGTTGACTCTGTTCTCGTCTGAAGCTGTCATCGGTTTTCTCTGCCTGTACCTGCATAGGACAGGCCGAGATTGCAAAGTGACTAAGTGAATGACAGGGATAGGCGCAGATTAGGCGGGTGAGACGCCATGGTATGAGTCGACGTCGGTGCTCCCAGGAGATTGCTAGAGATGAATCGTAGCGAGTCACCATCGGGATGCCCGGCCCTCTCGAGCGGACAAGCCTCCCCACAACGCGGACTCGTTAGGGTACAGCTCCGCGTCTTTGCCGATCCACGTATCCAGCTCGACATCGTCTCCGTCGGAGGGCCGGAATAGCAGTGCAGATGTAGCCGACAGTATAACCATGATGGGCGACCGTGAAACCTCCGCCGTGCACGTGGTCCAGGAATTCCAGATCACGTCAAGCCAGATCAATCTGAATCCCCCGAATATTACCTCCCCAGAAACGTGTCCACGAAGTCTAATCGAATGCAGGAACCAAAAGGTAAGGAAAATGAAGTTGAAGGAGATGCGGCGGGCAGGCTATCCCAAGTCTAGCCGGATTGTCGCAACAACGGAGCTGATCGTACCTGGCTAGTCGTGATGATACCAAAACAACGCCCAGTGACCTTGTGCTCTCTTCGGTTCGTTTCGTGGCGAAGCTGATGTCTCTAGTTTGCCACTAACGAAACTTTCATCCTCACATATCGGTACTCCAGCAATTGAAGCACCGGGCGTGCCGTTCAGCCGATGTCGGGATGGAGGCGGAGACCGGATCTAGATGGCCCAATGCCACTAGGCCAGCCGTCGACCCATCCCAAATTGACCGAGCCATGAGAGTATTAACCGAAAAGACGTCGCATAACGAGAACAATCCGTAAGAACGGGTTGTGAAGTGGAGATGTATGTTCAATGTGATCCCTGAGCGACGACATATTGCCAAATGAGAGGAAACACCGGTAGACAGACCCGTGACATCACGGCGTGCCATCTACCAGAGTCGCTCAGGGATAAACAATCTTTCCACAGTAAAACAATCTCAATCGGAGGGCCGTGCCGCGTTCACTTGGGTCGTTGGTAAGAGCCGGAAGCATAACCAGAGCCAGCGCCTTGCCCTCTGGTAGAGGAGCGCAGCCTATTATCGGAGACTGATGGTCAGCACTCTTGTCAGCATGTTCCCTCGGCCAGCGTTATGAAGCACACCAAACTCGAAGGAGATTCCTTACAAGGAATGCTGTGGGCCGGGCTTATTTGACACTCACATCCTATCGCTTGTCCCGACACCACGCTGCTCCGGAGTCTCGGAGATCATCTTGCGGGCTCGGTTGCTCTGGATGGCAGGAGTAGCCTTGGTGGCCGCTGCGGTAGTGGGCTGGCCAGAGGCAACACCAGAAGCATTCTTGTCGTCAGCCTGCTCATCTCGCTTGATCTGAGCGGCGTTCTTCTGGTACTTGTAGACGGTCCAGTCAAAGACGTAGTCATACTGGAAGCCCTCACGCACGAAGAGATCACGGAAGATCTTGCGCAGGTAGCTGTAGTCGGGCTTGTCGTCGAAGCGCAGGGATCGGGTGTAGTTGAGGTAAATGGCGAACTCGTTGGGGAAGCCACGGCAGAGGACCTCAGTCGGAGTCGTCATCTTCTTCTCCATGATACGGTCATACTTCTGCTTCTTGGTAGCAGCCTTCAGACCCTGCCAGGGCAGAGAGCCGCGGCAGAAGTAGAGCATGACATAGCCAAGGGACTCCATATCGTCTCGGCGAGATTGCTCTGTTTCTTGGTTAGTGAAAGTTGTCGAGCGGCATCAGGGCGAAGAGATACATACCGACACCCAGGTGAGTGTTGATGGAGGCATAACGAGCGGTACCCGTCAGGTTCTTGTTCTCTCTGTAGGGAATGTGGAAGTGCGTCTTAGGGTCGCGGTACTTCTTGGCGAGACCAAAGTCGATGACGTTCACCTGGTTTCCACGCTTGCCAATGCCCATCAGGAAGTTGTCGGGCTTGATGTCGCGGTGAATGAACGACTTGGCATGAATGTACTCAATGCGGGAGATAAGCTGGTCTGCCAGCAGGAGGACGGTCTTCAGCGAGAACTTGCGGTTGCAGAAGTTGAAAAGGTCCTCCAAGCTAGGACCGAGGAGATCCAAGACCATGGCATTGTAGTCGCATTCTGTTCCGAACCAACGGACGAAAGGAATGCCGACACCGCCGGCAAGGGATTTGTAGACTCGGGCTTCGTATTCGAGCTGGGGGTGCTTGGCCTTAACACTCTCAAGCTTGATGGCAATCTCCTCGCCGGAGATGATGTTGGTGCCAAGGTAGATGTCACCGAAGGAGCCAGAGCCGATCTTTCGTCCGATGCGGTATTTGTTACCGACACGGAGATCCTGAAGCAGAAGTTTGAGTCAGTCAGATGTACATCAAAAATGCCAACGAAGCAATGTCTCCCTTCAAGTGCGGCTCGACAGCAAAGTGTAGGCCATAGCGGGCGAAGAAGCCAACGTAAGAGGTAGGTTGGGTCAAGGCCACATGGGGATAGAGAGATGCCTCAAAGGCAACATACCATTGTCGTCATCTTGGCAGAGGTTGTGAGTGCTTCCGTCCCACGAAGAGGAAGGTAGCCGAATGCTGATGGTCGAGAAGGGGATTCAGGTATGGTTCAGATCGAGAATCAGGAGACTGTTTCCACAGCACGCGAAGTTAGTTGAGGCGTAAAAACGGCATTCAGGTCACGACGTCAGAGTGGTGAGGGCGGTGTGATGCAATCACGAAAAATGCAGGGAAAAGATGTCGGTGGAGAACAACTCAGTAATCAGATTACTGAGGTTGCTTGGTGGTGGTGGTGGTGTGCTGTAAATAGGTTGCTCGGGGGTGGCTATTTGCAGACAAATTGTAACGGATAATTTAGGAAGTAAGAAAGCCCGACAACTGCCAGCGGTACCACCGGTACGTAGCGTAAGGTAGCGGTAATTGAGGCGAGCTCTAGCCTGAGCGGAGGCCAGATGAGGCGGTTTGAGGCTCGGAGCTTGAATGGCCGGACAAGCTGATCAAACCTGCCCCGACTGGCTTGCTGGCAAGACTGCCAAATCGACAAGAGTAGGTGTTGGGGAGTATATTGAGTCCAAAATGAAAGAAGTACACAAGCAATGAGAAGGAAATGGACTCACGTATTGATGATCCTGCTTTCAGTGCTCAGATGAAGTGTGGTTTGTGGTATTGAGCCCGTATGCGGTCGAGATGTTGGGTGACGAAGGCGGCAATGGTCAGGCGTAACAAACTGACCACGGAACAGGACGGATACAAAGGTGTAGAATGTGAATCCGTGAATTGCAGAAGTGAAGACAAATGGTGCGAGGAAAGAAAGGACACGATCACGGTCTTTCCTGCTCGGGTCTCCTTGGTCGTCCGTTCAATCGATCGAGACGACGTATAATGGTAGTGGTGGTTTGAGGAGGAAGGTGGAAAAGAGGTACGAGGGCAGTTGCGGGAAGAAAGGCGTTTCGGGGGGACGCAGGTAGGTAGTAGAAAAATGGATTCACACTGAGCGGAGCCCTCGACTCCAAAAAGCTAAACGCGCAAACGACCTGAGAACCTGACCTGGGCTGCCTGGCTGACGACCCGGAAGGAAAACCCCCCATCCCCCATTCCCCCATCCCCCCCCAGTGCCCCCCTCAAGAATCCCTGGAGGCGCTGGCGTGCTGGCAAACCGGGCACCAGCCACTTGTGGGCTCGCAGGGCGCCGTACTGCAGGCAAAAGGGCGTCTGGCAGTCTGGGCTCTGTCGGTTGGGCACTAAGCCAGGGGTTGGTCGCGCGCTACGAGGTCAGGCCATGACACCGGATCTGATCTGCTGAGCCGCCTGGCCGCCAGGTGAGCCTAAGATCGTCGTAGGAGGACCTCGGGAGTGATGGCCCAAGTGTACCTGCCTACTGTCTTTGTACTGTACGGGCCGCCGCGGCAAGACATTTTTGCAGTCTTACCTGCACAAAATCTTGATGCGCAGGTACTTCCCTACTGTGCACTTTTGTGCCTCGATACCCGTATCCTGCACTGTCTGCCACGTTTTATAATACCAGCGGAGTGACATCTGGAAAGACCGTGTTCCTCTTCTCCGCCTCATCCTCCTGCCATCGCATGCCCGAACAGGTACGCACGTATCTGCGTATCTAGGCAGGCAATGGGGCAGGCAGTAAGGCAGGTAGGCAGGCAATCGATGCCCTCACGGCCGTCTGGGCAACCGGCTGTCCATCTGTCGGTTGTGCATAGCATATCATCAGTCTACCAACTGGTTTTCAGGCAGGATGCCATGGCGGCCAATTCAATGTACCATCAGGTCGGCCTGCAATGGCCCCCATTCAGCCGCTGTCTTGCTGACGGCAGACCTTCCATGGCGTGTCTCTCACGAGCCACGAGGCTACACTTTCGACTGATTATTGTATTTGATCAACCTGACTCCAAGCCCTGACTGTTGCCACCGACGTCGCTGGCTTGACAGTTGTCCCATGACAGGCTGACTCTTGGTGAGTGGATTACATCGACAGCGTCCGCCCCTGTTCCGGAGCGACTCGGGCCCCAGTGATTTGTGTTCGGTACGGAGCTCAAGCCCGGCGCTCCAGGTTCCGGCATTGCTCACCTCCGTTCGATTTCGCTTTTTGTCAGGTGCCGGATCCCTGCATCTCTCAATCATTTATCTACATCTTGCTTCTGTCTGCGAACTGCTTTGCAAGTAATGATTTCTAGTTTGCCCTTGCCACTCTGCCACTTCCGGTCCTGCTGGTGAATCCGACATGTCGGAATCGGATTAAGCCCTCCCTGGCAGCCTGGCAAAGACAAGGTAGGCGGTCAGACGAGCGTGGTGTTCCACTGGGCAGCCTATCACGGCCTCGTCTGAAGCCGCTTGTTCCTCGATCAGCGCTTAGCTAGAACGCCTCGACAACTCTGGGCCCTCTGATCGACCATCTACATGGTTAATGTCAACGGCCTGGACGGTTAGGGTCTCGCGGTACGCTGCATTGAATTTCCTACAGCGGTATATCAATCTCCCCTCCCTTGCCATTGGAAAATCGGCAGAGTATGCTGCCACTTCTTTCGCTCCTTGCCATATTGCAAATTGGCGACAGAGACGCGCCGGCACATCATAATCATTAAGGACACGTCGTTGTAAGAGTGCTGATTGCGAGGCCCTGAAGGGAGGTTGGCATTCAATCTCCGCTGCTGATCTCATCTACACATACCTAATGCAGACAAAGCAGAGCTGCATTGCAATCAGCCATCACTTCCGTGCCGTGGCCAGCACTGCGGACTCCGATGATATCTCGTAGTAGTATCTCACTTATCATGCAGCTCGATGAGATGGAAGGCAGCCGTTCGCCGGTGTCGTCTGTACCTGCCATACACTGTTACGCTTCTTGTTATGATAATAATTGCGCGACGTCGCCACACTGTACTGTCGTGACGAACCGTCATTGGGACACCTGAACTTCGGGGTCATTCAGCTGGGAAGCCTTGATGCCCTAGTGCTCGATTCGCCCCTGCTGCCCGAAGGCCTGGATGTAACTTGCCCATGGTACAACGGCTAACCATCAGAAGGGCCAAGTGAACGGTAGCCAACGGTTTCTCCCCGCCTTCCGCTGTTGACACCCGACGCCCGCGCCTCAAAGAGGGATCTTCCCTCCAAACTTACCGTGCTCGTCAATAGTTTCACCAGAACGAGCCTGTGTAAAATATGTATGTCTCATATGACGGGTCTTTTTCCAAACCTGCCATTCAGCTGTCAGACTGCCTGCCTACTCCAAGTACGTTCCCGATCCTTTACATGCGGCTGCAGAGATGAGCAGGTATCATCAATAACGCGGACAACGCCCGGTCTCGGGCCCTGCAACCCCGAATGCATGCAACGTTTATAAATAACAGGCGAGCCAACATCCGACTACGCGAGGGGAAGGGGAGGGGTGCATCTCTGCTTGTCCTATTTCACCTGTCCCAACTTCTTCTGGCAAGCTGCAGCGACGCCAAGACAGCCCCTCGCTTCGAGCTGCCTCAGAGATGCGCGGACCGGTCGACTAATGGAACTGAACAGCATTACAACAAGGCAAGCCCAGCAATGAATGCATTATGGATGGCAGTCTCGTTGATATTCAGCGGGGGGCAGTGCACATCTCAAACAGGCCTTGGTGGTAAGCCCTGCACAGGTGGAGGCAGCGACCAGGATTCGAGATTCAGTGCGTTCTATACGGTCAGTACCTAACCCTAGCCCCGATCCACACATTCACATGCAGCACCAGAAGGCCGTCTATCTGGATGGGGCCAGGGCGTCCAACCATACAAGTATTTCACGAGGTACTAGTTGGGATTTCTGGATCGCGCACAAGTTCTGCATTAGTAGCTAGCTTTTATACCCAGCTGAGCAACCATTGAGATCGACTTCTACCGATATGCGAATTTGCTGGTGGCCAGGTATGGGGCTCGAGGTAGGCCAAGGCCTGATGATCATGTCAACTGATATGCCGAATGCGATGTGACTTGCCTATGGATAGCGCGTGGAGAGACCAGCGTTCAATTGTCTCTTGAAGGACCTACCGTACCTCATGAAAGGTAGCAAGGAGAGGTGAGGGCTGGCCGCGGAAACAATAGCATCTGCTCTAGCAGCGCCATTTGGACAGACTGTCATATACGACCATAGCTATCATATATTTGCTGAGTTGAGGTCACTTGTTGTCTCCAGTGCAAAGAGCAAGGCAGTATGTCCCTACCAAATGTTTAGCCAATGATATGGAGAGAGGACTGCGTGTTACTGTGCAAACAGACCTACTATAGCGACCTCTGGACAAACATATTTTACTACTGCCTGCCTGAGTTCGCTCTTACGAGTCTCCCCTAAGACTATTCATTAAGGGGGCTCAACTTCATGTTGAGCTACAAGCTTTCACTGCTAAGCTGTGATACGTCCTTCTGTGCGTTCCTCTGACGACTTATCGTGGTCTAGAGCCTCTTTGTGCTATATCGCGAAGACTCTTGCAGGGTCTGTAATTCACAAATTATAATTCATGATTAAATATGACATAATATAGAGTGGTGTTGTGGCTATGCGTGTATTTACAAGCAATCCAGCGCTATTGCAGGATGAAGTTGCAGCAGAGATCTCAGGGATTACGCTGGAATCTGGACTGCTTAATAGTAGTAGAGGCTTCAGACCCGTTTTTTAAGGTTAAATCTTTATATCTGCGACCCCCAGGCCTCACTCATGATTAGTATATTGCAGTAAGCATGCCTGGCATCGTGAACGGAAATCAAGAGCAACAACCTCATCGATGTGCTATTCTTCATCGACCAGGGCCACATATATCACTTCAGTAACGGCTTGCCGCTTCCGTACACAATATTAGTATCGATCCTGTGCAGGTCGATCGATGATATAGTGACACAGATTCACCATCGTTTTGCCAGCTGAGTTTTATAGAACAGCGGGAGAAGTAATCAATATTCAAGACCATGCTTCACGTGGCTTCACACTTCCTACCCCGGGGCAGCGACACTGCATTGGGAGACGATGGGGTGATATCCGGTGATCTAACGGTCAGGCGATAGCAATAATCATTTGTGCATGATTCTTGAACATTGGTGGTTTTTGCGGAGTCTTGCGCTCGGATTCGGATCAACCACATGTACGAAAGGAGTCTTCGTTCGTCCACGTTGATAAATTATAACCACACATAAGTATATTAACAAATCTTTATGGCTGTACCAGATTTCTCTTTACAGAATCATACACCGAAGTCTAACACTAGTACACACCTATCTTACAAGCACCCCTTCCCATAGCCCGCCGTGGCTACTCCAGCAACCGCGTTGTTGTGAAAGTCGTAGTACTCTCCTCCACCTCGATCGCATATGTGTAAGTCACCGTGGAGGTGCTGGGGAACCAGGAACTGCTGACTTCGTTCCACACGATGACTTCCTCGATCAAAACCTCATCCGTAACGAGGGCGACTGAAGTGGACTGCGGAACCGCACTGAAGGTAGTGACACCGGGCACGACGACGACGACGGTCTCAATGGCAGACAGAGTGACTGTAGTGACTCCGTAATCGGTATCAGCATCTTCGAGGGCACCATTAGTAGACCCCTCGAAGGCTCCGCTGGGAATGCTGGTCGGGGCAAGAATGGTCCCGGAAGGACTACCGGTGGTGGTAATCGTGTGAAAGCCCTTCACTGTCTTGGGAGCAGGGACAGCCGCGGCGAAGGGGAGGGCTGCAAGCAGTGCAGGAATGATTGTGGAGCGCATGTTTTTCCTTATGCGGGTGGGAACAGGAAAGCTTGGATGCCGGAGGCGGAGGGTTTCGTTCAGATTGGTTCCAAAGACTTGCGTGTGCACGTGAGGCTGTGTGTGTATCTTCACTGAACCACAGTATGTATGGCTTTCAGCTTGAAGGAGTGAATAAGGTAGGTAACCAAATGAATGTGAACATGATGCAAACGTCTACTGCTCGTTATGAGCATCTTACCAGGTGCTTTATAGCTATCGCTGGCTTGCTCTCTGCCAATATTGCCTCTCCACTGCAATAGAATGCACATTAAACACAGCAGTGTTGGTGATCGCACTCGCATCTGCTCATTTCGCAACCGGGGTTATGGGAGGTGTTGGAATGCACCTCTCAAGGAGTCGACAAGGGTAAGAATGGGACTCTGGCACGGAGGTTGCTTGAGTCCACGGGTTCCCGAAGTCATTCAACTTGTTTGGCTGTGTTTGCGTTACCCAGTGACGGCAGAAATACCCTCTCAACGACTCTTGTTGGAACTCGATCTGAAAAGTGCGTGATGAAGTAGCTACCAATCTTCTCATCCCAACTCAAAACCCTGTATGAAAGTGGAAACATTGGGGTTGATAGAACGATGATGAGGAATAGGGAGACCGAGGGTCAGCAATAATTACAACAAGCTGTGCCGCATGGGGAATCCACTTGGGGGGAACCAACACGTAAACTTCGGATGTATGTGCCGAGCCACACTTCTTACTGGCCTTTAATTGTCTGTTCAAGTCGTCTACCATGGCTAATGTTCTTCTTTCACGTTCCAACCTTCCATATGGTCGTATAAGGTCTGCCTATGTGACGGTCGTTTCTTCTGCATTAATCCTCACAAGTAATAGCAAGATAAATGGCTGTTCATATGTCTTATCAGACAAAGTTAAGAGATTACAGACCAGTCATTCCAGAGACATGAGGATGAAACAGTCTCAAGTGGACAGTGATCAGCCCGCGGGCAAAAGGCTGGCCGTCTGCGACATGGTAAGGCTACAAATGTACCCTACCTAGGTATGTACATAAGTAGATATAATCACATACCTTCAGAGTAGAAGTAAGTAGAAGAACGATTTTGGAAACCCAGAGCTTCCTAAAATAGGAAAACGACTTTCGTTGGAGCTTACAGAATCAGCCGTTATGTGGGCATCGCTTGCAATACCCTCCCCCCCCGGGGGCCTACTACATATAGGCAGTATGCCCGGTAAGAGACTTTGTCGACGGATCATGAAATAGTCTTTTTACCATGGACAGTCCTTCCCTACCTAGGCAAGTGAAGCAGGTTTCGTAGGCAGGTGGAATTAGCGATGTTTAGCACGAGTTTGAGATGACACGTGCCGTGCACTCAACATTATACTTATACATCTCTGCAAGGGTTCGAGAGAAAATTTGAAAGTCTAATGCCATCTTATCATTGCTGATGTTAGACTTCTGCTTACGGAGAGAGAGCAACCGGTTATTCTGCGTGGTCATAGTAGTCCCATATCTGTAACACAAGCGTATGCTCGTCAACTGGTTGGTATCGGCCCCTTGTACCTGGATGCGACTTGTAGTAAGCCCGCAGGCGCTCTACTGAATTCCAAGGGCATGGATATGCGTTTCATGGAGATAGGGAAGGTCCTCTAGCGTTGGCTCGGGTGAGATCCATTTTACTATTCTGCTTGGTCGAGAATGCTTGAGTTGACAACCCTTATTGACATCAAGCCGTGTAACGACAGTATACATCATATAGAGCTAATACAATAGGCCGTCATGTCACTTGGTAAGGGCTTAGCGCAGTCAAGTGGAGGCCTTCTGGATGTGAACTGATAATTATGATACGATCAGCGATTTTGCCCGGGCGTGGTGCTGCCCTGTAATAGCACTTTAAAGTTTTGTCGACCTGTCGAGGGATGTTCATGCGCTACGGGTATCCTTGCACCATCGTTCAAATTCATTAACATGGTACACGATCCTGTCATGCCGCCAGTATGGTATAGGCTTCATCAAGACTTGGGCAAGTACATACCTAGGTATGTAGACTAACCGACACCAGTCCTAATGGCTTCAATGGCCCTGCCATGACTTCGTGCGTCAATAATTAATGCTTCATATGCCGTTGAAGGATCACAGGGAACCTCTAAAGGGGCATTTTGCTTCTTTGGGCCTGCCACCGTAATTTGACGGCTATGTACAGGCCGGAATAATGCATAACAGACTCCTTTCATATGCCGAATAGCCAACGAGAATGATCTCGAGTACAAACACCCAGGCTGAGTAACACTCCATCAATCCGTGGCTCGTGCTCCATTGGTGCGGGCGTGATCACTGAAAAGGCTTGGTTTCCGTAGGGCTTGAACACAGGCCCGCTGCCGAGCCTGCGATCCTGGATTCACCCAGGAGTTGTAGGCTCCACAATGCAAATCTGGCAGGTCAACCTTGAGATACGAGATCTCTGAGAGCATTGACCCGTGGTTTATGCGAGTTATACATGAGGCCTGTCAAGGAAGAATGTGTGTAGTGGCCTCAGTGTGACAGGAAGTGGATACATCCGCCTCCGCCGGCATTGGCCTTAATCTCTCGGCACACTCCGGACTCGATAAAACCCCCCGTAACGGCATATATTCTGGGCGTTTACGTGTTTCAAGCGCACGCCAGTGGAATTGCTCCGTCTTTGTGATAACGGCGCCTTACCCGTGTCTAGTGCAGGGATTACACAGTCAAATATATTGTACTCTGCTGTGTTCTCCTTTCGCTTGTTTCGACGATCGTGCGCGTTTCTCTTCCCCCCCCCCCCCAGTCCGCCCGTGTCCTTTTCGTTCTTTTCGACGATCTCTTGCAGATCTGCCTGTCACTTTCTTTACCAGTTCCACAGAACCACTCCTTCGGATTCACTCGTTTTATGTACTCGACACGGGCAGGCCCCCACAACAGAATATGTATCTCTCGTTAATCGTTTGTCTCCTCCCATTGATGGGACTCGGGCCTGTATCCGCCATACCGACGGATTTACGGACAAGGGATAACACAGTACCGGCGGGCAAGATCCTTTCCGGCACCAGTCAAAACACGACATATGCCCCAAAGATTGAGAATGCCTCAAACAGCACAAACATCCTCGAGACCATAAACTACTTTCCCAATCCTGTGGTCCACTGTTCTGGAAAGGCTCTCGACGGGGATGATGACTGGGAGACAGACCTCGACACGGCTGTGACCGCGAGCACCACATCAGGCATCTACGGGACGTGCGACCTGGACGGCAGTGATGTCGACGGATACGGGGTGCTAGCATGGAAGAGCGGGTCGGTACAGGTGTACTACTGCAACCACGGATTCACGGCAGAGACGTGCTCCCTGAACGAGTACTGGCGCGCCGACGACCTCATCAACGACAAGTGTGGCAGCAACGGCGGGGGCTGGGTGACCATCTCGGACTTGAAGAAGACGATCGGCCGGGACACAACGAACTCGGATGGCAGTTTCAGGTCCGAGTGCGGGGCGAGTTTGCACGGTGTTTCGGAGAACATTGTGATCATTGCTTAGTGGGGAGGACCTGGGCTATGTCTTGGCTGCGAGTTCGGTGATGGTGTGGGATACGCTTGGACGATGAAGGCGTGGGAACATATTCGCAATCCTTCGATACCTACCTCAAGCCCTGACCGATTGGGCCAGTAACAAGCCAACTAGAATGTCCTTCCAAGTACATCGGTTCCGGTGACGCTATTCCTCTGCAGCGGTGGTGCTCTCTGATATATACTCAGTAAGAACAGAGATCGGGTTTTCAAGGCCAGACAGGTGGATTGGGTACTCGAAAGCACCTTACCCGCCTTCAATTGATCACCCGTAGCAGTTGTTCGCACTTAGCAACACCCACGAACTTAACATGTTATGGGCGACGCTGGACTCAAGCTCTTCCTAAGACACCCATGGGATCTCATAGTCATCCATGCAAAAACCGTTGTGGCGCGGTGACTGGATGGCACTGGCAGGTTGGTAGTCCACACTTTGGGGAGAGGGAAGTCAAGGGCAAGAGAGGTCTATTCAATGTGAGGACCTTAGAACAAAGAGATCAGTGATAATGCATATTCAGAGATCGTCTTCTGTGACGCCAAGAGGCTTCGCATGGGAGGACCCAGAGTTTTTCATTAGGTCCATCATGTTGCTGCACTCCAAAAGTCTTTGTACGCTTCCTAGGCTTAGTGTTTGCTGATTGTATCTATCCGTCGGAAAGAATGCGATTGTACGTAGGTACTCGGTCTTTATAGTTTCATGCCAGTGGATACCATGAAGTCCATTGGCATCAGCTCCGGCCCCGAAAATACCCAAAGGCCTAGCACCGATCCCATAGGTCCCATATCTAAGAGACTTGCTGCCTCGAATCCTGGCTGCTCGTGTAGCGGGAATAAGTCTTTGGGAGATATATCGATCCGAGACTTGCGGTTCAGAGGGCGCGGATTCGTGAAATCGTCCAGGACGTGGCCGAGATAAATCGGACCATTAGGTGGTGGTGCAGTTGCGCTGTTCGACAGATGGATATATTTGCTGCTCATTTGGCTCTGGCTACCCTAGGGTAGTTGAGAAGTTACTTGTATCTATAGTCGGCTCTCAGGCTGGTCGTGGAGTCAACGCTGCAAAGAAGGCAGATAGCACTTGAGGAAACAACGTGCATAGCCTTATATATTACAATCTTGGATCGTGTGAACATAAACAACGGGACTTGCGACGACTGTAAAGGTTGGAAAAAAGGCTTCTATGGCTTGGGAAAAGTCATCTGCCCAGCCAAGTTTGACGATCTTTCCCTTAGTCAAGACGTCGGCGTCCTGGTTGTCAATCTTGAGATCGGCCTGGTCGATCGCGTGGTCAAACCCTGCGTTTACTTTTGACTCGAAACCTTCGCGTATATTATCACACCAATTGCTTCGTCTAGGAAGTAGTCGACGTCGATATATTCAAGGTGCTAACCGTCTACCGATGGCGATATCTTCGCGAAATTCTGCTCGGTAGATAGTCGCATTCCCGCGGGGGCACGCGATTTTGGTAGCGTTTCCTTTGAATATGAGGTCAATGAAAGTTTTCCTTGGTGGTTATGGAATTATAGCTAACCAATTGAAGATATACTCACTCTCTCGAGTTGGCCCTCCTGCAAATCTTGGTCCAACAGCGCCGGCGACTGATCGAAGCCGCCGCCTACATTCCCCAGGATATCTTCACTAAACCCATCTCCGAACGAAACTAGGACGTTGTCGTACGCGTAGTCCACAAAGCTCAATGTGCCATAGATAAAATCTGGGTAGTTGCATATCCATGTCGAGCTGAGAGCAGCTCTTGTTAGACGGGCATGTTCGAGGCCGGCGGCGGCTCACTCGCCAAATGTGACCAACTTCTGTCGCTGACATCTTATAAAGCTAGCGATAACCAATGGTATGTTGAAGTTCAGGCGTATCTGGGACTCTACACGTCGCTCGGCGTCCTTGGGGGTACACATCGGCGCTGTAGGATTGTTGTCCTAGGCTGCTGTCAGAGTTTGTCTGAGTTAGGTGCATCCGGACGGTCGCTATCGGATCATGCGAAGGAATCGCTACCAGATGAAAATCCGAGATATGACATAGATTGTACAAGCTGACTGCAGCTGACGGGCTGAGAGCCGATGATTTTATAGGGATTGATTGAGGATCGGCTCCGGGCTGTCGTTTCTGCTGTAGAGTTCGATGTGGAAGCGAAGGCATCCCTAGAGTGGACAATGAAAATATTAAAGGGGCGTGCGGACGCTTAAGCAGAGAATCAGATGTCCTTTGGCCTCTATATATTCCGCCACGACTTAGACAGAATCCGTCAACAGTCGGCCGAGCCACTATACTAGCGGCAATTGGATGAGATCGTTGGATACTTGAGGCTTCTAGACGACCGGCAAAACTTGCAGATATCATTCAACGGATTACCAGGTGTTTCAAGCATGGCCCCCGAAGGTTGTGATGATTGCGCGGGCGACAGTCATGGTCAGGATAAATGGCAGAGAACAATTTGTCGTGGTCCATAGCGGTCACATGCGCAGTAAGACAGGGGAAGATTCAACTTCCTATCCGGAATCTGCACCGACGCATTGCAGCCGTTGATGCATGGGACAGTCCACGTCCCAGTTAATTACGCTGTTGTCTGTCCTCACTTGCAGGCACGAGGGCAACAGCGTAGAGTCTATGGTCGTTGCAACAAGTGTGGCCAGCCTCTGCGATTGGTTGCGATTTCTGAGATCGTTTGGGGTATCCCCTTATAGCATACCCAGTCGAAGAAGTATATGGGTTGATTCAATCACGGACAAGATGAAATTTGTGTGTAGCTTTTCCTGGCTTGAGCCCCTCGATACCTAACTGCGATAGAGCTTAGTGTGACTTCTCACCTCCCTCGTAAGGGGCTGAGACGCCTTCATTCGACGCATATCACCTGTCGTCTTGCGGCCGTGGGACCAATCATCCTAAGAGGTTATGGAAGTTATCCGTCAGTATGATATTAATGGCTACAGCACCTGATGTCTCTGGGTAGTGTACAGTATGAGTAACTGCTCTTTGGCGAAAAGCAGTCATTAGTAGCCCAAGTACTCAAAGTATTATCGCTAGATAGTGTGCACAACTAGCTACATTGCTGCCAGTACTAATAGTGTCGGTCTGTGAGGCTACTTGAGCAAGTCCACAAGAGACTGCTTCTAGCAGTCAAGGATGGTTGCATTGTATATACACATTTAGCGAAGAAGTGAAGGCATGAGTTCGTTAGAAGACGTGATACATAGTACTCAAGAGACGTGGGGAATAATAACTATATTTCAGCACTTCTCCTATATATATATATATATATATATTGTATATATAAACACTTGGTATGTACCCTACGGTAACATGGTCGCCAAGCATTTGAAGCTTGTTGTTCTCGTGTTGTTCCGGTCAAATCACCTCCCTTGTCTCAGACACGCCTGTCATGCAATCAGTTTCGCTCTTCTCTTCCTTATCGGCGTTGTGATGATTCAAGCCGTTAGAAGCCATAGTCGAATGCCTCATGTGGTATTCCGTCTCATCATAGTTGATGAGAAGCTCGCCTTTCTTGCCATAGCGCCTCGGCTTGTGGATGGAGATCTTGACAACATCGAGAGCACCCTTGAGGCCGTGGGCTTCCTGGAAAATCTCATCCATCTGAAAGGACACCTAAATTAGCTGGATCTGCTTACAAGAAACTAATAGTCTGGAATTCAACATTCTTACCTCTTCCAAGGATCTATACGAAGTTTCTGGGTAGAATAGGTACACGCATGGTAGTATTATGACGAAGTTGATGACCGCAAAGATGGTATAAGTGTAATTGCCGATATTTGCGAACGCTGGAGGCGTGATCATAACCACCAAAAACTTCAAGATGTCAGACCATGGCTCAGTATGATATGCAAAAGACTTATACGTTTAACTCACATTGAATATCCAATTTGCGGTCGTCGAGATGGCGTTAGCTGGGGCCCGAATGGCCAGTGGCGTGACCTCGGCAGGGTAGAGCCAAGTCATGCCCAACCAGCCGATCGCGAAGAACGAGTTGAAGACGAAGAGGAAAATGGCTGCTGTGATACCGGCACCCTGGTTGACCCCACTATACGCTGTCGTAGCAGACAGCACTATCATCGACACGGACATTCCCACGGCCCCGAAGAGCATGAGCTTTCGTCGGCCAAACTTCTCGATGGTGAAGACCGCCACCCATGAGATCAGGAAGTATTCGGTGCCGTTCAGAGCTGCAAGAAGTCGGCTCATAAACGGCGACAGTCCAATGCTCAAGAATATTGTAGCGGCATAGTACGTTATCACGTTGATACCGCTGATTTGTTGGAACACTTGACTTACGTAGGATAAGACTGTACGGTGGAAGTTTCGTAGCTCGTTGAACTTGAAGCAGTCTGAAAAGGTTCCTGTTGCCATCTCTGTGGCGGCATCCTTCACAGCTGCAAACTCTGCATGGATCTTGGGATCGTCTTCTGGAAGGTCGAAAAGGGCAGAGAGGACTTTCAGGGCTTCGTCTTCTCGGCCCTTGAGTACCAGCCACCGGGGAGACTCAGGAAGGCCTGGAATAGCAAGGGCGACAAAGAGGGCAAGTATGATCTGGAAGGCGATTGGGAAACGCCAGGATATGGTGGATGGTTCCAGGAATGAAAAGCCCAGGTCGATCCAGTAGCTGACCATCAGGCCGAACACATTCAGGGACGCTTCTATCATTACCATCTGTCCGCGTCGATGTGGTTTCGACGTCTCCGACTGCCATGTTGGTACAGTTGACGTGTTCATGCCTGAAACTACAATCAGCACATCCGCACTGGGGGAGACATAACTAAGAGGACATACCGTTACCGAATCCCGTAATCAGCCGTGAGACAATGAGCTGAGGCAGAGAAAATGACGAGGCCTGAATGGCAGCGCCAATTACCATGATACTGCTGCCGGTGATGATGGTCCTCTTACGACCAAGCCAATTGCCCAACCAAATGGTGGCAACAGCCCCAACGAAGCAGCCTAACGTATAGCCTCCGACGGTGATACCTTGGTAATTCGAGGCTTTGGAAGCTGTCCATCCTGGTGGTGGATTGACCGTATCCACTTGAGGGAAGTGATTCAGAAAAGAGTTCAGTGTCAACAGACCACCCAAAACTCCCTGGGATCAATTGTTAGACACATCCTCAAAGTTTGTTTCTGTGTTACTTTGCACACCTGATCGTATCCAAAAAGGGCAAAGTCTATGCCCGCGATAAGAGCTATGGCAATATTGAGGGACGTCCCTCTCAGACCATAGAATGGCTTCATCGCTGGGGTTTCTTCTAAGCAGAATTTGACGAATGAAATATAACGGTGTCTCAGCTGATGGCACTTGATACGATTCTTAGATGGAGTAAGGAAATAGGTCACAATCCTCAGGGGACACAAAACTCTATATCCTAACTTATAAACCCACGGCTGGTACCAGTCACCGAGCTAGAGTGAGTGTACGACCAGGCCTCGGCATTATGCGGAGCTTCAACCACGAATGATACCTACCCACACGAGCACTACCGCTTGCTTAGATACCTCTCTCCACATTCGAGGTAACAGTCCCCAGGATTTCCCCAGGATTTCCCCAGGTCACACCCCGCACCAAATCCTAATATCACAACGGCATGCCTGACTGAGACTTCCGAGCTGGACAACATGGGTCCACAGACTCCTGGTTCTAACAGCACATTGCTTTTGACGTCATTGTAAGCCGAAGGGACGTGGACGAGTCAAGGGTAGACTTGCTCGTGATCATACCGAGGAAGATAATTCATCCGGTTACCTTAGAAAGATGATTGTCGTAGGAGATCAGTGATCGTCCAATGGCTTCTTGATGAGAGACTTCTTTATGCAGGACGTGAAGACGTGAAGGGGTCAGATCATTTACTTCAGCTTCGACCATTCAGACACCCAGACATCCCCTCTCCTTCTCCGGTCATGCTGACTTCTATGCCATTCCGTTTCCATTGGGACCCTCGTAATCACATAGACTCTCCAGGTCAATATCGGTGCTATGCGGGATCGATCCGTTTTGCAACCCACCATGCATACTAGTCGTCGTCACCTCCTTCGCCACCGATACCAAGGCAAGACTAAACACGACACTTGTCACTCCTATCAGGGTCCAGACGTTCAGGTTGACGTGCCAAATAATCCAATCGAGCGCCAGGGCCCAAACAACCTGAGAGTATATCATGACGGTCGCGGCGGAGGAAGCATCCCTTGAGATACCGGCTGTAAGTAGAGCCTCCTGAGCGTGCTTGGTCAGTTACTAGTTCGGGCTGAACAATTAAAATACCGATTAACACGGAAAAGACCGACCATCAATGACCCAAAGATGCCAATTATGACCAGCAACGACCACTGCTTCACTTCTGTTGGCCAAGGCGGATTTTTGATGATGACTAGGACCGTAGTCACGGTGAAGACTGTCCATGCGAAATAGTTGACGCTCATCAACGGATGGACTCGAGACCCTAGGCGGCGAATGGTAGTCAAAGCAACCTGAAGGTAGAACAAAATTGTCAGGCGATTCCACACAAATAGCCGACGATGTTCCTAATTCGACTCACAATTCCGCCGAAGACACCAACTATGCCACAAGCCACTCCCTTCAGTCTTTCTGATGGCTCATTTGTGACCGAGGCGGAGATGTTGTCGCCACGGATGAGACTGTTGCCTGGCTGTATCACTAGTAACACACCAGCGAGAGCAACGAAGCCCCCGGCTCGATCTATGAGACTGGGCATCCCGTCTTCTACGCACTTGGCTAGCATAATTGTACCCAAAGGGGCCAGAAAGTTTAGTGCTATCGCCTGGGAGAGCGTGAGATAGAGGATTGAGACTATATATGTCGTTAGCCATCCCTTCACACAAGGTTGATCTGGAGTCAGGGTCTTCGTACAATAAAATCCGATGGCTCCGAAGACTCCACCAAGTGCCCTCAGTGCTAAGAGTAATCGGGCATCTCGTGGGCCCAGAGGAAAACCAGGTACGCTTCTAGACCAGAGATATAGCGTGCAACCAACGCCGGTGATAAACAGCCGGACCTGAAGGATTTGGAATGGGTGGACCGGCTGTGTACCTGTCTCGAGAATTTTGACGATTGCATGAATCACTGCCGCCGATATTTGTGAAGCGAGTACAAGTATGGATGGCGTATGTCTCGTCACGAAAGATGATTGATCATTACTGCCGTCCATCTTGGCCACCGGGGCACGCGAGGTTGTGAACCGAAACATACCGCAGATATAAATTTGGAACGCTTAGATTGGAGAAGACCAACAAATCCGTAGTCATCGAAGAGAAAATAAAATAGGAGAACGAACAAACCCCTAGAGAGTATCTTTTGCATTGTTAGGACTTTAGTCTCAGTGGCTTCGATTGTCATCCACATCGGGGTCTGAATAAGAAAACCCTAGACACCCCCCCCCCCAGCTGCCCAGGTGGAGCCAACCCTCCGTTCGCAACCCAGAAGTTCTTCAGCCCCCGGACTTTTGTACAACACAGTGCTAAGAAGGACGACAATAAACCATTCCTTCATCCGGCCCAGATATAGTTATTGCATTCACTACCCCTGGTCAGCTACATATGGCGGCCTCGGTTGTCGTCGAGTTAAAGTCGTCGGGAACCCCATTGACAAGATCCAAGACCACAGCGGGCCGGGCCGACTTACACAAGTCCAGCCAATGAGCAACGGGACGCATGAATGATCGAACGACAGCCGATGGCCTCCAACATATTTCGTAGGCTACTAGTACTTAGCTGTTCAGTATTTCGGCGCTCGAAGTGCACATGAAGTCATCAAGTAGTATCCTGCGAATATTGCCCATGTGACTCGAGGGTTCGTATTGGCTTCCTGTCTAATCTTTCCGTTCAGGTCCCGCCCATCGCTGGTGGTTGCCGCAGATGCCCAAGTAGCCTCTTATTTCCCGCTTTTTGGTTGTTGAGTATTCGCTGGTATCGATGTGCCTGAAACTTCCACCTGTGCGCAGAGCTCTGCTCAGGGAACAAAGTTCTCAGGAGGAGGGGCAGCACAAGGGTCCAGGCCATAACGCACGTCCACCATGTCCGCGTACTCCTTCGCCAGAGCCGCGGCGGCCGTCTCGGCCTGGCCAAACCAGCTTCCAAACCGCCAGACGATGCATGCACGCTGCCGGTCATACCGTCCTCCTAGCTCGATGACCTCCTCGGTATCGAACCACGCCAACTTCTTCTTGAAAAACGCTTGCAAGCCTGGACGGTTGACAGTGCGCAGAGGGCCCTCGATGATGAGAACTCTCGTTATGGGCTCGATGGCGTAGAAGGACGTCGAGAGCACACGATGCCAGTCTACGTAGACGTGCTGGTACTGCATGATGAATCGGTTGCATCGGGATACTGCGAGGAGTCGCTGCGCCTCCAGCCGGGTGGCGAAGACGACCTTGGCTGCCCAGGTATGCTCGGGGAGGTATGGTCGTACGATCTTGCAGAAGAGGATGCGTCCGGTCGGGCCAACGCTGATGATTGCTCGAATCAGCTGGCGGACTGTGCAATTGGGTGGGAGATAGGTCAGCCAAAGCGCGGCGTTCTGTTCGAATGGATCGTCTGGCCCGCCGCCGATATTCGCCATGGAGGCTTGGGGTGGTTGGCCGAGTCCATCGTGTTGGTAATCGCGAGGAGGAAGATCAAATGTGTTATTTGAGCCTTCCTGTTGGCTCCTTGGGGCTTCCATGATGGTGCAAGAGAAGACCTGTATGCTTGGGGAGCCCTTGGAGTGACCAACGGCGAAATCTCTGTTTTGCAGCTGCTCGTATCCGAGTTACGTTTGCACTCAGTTGTGATCTCAAATTCCCCACGAAAACAGTTTCGATTCTATGTACGAATGCAAAAGCCATTGCTCAGTAGTAATTCATCCAGCCTCCAACGATGTACTAATACTTACACAGGTATATACCTGTATGTACAAATTACCTAGGTACCTACTATGTATAAAAGTAGGTAGTATTAGTATATCAGTACTTACATCCCATTTTCCGCAAAATCTGGAGAAATTTCGAAGAACTTCTAGCTTATATTGGACGCCCAAGGGCAATAATTACCTCTCTGGATTCTACTTGTAACAAGTCTTCTATCTCAGGCATGATCAAAATCGAATGGCTGAACCCGGTTGATTGTTTAGAGCACTATGTTCTAGACCCAATCTCGGAGAGTCATAGGATTCCAGGAAACTTTCCACTGTCCCATTCAAGCCTCTGCCAACAACATTGCCTGTGGCATCGCTCCTCAAGTTGGCCAGGAGCTTGACGCGTGGAGTCTCCCTAGCCCAACTACGCTTTCCCGCCTCCAGCTTCAAGGTCGTCGAGGATTCGGTGTTGTTGGACGAGGAGCACCTCGACGACTACAAGACAGCCAGTACTATCCCATAAATACAGGCGGATTTCTAGCATCCAAGTACCAGATCATCGGAACACTGGGCTTTGGCACCACATCGGCTGTCTGGTTGGCTCGGGATCTCATGTATGGACCTGAAGCGTCCTGACTTCTCCTTTGTACCTAACAGCCACCAAAAAGGAGCCACGGGCACGTTGCCCTGGAATTCTATACTAGAGATCGAGGCAACCGAGATGGGTTTCGGACCCTGGAAGTTATTGGCAAGGCAAGTCGTTACATCCTTGCTACCGCCACGTCTGAACGGCGCTAGATATCTTCAAGCTTCACCGGCCAGAAAGTGGTCACTACTACCTTGTCCAATGGCCAATGGGGGAAGTTGGAAGAAACTTCTGCGCCGGAATTCCAGCGGGGGTCTCGCAGTACCTTCTCCTCAAGGCCGGGCTGAGGTATCTGTTTGAAGCCATTGGCTACCTTTGTTCGAGATGCAAACGGGTACATACGTGCGGGCAGCCCCCTCCTCAACTTGATTTATACCCTTCACACCAGCAACAGATGCAGCTGTGACATGTTTGATGATCGCAACGGGTCCACCATTTTGGAAGAGGTATATCGCTGCAGAGCTCTAGTCCTTAACAGGGTCCGTCATCTACTTGGGGATCTACATATATTATATATCGGCCGGGGGTGACGTCGTTGGCCTATGACCAAGACGTCTATCAAATATTGAAGATGAGTCTGATTGTGTATTACCCCGTACATATCTCGCAGTCATTAACTTACTGTGACACGGTTTTAGTCGTCACCTTAGTGAAACGGGAGGCAATATGCCAGAGAAGCTACAGTACGGTTGATGAGACAGAAGCGGACCTTGGAAGGTCCATGTGATACCTGCGTGGCATGGAAGACGCTGCTCTTATTGATCTGGAGGCCCATTGCCATCCCATTCGCACTGTTGTCCTTAGACCGCAGAGGTCACCCCTTGAACCCAAGTTGACGTTAACGACAGCCATGACATAGATATGCCAGAGCCGATATCATGTTGCTACGAGGCTAAGGCAACCTAACTATCGTACTCGTCCGCGGCATCTACCTCCTCCCTCAGCTTGACTTCATCAGAAACCTTTCGCCAGTTGAGCATCCACATATAAAGACACTCCAACGCGATGGTAAGTCCAACGCCCCAGCCGAAACCGATCCACACACCATCGATACCCCAGTGCGGAGAGCCAAGCTCCAACCAGATGGCCAAAGGCACAGCACCCAGGTAGTTGACCGTGAAGACGATGTAGGCGGCGACCTCCTGCTTGCCAAGCCCGCGCAGGAGACCGCTTGCCCCGTTAGCAATGGAATCAAGAACCGCGAAGGCTGCTGGCAGCCACATCGACCTGCTAGCGAGATCGCGGATGGCCGGGTCGTTGGAGAACATGGACACGATGGGGTAGCGGAAGAAGTAGAGGAGGGCAAAATCGAAGAAGCCGACGACGACGAACACAACGGCGTACATCCTGGTGGCGCGTTTCGCGGTGTCTACGAGACCGCCTCCGATGAGATGTCCTATGCGAGTGGTTACGCCCACGCTGACGGAGAAAGGGATGTGCCAGATGATTACCATGGCCGTAGTCTATTAAATGTTAGTGATTGTGTTGCGAGGCATACAGGGGCGGGGTTGAGGGCATTGCGTCAAGAGCAAGGACTGGACATATAAATAACATAGAACGCCGTGAGGTTGAAGACACATACCATAATCGTCTGGGCTGCAAGATGGTTTGTACTGAGGCGAGACGTGCTAAACGTCAGTATCTCAAATGCAGCCCATTCCCCAATCTGGACACCGGTACCAGCCAACGAAAGACCAAGCATGGGACCCCACTTGCGAAGAGCATCCCTTGAGAAACCACCCCAGCATTCATGAGACCACTTGCCGAATGGAGAAACGATGTACAGAAGAAGGAGGACGATCCTCAGGTTGTTGCTCAGGGCGGCACCCAGAGCTGCACCTCCGAGGCCCAGACCACAGGGGAACGCAAGTGCCCAACTCAGGGCAGCATTGATAGGGGCACATATGATGAGCACGACCATGCTGACATTGCAGTCCCCTTGGGCCTGCAGGAACCTCTTCCCAGCCTCGAAGGCAGCATAGCCAGGCAGACCAACGAGACTGTAAATCATGAAAATGCCTGCCTTGTATGCAAGTTCGTGCTGCTGGACGAACAGGGGCAGAATCCAGGGCGAGCCGATCCATATGGCCCCGATGGGGATGAAGGAGAGCGCCATGAGCAGGAGCATCTTCTGGATATGGAGACCGACACCGGTCTTGTTCCCGGAGCCGTACGCCTGGGCACATAGCGTGTCCAGGGCCGTGGCCATGCCCTCCATGACGGACATGCCGACCACGTTCATGGTGGTGGCGCCGATGCTCGCGGCGGCCAGGTCATCAGCGCTGAGGTGGCCCGCGATGACGATGGTTATCACGAAGAAGGAGTACTGCAGGAGATATGTGGTGATGAGGGGCAGCGAGAACTTTGTGAGCCACCAGAGCTCCGAGGGCCACCTGGCGTCGTCGGGGATGTCAACGTCCCCCGGCTCTGCCGCTGAACCCCGTCTCGGCAACAACGGGGCGCGCTCGTCAGCGGCGGCATGTGCCTGCCCGTTTTGGCGTTCCATGCCCGGTGTGAACAGCGGACGCGGCGTCTAAGAGCGGATTTTTCTTCGGATCGGAGGTTGTGTTATGTGCCCAAGGTGCCTGTTATCCTAGAGATTTAAAGTTTCTGAGGGATTCAAGAGGTTGTTGCAACGTAGAATTGGCCTCCTTGTTTTAGTTGTTGGTGCCAACGTGTTTATTGCCGGAAATTTTTCATTAAAATGGACCCGCCCACCCAAAAATAGATGGGTTTTCCCTGGCGTGGTCAAATCGGCGTTGCGATGCGGCCAGCCGTTTTTGTGGCACAGCGGGTCCGGCTCGGGGTTCGGTCCCCGGGGCCGGGATATGGATCTTGGTTTCCGATCGGTACCTGGAACACAGCCAACCGGATGTCCCGCGGCATACTCCACCCGGCCCGGCAGCTCGGTACGCCCCGGCCCATAACTCCACTATTAGCTCGGGTTAACGCCGTCCACGACGCTTGTACATCCACCGGGGCAGAAGTTTTGTCGAAGGAGGTGACGGATTGAGGGTCAAAGCCAGCTTGCCTTGGGTCATTAGAACAATGGAACGGTGATTTGCACGTCTGTGCTGTGTTTCTCAGGAACCAACCCTCAGGTATCAATTAGTACTCTCCAAAATCGAACTCAATAGTGACCTGTTGACAGCTGTATGCTCCCAAGGCAGGGCCCTAGTAGGTAAGTAGTTAGCAAGAGTGACTATAGACATGAAACGAATATTTCCCGATTTTCTGTATTACTTGTTGAGGAAATCAAAGATGTGACAGCCACCTGGAGGACATGGGTGCCACCGCAGTAACAGAACCAACAGGGCTATCGTACATGGTTTGTCTCGGCCGCGTCATCCGAGTTCTTGAATGCCCCATCTAGGGTTCGAACTCACTCCTTGCTTTGTGACCCGCCGGTTAAGTTGCGTGTACTTTCGCTGCAGCTTTGCCCTTCAAGCCCGCCCCTATCCTGGGTAGTCTCTTCACACCGATGCACGCCTGCATCAATCCACTGTGTTGGAGTCGCGCGTATATTGCCTCGCACTGCATGTGTTGGCATCAACTCAAACCAGCCTCGTTGCGTTGCCGGGTTCAGCGCCGTCGCTCGTAATCGGCCTCCAATATCTCCTCTGAGTTGATATGGTGCTCGAATAGCTGCGCCAGCAGTATCACCCAGAAGGCTATCAATTATCGATTTCAGGCTCGGGATGCATGCAGTCATCATAGACAGGTTCAAGGATATTTGTTGCCAAATTGCTGGTGCTACCGCGAACCACGTATGATCAGCGTTCTCAGCATGTTGTTCAGTCGTGAAAAGAATTGGGAGGGTTGCCATAGGGACACTAATTATTGTGCACGCTCCAATTAACGACAAGCGACAAGGGATGTTAATTAGTCTAATGATTCGGCGTACATGATTCGAGCGCCAAATAAGGCGATGATTTGGGCTTTTTGGATGTAGGCGGTCTGAAGTTCCCACATCAGGGCGATGGGTAATGAACAGAGAGCCAGGTCGGTCGCAATGCTCATAACTATGTTATAACGAATGGGTCCTCTGCTCGGACAGTTTGTATTGTCCAAGTTGGCCCACGTTGCTGGTATAGGACATCGTAATGCAGCGAAGAGGGCACCTGAAACCATCCAGAGAATGGTGACAACGAGCAGGATTCTGTTGGCCAGGACGACGTTGCCCGCGAAGCTGTTAATGGCAGCAACAAGAAGACATATGGATATCTTGGCGCAGCCATCCACCAGGACGGAGAGGATGATCGCCGCATACTCGAGCTAGAAATGGCAAAGTCGCGGTGTCAGCCTCGATCCCTTGTCCGTGGCCTTAAAGACTCACTTTGTAGTACTGAACGATAGAATCAGCATCAAGGGCGTCGATATGCTGACCCAAACCATTGTTGCAAGCAGCGATTACAAGCACGGTCTGGACGAACAAGAGGACAATACCAAGGAACAAGACATAATCAGAAGCCTGGGGTTTGATGCGCTTCACTCTTATGAGCAACTTAGCAGTGATACCCAGAATACTGTAAATGAGGAAAACAATAGAGACGACAACGACCCAAGCAGAATGGTTGTCCGCTGATACTGAGTAGATGGGTGGTAAAGTGTTCCGACTCATGACAGTTGGTGATGATGTAAAACCCCTTAAACTATTGGTATGCGAATTAGACAGCGGTGTGAAATAATGGAGGATGAGAAGATCGCCTCCATATATTGTCTACCGTGATGAATTATAGGAAACCATACGATACAGCTCCTCTTCCTGTGTCACAACCAGTCCAGCCCCCATTATACTGTGGTATATCCCTTTCATTATAGACGCTCAAGGTTGCATGAGAAGGTCGGTGAAGACACTACGGACTTTGGTAGACAGCTATGTGTTGGTTCCTCCAACGATTTCGAGACGATCTGGTAGACAGATCTGGCAGGACTGAGAGACGAAGTCACAGCTCCAACTTATGCGGGTCTTCATGCCTTCAAGGGTCTATTGCTACACACAAGGATGAAGATATCATTTTTGAGTCGTCGTGTTATGCACAGTGACGAGTGGACCACGACTCCCTGGTTCTGTTAGAGGAACAATGGTGATTGGTGCATTGAAACTGCATACGTACCTACCTAGGTACTTGGGTGAGTATTGGGGATGCATCTGGACGGTTGCATTCCGGTTCCCAACTGCATGCATTGTGCTGCTGATCCACCCTCCCTTCTGCTTCTTGCAACAAGACGCAGTCTGAGCCGAGTCATCCCTTCTCCTTTCTCAGTCCCTCTTTCTTCTCTTTGTAAGGTTTGTTCGCATGTCCCATTCGTGCCCTGACACCAAGTCTGACCTCCCGCGAGCTCGCCGCAAGTGACTGTTCCAAGTCGCCCTGATACAAGAAGGAGACCAAGAAGCCATGGAAATCGCAGAGGCAGCCCATACGAAGGCCGAGGTCAAGGACGGAGTCGCTGTCAATGTATCTGATAGAGGCCGGTCCGTCACGGCCGAGGGCAGTGTGCTCTTGGAGCAACAGACACGAACACGACGATTGTTTTCAACATCTCAGCTCTTCGCCTACTCGCTGACCAACCTGGCCGTGTGGGAGGCTATCGTGGGGTAGGTTCTCCAATAATCGACCTAATCCTGTATTGACTACCGTGACTACATATATACACTGGTACTGAAGTCGTCTACAGCCAAGTATATTTCGTCCTATACAACGGCGGTCCTAATACGTTGACATGGAGCACTATCATTGCATTCATCGGCACTTTATGCCAGGCAGGTTCTCTCGGAGAGATGGCATCCATCTTGCCAATGGCTGGTGCTCAGTACCATTGGACGTGGCACTTGGCACCAAACAATATAAGAAGGTTTGCCACCTACATTCAAGGATGGTCGACTTGGCTTGGTTATATAACAGCGTTGGCTGCCGACACAAACCTGGTCATCATCCTATTGGAATCGACCATCGAGCTCAACAACCCGGGATGGACTGCTCAGGGGTGGCAGACGGCGCTGCTGATGATCGCCATCTGTTCAGCCCATATGTTTGTGAACATGTATTTCATCAAAATTATCCCCTGGCTTGAGATGGTTGCTGGTGTGTTGCATGTCTGTCTCTTCGTCATCTTTGTGGTGGTCATGGCCGTTATGGGCTCCAGGCACAATGCCGAGTTCGTCTTTCTGGAGAGTAGCACGTCTTCTGGCTGGGAGAAAAGCCCAGCTGTGGCTTGGAATATTGGCATGCTGACTGCCATCACAAGTTTTGTCAGTAAGTAACACCATGTCTGCTCGCTTGAGGTGTATCCGGATGGCGTTAACTGCAATATCAGGCTTCGACGGCGCCATCCACATGAGCGAAGAGACTCAACAGGCGAAATTGGCGGTTCCTCGTGCAATGTTCTGGTCGATTTTGACTAACGGTGTTCTTGCATTCATCATGGTCATTGTACTCTTGGTATCTATGGGCTCAATAGAGGATGCCCTGATGGCCGCATCTCCGATCGAAAGCATCCTTTTACAAATCACAGGCTCAAAGGCTGCCACGACTGCCATGGTGGTTGGGCTGTTCATCATCGCCTACTGCTCTAGTCTCGGTCTGGTAGCTTCGGTCTCCCGCCTTTCGTGGGCGTGGGCCCGAGACGGTGGTCTACCGACTTACTTCGCATACGTGAGTCCTCGTTCAAAGTGGAGAAAGGACTTGTGATAATACAATACTGATCAAGCGAAAGATCCACCCTAAGCATCGAGTCCCCATCCGAGCGATCTTCCTCTGCGTCTTCATTGTCTGCCTGCTTAGCCTTCTCAATATTGGCAGCGCGAGCTACGTTGCTTTTGGGGCGGTCACTTCGCTGACGTCGCTGGCACTCTACGCGAGCTACTTCATTGCCATCAGCAGCATGATATACGCACGCTACTTCAACAAAGGTGGTGTCAGACTTGGGGAGTGGAACTGGGGCAAATGGGGCGGTCCCATGAATGTTTTTGCATGGTTCTACACACTCTATATCGCGATCTGGCTCCCGTTCCCGACCACTCTGCCCGTCACTGCATCAAATATGAACTACTGTGGGCCAATAATGGTAGCTGTACTCGTGATAGCAATTACGGCGTGGTTTGGTTGGGCAAGAAAGAATTGGTCAGGGCCGAACGTCACAATCATGGATTTCATCGTCGCCACCTCTTGACGAGGGCCGGAGCTTGAGCCTTGATAGACAATGCTAGAATCACAAAATGTTTAAAATTTGAGGCATCCAACTCTGTAACACATCATCGATGCATCTGCAGTGCGTAGGCGCAAAAGTGCGACACATAACCTCGCTGAGGCCACCAGTCTTGACACTGAAGTGTCTATCCAAAATACGTGGCTATACATTCCTCTGCAGATAATTGTCTTTCGTCTCCCTTGTAGAAAGTGACATTCCCGCATCGCATAAATCATGATAAATACCCGGGACCGTTCCACGAGTTTGCTATGCGGGAAAACGCAGAGACGTCGCCAATTTGTCTAGGCTCAACATCAAAGCTCCCCCGCTGGTAAAATGAGTAAATGAAAACAATTGCTTGCTGGAGGCGTATATACAGACCTCAGCGGTGACATCCAGCTGCTGCGGGATATTGAAAGCCGGGGCTAGGAGAGCCACTGAGGCTTCTGCTGGTGAAATCTGAGCCCCTTAATGAGTTGGCCAGGGAGCAGCAGAATTGCTCTTTGGAGGAATGTATATAAGCGCCAATTGATGGCTATAGGAGAATTATTCACGTTCTTTAAGAGTTTAAACCATCGCTATGCGACCTGCTTCAACTAGATCTTGTGAGGCTTTCGGAGCGGAGAGCCAACGTACGCAGGCTTTCCAGCAACACCACCTCTCAGCCCCCTCCCCCTTTGATAGGGTATTCTACATGGCCTACGTACAATTCATTGCATCTACTGCTCTAAGGACATGCTGATAATCCTGGTGACTGCCGTAGAGCTCACTAGTCTAGAACCAGCGAACCATATTTGTCTTAATCTCATGAAACACAACTAAAGATTGTGTACTTACATTATAGCTACGTAATAATATAGTACTCCATAACTTATGGCAAGTTTTATATTTCCAGATTAATACTCTGCCTAGCTTTCACAATCTAGTTTCCAGCTCAGGCTTAGCAGGCCCTCCTATCCATTGCTATACTGAAGTATAACGGCCTCTTCCTCGGCTAACACCCCCTTTCCCCAATAATTTTCATTGTACTTGCATAACAATCTCGGGCCAACCCGAGAAAAACAGCTGGCTTCGGTACTTGTGACGAAGTAGCTCAAGCCAATGCGAGATGGTCAACGAAAGAATGGAAATAGCATATAAAAAGTCCACGAATACGAGGTGTGCAGTGGCTATGCCCAAACTTGGCCTACAGATACTTCGGCCGATATATAATCACTGACGATATTCACAAGAAATATTCATTGTTCTTGGCTATATACATAAAATCTTGAGGCTCATTACCTGCTTAAATAGCAGTCAGTTACTGCCCCTTGCCAAGCGGCACCACCTCATCCAAGCCACTACCATCAGCCGCTCCAGTAGAAACTCCACCCTGAGCCAGAGAGATCTTCTTAGCGGTGTCGTCAAAGGCAATGACTGCAGAAGAGAAGAAAGGAGACCCGAGCGTGCAGCTTGACTCCCCAGCAAAGAGACTCAGCACGCAGTAGCCGGGCTCCACGCCATCGAGGTAGCCACGGACGAGGTTCCTGTATGGAAGAGAGATAGTGACACCATCCCACTCAAAGTCGAGCGTCGCCCCGGCCGGGATGGACTCGCAGGAGCCGTTGTACGCTAAGATGCTGGTGTAGGGCGCGTTGGACAGGCCGGTGATGTTCTGGAGGCTCTCCAGATCAATGGGCAGCTCCAGGTTCGGGCTTCCGGTGTCAACAAGGCACGTCGTGGGCTCGCTGTCCAGGGCCACCGTGGTGCCGGCGCTAGAGGAGCTTGCGTTGAGCGGCCGGGACTTGAAGGCCGGTGTGGCGATGTAGTAGCTTCCCGAGGACCAGTCCGACTCAACCGTCACCAGGTCCCCCGTGTACTTGTCACTAGGAGGTAGGGCTCCGAAGAGGGCCGTGCCGGTGAAGGTGCCCTTAGGATCCTCAGGGGGCTGGTCGAACCAGATGCTCAGCGTGTTGGAGTTGATGATGCCGTCGTCCAAGAGTTCCGCGCGGAACGTGGACTCCGGGTCCAAGCCCAGGATGCTGTTGTCGGTGGGATATCCGGTGCTCGGGCAGGTATTGTACTGCCCAGTTGTGAGGATGGTCTCGTTCGAGACGGCGACCTTTCGGTTCGGGATCTTTGGGTAGCCGTTCTGGGCGAAGCCAACGGTGTCGTTGATGGAGTAGTAGCTGTAGACCACGTGGGCGTTGCCTCCGTACAAGAACGTCTGAAAGGGTTGGGTCTCAACGGGATCCGAGTGGGACTTTGACACGGTCCAGTCGTAATAGGGTGTAAGCGTCTCATTGCAGGGTCCCCTCTCGCCCAGGTATTGCGAGCCATAGAAGGCCAAGTTGCCTGGGCCGGCGGTCCAGAATGCAGAGCTGCCGGTGTCGAAGACGGTTGGCACTGAGGAGTTCTGGCCCGGCGTTCCATAGACTATGTTCGTGGTGATCTTGGGGAGGCTGCCATAGTTCCATGTGAGAGGGATGGCTGCGAATCCAGACGATGACGACGACGAAGCAGGGGCTGGCGCCGCGTTCGAGACTGCAACGACTGCTGCAACAGGAAGGAGGTGGGAAAGCATTTTGAATAGCTCGTTGCACGTAGTTGTTAGTGATCTGGCGGTATGGAGAAAGAAGTGAAGAACCCAAGTGACCCAGTAAGTGAGCAACCTTGATAGTACTCTTCACATCCTCCTCTTAATGAGCTCGAAGCTTACCTTATATCGAAGAAACAGATAGAAACCTGCGTGGGTGATCCAAACCTCCCAACACTACATGTGAGTGACCCCCCGCATTAAGTGACAGCGGACGGAATACTACGTCAATTCGTGGGTGATCCATAGCAAGACGAAGGGATACGAAGTTTTATCCACAAAATAACCAACAAGGTTGCATTCGCCAGGGGCTGAAGTGCTCCAGCGGGCTGTAATACGAAACGAGACCTACTAACGTCCCATATAAAACTTTACTCGAGGAGAAGTATAAGCCTCGAAACTCGATCGAGGCCTGCCGATTCATACGGACACGAGCGATTGTCGAACAAGATGCATGGAAAAATTTGGTGAAGGAGCCTGATGCGCGATTTCACCCATTCCATCAATCGGTTTGGCCGGAGCTTTTTCGTATGAAGCTTTTGATGTGGAGTTCCCGACTGACTTGCGGTGGATGTTGCCAGGGTAATGCGACCTCGTATCTTCAGACCACGCTTAAGCTTATAATTAGAGGAGCATCTATGCTTGCCGATCAGGCATACAGGCATACAAGGGTGAGAAGATGCCAGGGATCGCCATTGTCAAGGTGGTGGGGACAATCAGGGTCCCTACTAAAGCGGAATCCTGCGCATTGGTTATATCATCGACGGTGCATGGCAGCACTTGCAATATAAGTCAATTACATCTGCTGTGATTCCGCCTACATCTAATTAGAAATCCACGGGCCACATCTCGCAGTCTTGTGCCTCTCTTCTTACAACACCTGTCCACCCAAAATGTCGAAAGTCGCAGCATGGGGCCTTGTTATAGCCCTGAGCACGGCTTCACAAGCCGTGGCCGCCTCGGTTCCTAGGTCGTCATGCCCTTCTGTTCAGTTCGAGAGCATCCCGGAGCCCCCTTCTGGCTGGCGTTTCGAATCGGCACCTGACAAGAACACAGCAGTTGCGCTACAGGTCGCTATCAAGCGTCCTCACCATGACTACCTCAGGCTAGCTAGGGAAGTGAGCGACCCCCAGTCGGCCACATATGGCCAGCATCTTAGCAAGAAGCAACTGCAGAAGGCCATGCCGGACCTCGAGGCTAGCGCCTCGATCGTGCAGGAGTGGCTCTCCTCGAACGGGATATCATCGTCCTATTCGGAGGCCGGGGGCTGGGTCAAGTTCAACACATCAGTGGCTAAGGCGGAGTCTCTGTTTGATGCTGAGTACGGATACTACAACTACAAGAACGGCTCCGAGCGAGCACTCCGTACCACAGCATACAGCATTCCCGAATGCATCACAGATGCTGTGGATTTTGTCTGGCCGACAACCCAATTCTTGGCCTCGGCGCTTGTTGCCAAGAAGCAGAGCAAGCGTCTAAACACTCGACAAGCCGGCTCCGACGGAGTTGACTGTTCCACTGACAGCTGCCCTTCTTATTTGAAGACAAAGTACAACATAACCTACACTCCGCCCGACAAGGCGTCCGGTAGTAAGCTGGCCCTCGCTGGCTTCCTTGAAGATCACCCCGATCACGAGGACTTCAAGTCATTCCTCAAGTCATACGGACTCAGCAACGCCACCAGCTACCAAAACTACACCTTCACGGTCGAGTCAATTAATGGTGGTGATACCACTGATACGCCAGCAGCAGGCTCCGTCGAGTCCATGCTTGACACGGAGTACTCCTCAACCTTCATCAACCCCCTTGAGACCATCTTCTACTCCACAGGCGGACGTCCTCCGACTTGGTCGCAGCCAGGCAACGTCTCGGTTCCAGCAAACGAGTCGGAGAACGAGCCCTACCTCGACCTCATCAACTACCTTCTCGCGCTGGAAGACGGCGATCTGCCACAAGTCCTCTCTATGTCCTACGCGGACGACGAGCAGAATGTGCCACCGAGCTACGCACAGAGGGTCTGCGACGGCTTCGGGGCACTAGCCGCCCGCGGCGTCACCGTGCTCGCCTCCAGCGGCGACGGCGGCGCGGCCGGCACCTCGTACGACGAGTGCGTGGGGCCGGACGGCGAGGAGAGGTTCATCCCGACCTTCCCCGCCTCGTGCCCCTGGGTCACGGCCGTGGGCGCCCTGGCGGCCTGGGGCGGCGCGGCGACCTACTCCAGCGGCGGCTTCTCCAACTACTTCGCCACGCCGGACTGGCAGGCCGGCAGCACGGCGCCGTACCTCGAGATCCTGAAGAACGACAGCAGCATCCCCGCGAGCTACTACAACACCTCGGGCCGCGGCATCCCGGACCTGTCGCTTGTCGGGGACCGCTTCCCCGTCGTCGCCAACGGGCAGACGGCCCTGCAGAAAGGCACGTCGGCGTCCACGCCGTTCCTGGCCGGTCTGATCGTCCTCATCAATGACCTCCGCCTGCGGGCCGGCAAGCCGGCCGTCGGGTTCCTCAACCCTGTGCTCTACTCCGAAGAGGGCCAGTCTGCTCTTCGGGACGTTACCGAGTTCAGCATCGAGGGCTGCGAGCTGGGCGCCAAGTTTGTGAATGGTTATGATGCTGCGACCGGGTGGGACCCGGCCTCGGGACTGGGAGAACCAAACTTCGGGTCTCTGCGCGCTTTGCTCGTATAGGGGATACCTATACAACTGTCGCAGCCTGTTCGCGGCGAGGTAGCCACTTTCTGTTCGACCTAGGATGTTAGGATGGTTGGAATAAACCTCGGTTAGCTGTATATAGCATGATATTGGAATTAGGTTTTCCATGACTGTTCCGACTACCCCTCCCTCTCCCTCTTCTGACACCACCATGTAGACTAGGGACTAAGGGTTTCCCCTTTCACAGTCCACGGGTGACACCAGTACATTGGCTACCTAGGTAGATACCTTGACCATTAGGTACTTGAGTATATACCTACCTACAGGTAGTAGGCTGCCTGGTGATTTCGTAATTGTCGTGCTGGGCAAGGCCCGGCCTATGAATAGGCCTCAAACCCACATCCTCTTATCGCATGAGAAATAGATAACTGGACAAGTAAAGTATCTGCTTGAGTAAGCGATGACCCCTTCATAGCAACATGATGCAGCTCTCGGATTGGTGACTAATCAAATGCCTAGGTACATATCCAGACACCGGTAATAAGATGTATCTGCCAGGCGCCGTAAGCCGCGATAAATCCTTGTTTTTCCTTTTCGACGCCTTTACCCTCAAACATTCGTGCTTTGTGTCCAACGATTTCCTCTCTCCAACCGCCCCGGTGATAACACACGATAACGATTGAGAGTCGATTCGACAGCACCAGAGCCAGAGCCGGATTGCTGGCTGCATCACAACTTCACAAAGTCTACCAGCCTGCATTAGTACACGCCGCATCACTGGTAGAGCGGATGCCCAACTGATACGGGCAGTATCACGCCCGCGTCGGATCGAGTGGTGGCTCAGGTCAATATGGAACCACCAACTTTGGAAACCCATCCGCAACCAGCTCGCCCTGCCAACTATTTTCGAGAATTCATCTCGGTCCGGGGACTACGCAACATGGACTTTGACGAAAATGCACAGATCGAGTTCCATGTCCTCTGTGCCAAGTGTAAGGTGCTGAAAGAGCAGATGCAAAAGCCCTCGGAATTCGACGGATGCTTCCAGAGGCGCGAAACTCGGAACCACGTTTACTTGATGTATGAGCACTACGAGACAGTTACTCTTCTGCGAGACTCGTACAAACGCGGCTGCCATTTCTGCAGTCTTATATGGGAGTCGTTCGTGAAAGGGCGGCCTCGAGCTCCTACAGATCACGACGCTAGGCTAGACAGCGATGAGGAGTGGGACGACGTCAAGCACGCAAAATACGTACTCTCCATGGAGGAGGGTGAGCGAGGCAGTAAACTTGCAACCATCGAACCCGTGATCGATTCGAAATCTTTGTTTACTCACCCTTCTTGCACCGGGTCGACCCTCTATTCTCACTGGCGCGAGAACGAAGCACGAGATACGCCTGCCCCATCCACGTCATTCACACCAACACTCTCAACGAGGACTTCAGAGTGTAGGTCGTTCTATTTAAAGTGCATGGAAATCTGCGATAAGACGCACACGGAATGCCACATAAGAAGAGCTAAACATGCTCCTACGAGACTGCTACGTATTTCACCGGCCCCAAACAGTACTAGCACTACGCCGAGCATACAGCTTGTTTCATCTAGAGACGAAGAGCTCGAGTTCTCGACAGATATCAAGTTTGCCGCTCTAAGCTACTGCTGGGGTACATACCCCGGACTACGACTACTCCTATCTAACTATCGGAACCTAACGGTAGATGTGCCGTACGACCAAATCTCGCCTACAATACAAGACTCCGTACTTGTGACTATTGAGCTAGGCATACGATACCTCTGGGTCGACGCTCTCTGTATCATACAAGACTCGCTAGAAGACTGGAACCGCGAAGCTCCCAAGATGTACGACGTCTACCAAGGCTGCTCGATCACCCTCTCAGCCAGTGGCGCGTCGGATAGCAGAGAAGGCCTCTTCGCGCTGAGGGATCCACTAAGGCACAGCCCGATTGTGACGGATGACTGGGAGGTGACGATGCTGAAATATTCGACCCCGTTGCCAGACTTTTCGTTTCCGTGGATACTCGAAACTAGGGGCTGGGCGCAACAAGAGCAGTTGCTATCAGCAAGGAATATCAAGTTCGGGTCTTTCATTATTTGGCAGTGTAATGAGCTTGTGACGGCCGAATTTGCGACACTGTTGACCTTTTCGAAGTGCCAGGCTCAGACAGCATCAGAATTCTATTCCTTGGTCCTTCGGCCTGAGAGGACGCATCCATTCAAGGTCGAGGACATTCGCCATGTATGGCGTGCGATCTTAGAAGAGTATATGACCAAAAAACTTACTTTCAAAGCTGATAGACTGGCTGCTATAATGGGTTTAGCTTCGGCGCTTCAGCAACGAACTGGGTGGAGATTGGTTTATGGCCTCTGGGAGCCGTTCATACTCGAAGAACTGCTCTGGTGTAGGCGTCATCCTCCCGTGGAATCCACCGGGCTTCGTCCCTCGTGGTCCTGGGCTAGCTGGGACGGCGGCCTGAACATCTGCTACCCGTCGATCAATGAGGTATTGACGGATGTTGCAGAATATATAAGGATTTCTGGCTCAGTCAATGGGCAGACCCAATCTTATACGCCACCGGTACTCGAATTGTCTGGCGTCCTATTACCAGCGCGCGAGGCCGAAGCCCCAAAAGGGTCCTCGTTTGACTGTGGCCTAGGTGTTGAGGGCTGGCCAGTTACCGTTGGAGTACGATATGACCTGAATGACCGGCCATGGACAGACGACCAGCTGCTTTTACCGCTCATTCTCAAAAGTCTTAGAAGTACTGAAGTACTGAGGGGATTAGTAGTTGTTCCAGCAGTAGATTCTGGAAAGTTTGAGCGTATTGGGTTTTTCGAACGCGGACTGTTATATTCTAAAGAGAAGCTGGGCGTGTTCAGGACACTGCGGGGAATCGATGGAAAGGATCTTGTACGTCAGAAGATACTTCTGATATAGGGAGTGGCCTTACTTTCTCCATACTCTTACAATAGTGACACTGTAGTGCAAAATTACATATATAGTACCTCCTGGGCTGTATATGCAGGTGTTCAATATTAACGTCGCTGCTGAAAGAAATCTGGCTCTTGTTTTCGCAATCAGATGATATTACAGCTCACATACTGCGAATGTACTGAAAACTATCTTGTCAACGAGGTAAATAGTGCTGAGTAACTTGTTGCTTTTGATAGTAGCGGTATTATATCATATGATCATAAGCTGCCCGTGGCAGGCTAGGCAGCAACGGCCAAGCGGTACCTACCCCAGGGTAAGGTTGGGGCGGTATGCTAAGTCAACCACCCTATACACGGACCGCCCCCCCAGACGGACCGGGTGTTTACATACTAAAGGCCCATATTTCATAGTGCCCTATTAAATCGAATAAAATAGGTAGAGCTCTACTTTTAAATATATTACTAAGGCTTATAGCTATATATATATAATATTAAGAATATAAGTCTATACTATATTTATAGCAGCTATAATATTAAGTTTTACTATAATAGCTTAAAGTGTTAAGGATTACTAGCTATATAGGTCAAGATACTAACAGCTAATATAATTAAGATTTCTATTAATATAAAGTACTAAAATCAATAATAGCTATATAAGTAGTAGTATTATATACTAATAGATATAATAATATAGCTTATATAGTTATAAGAAGTAAATTATATAAGCTATTATAGATCTAATATTTACCTATATAAATATTTATATAGAGAAATACTAAAATGAAAATAACTAATTCAATATATAAGTAAACTTAATATAACTATTATAGCTATATTATAGCTTATATAAGATAGTATAGAACTTGAAACTAATTTTATAGCTTTATATATTAAGAAGATATATACTTAGATTAATTGTTAGTATTACTATACTATTTCTTAGTAATCCTTAACACTTTAGTAAACTATATAATTTATAGCTAATAGAATTTTATATACATATATAGCTACTATATATAGATTATACTTTATTTCATCTTAATAACTCAGAAAAAGTAGGGTTATAGCTATTTTATTCGATTTAATAGGGCACTATGAAATATAGGCCTTTAGTATGTAAACACCCGGTCCGTCTGGGGGGGCGGTCCGTGTATAGGGTGGTTGACTTATATATATCAATTGCTTGTGAGCCTTGTTGTTAGGGGACTATGAATGAAACGCACGCACTACCTAGGTACCCTAGGGTACCCTAAGAAGATAGGCTTGACAGCATGTTCTCGACGCTTTATGGAAAACTACCGAGTACGCCCGGGCGAGTGACATGAGTGCCACTTAAGGCTTCCAGGGTCCATAAGTGTCCATCTAAGCCTCTACCCTCATTACTCCATGGCCATTTGCCTGGCAGTTATCTCATTGTTGGGGTGAAAGCTCGAAAGAAGCAGTAAGCCAGCCAGAAATGGCTCGCTCGCGTGCCACTTGTGTTAGGATTCGTGATATATAGAGTCTCCCCGTTCAATAATAATCGGAACATGATCGCGTTGGCTACCATAGTTATCTTGGTGCATATAAAGCCTCATAATTAGTCGAAGTTTATATAGTCTGTGTACATTAGATGATCGTTGTATCAGTTCTATGACCCCAGGTGCCGCGATCATACTATATAGGCACTAGGTAAGGGGGGCACCTAGGAGCAAGCTTGGGTCATGATGTTTCCAGCTCTCGAAAGTGGTGAATTTTTCAGCATCACATGGATAGCAACTTGCCGTTGGAAAGCATATAGGATTTTGGAACTCGGACTTCATACTCATACACGGAGGGCCTGGTGCAGGGTTCCAATTCGACCAATAGCATTCTGCCTTCTTACTATACATATAGATAGTTTTGTAGTTGCTCCGCCAGGGAGACTGTCTACCTACGTAGGTACCCAAGGAGGTACTATGTAAATTAGGTGCTTCCAAGGTTATAGTCATGGCTAGGTAAGCGCCCAGTCTTTGGTTGTGTTTTAGCTACTCGGGTCGGTAACTGGACATAGTTGGGACCCTTCGTGTTGATGGTCCAAATCTCACTCCTTGACATGCCATGGCTGGCCTAGATGGAAGACTTTTGATGATGATGTCTTCGTCTCCACCTAACCCAGCCATTGCCCAAGACGGTCAACAGTCAACCGCCGTTGAACTGGAGCAGTAGGCAAATGCGGCCGATGTTGTGATTCTTGTATACAGTCACAAGTCTGCTGTAGGTAACAACCTTACCCTGACTAGAACTGAGTCCTCAGGTGCGAGAAGTAAGAATGAGGGCTCAAGTGCTGATGGCGATTTGTCAAGCCCTGACGACGGCGAGGATCATCCCCGACTCGCCGCCTACCAAGTAAAATATACCGCTTTGAATCTAATCTGATGATCTTCACCTAGGTACGTAGTATACGTCAGCTTTAACTTGAGAGATTATCCAGGTACCTATCCTCTAGGTAGATAGCATAGTGCCAGACCCATGAGCACACTTGAACACCTGGCCCAAGACTAGACTAATTACCCAGATATACATATCGTTTCTCCGTCCTTTGCAAACAATACATACTGCGTTAGTGGTTGGTGATAATGCTATAGACTTCACTAGACTTCACTAGCTGGATAAGTAACGAGTGTACATCAATGATGTTATGTAAGTAGCAAGAGAAAGGTCTCAAAATTATTTCCGAAATATTCTAGAGATTCTGTGTTGGGCTCCTGAGTTCCGCATAAAAGCCCTGAGGTGGCAATGCCAACAAACACTAGCCTCTCCCACTGATATTCGTGTGTACTATGTATACGTGTTCCCAAAGCCTAAATTCAGCACACCCGTCATACTGGGTCCAAGGGCAACACGCGGGCTGGCGGGGCAGGCACACAGGCACACAGGCACAATGCAGGCACGGGCAGCCCTTAAGCGTGTCTGGTGTGTTTTCCTCTGCTGACGAATAAATGGATCAATCTTCAGGGGTCCTGCCCATTTCAGATACTACCTAGGTACGTATATCGCATTGGAAAGTGCTGAAAGTACTGAAAGTATGGAGAAGAGGGCACAGACATTGGACTAGCACACGTTAGACCGACGCGACTAGCACGGTGGTGACGTCGTCGGCGGCGACTTCCATATTGGAGAAGAGAGAACGGGGGAGAAACGGTCACAACACTCGCACAAACACCACCTGGAGCATCATCCAACCAGCCAAGACAGCTAAGACAGCTAAGACAGTAAGTATCACACACTGCTCCGGAGCAGCCAGCAGCCAGCAGCCCTGCAAATGTAAAAGCTGGAGGGGCTCGGCGAGCATCATCGATTGCTGACAGCAGCCTTTTTTTCTTTCCTTTCTTTTCGTTTCTCGCCTTCTTCCCCCAATTCCAATTGAGGTCCATTAAGTCACCTGAGCAGAGCACATATACCGTGACACACACGCTCCCTCTCCCTCTTCAACGTAGCTACACCAATTCTCTAATACTCGGGGATTTGATCTTGTTTTCTCTCAACCAAAGCTCATCCATCCTTAATACTCACTCACCCATTCTTGAGCCGAATACACCCTCACCCACATACAGCCACCCATCCACCCATCCACCCATCCGCCCACCACACACACCACACACACATAAACCACCCAGCCATGGCAATCACCAGACTATGGTTCTTCCACCTCCGCCCAAACAACCAAGCAACCGACCCATCCTTCCTAGACCTATGGACCAACATCCTAGAGCTGTTTGCCCGGTACACGCCAGCCCCAGGCCCGACGTCCAGCTCACAGATCCACCTGGCCCTCTCCCTCTCCGCCGCCCGGCCCCCGCACCATCACCTCCCCCACCACTTCCTCCTGCAGTCCAGGGACGACCCGACCCTCCTGGTCCTCATATCATCGTACCCATCGCTGGCCCTCTGCGCGCAGGCCGAGGCCGCCTACCGCCGGCACCCCTACAGGGCGGAGGTGCGCGCCGTCGCGCGCCACAGGGCCCTGAGGCAGCTGGACATGGAGGACGCAGAGGTGGTGCCCGCGCTGCTGGAGGAGAGGCCGGGGCGGGAGGTCGTGACGGTGACCATCTCGAGCCGGAACCCGCTGAGGACGGAGATCGCTGAGGCGCGGTCGTCTTGCTCGTCGGCGTCCGGCGGCGGCGGCGGGCCGAGGGGAGAGCTCGGGAGGAGGTCGCCCGTGTTACCCACGAATCGGGAGATCAGCGGCGCGGACGCTTTCGAGACACCGCTGCCGCCGAGGGATGGGGAGGGGGAGGATGTGTTTGCGGAGCAGAGGAAGGAGGGGAGGAGATGGATTCGTATCCGGAGGGGGTTGCCTACGGTCGATGAGGGGGTCGAGGAGGTGTTCCAGCTGAAGGAACTGTTGTCACGTTGAATGAATAATATGACGCAGTTGGAAAGAGGAGGGGAGTTGAAGCAAAAAAGAATGTCGAGTACAGCGCAGCGGAACCATTGACTATATCACCATTATGCATCAGATACCATGCATGAGACGTAATAATATTCATCATTGATGCTCTAAGGGGGGTATCATACGCCTTGAGTCGCTTTGAATGAGGTGAGTTGGGGGTGTCTTTCTTATAAGTACGACACCGGATAAATCTCCATGCAGATCGATGCGATATGCGCGGGTCTTCTAAGTGGTGGTCACTTAGCACCGGCCGTCTCACAGGCCGAGACAATGTTTCTGACCAAATAGTAGGTATTTGCCATCAAGCAACGCGAGTCACACTCGGCGTCGGTTTCCTGGCATCGCCAGAGCTGCTTAAATCCAGTATGTGCTCGTTCACTGGAAGCGCTGCAAGAAGCCCCTGAGCCCGGTAGCCGGGGCCTGCTTCTGCTTCATGGTGGCGATCCTCTTGAGCTTCTCGCGATGCTTGGCTTCCAGCAGGGCCGTGGGGCTATCCTCGCGGAACCAGTGCGCAGCCCCGTACCGCTCACTGCTGTCCTTGGAGAGCTTGCGGCTGCGGCTGGAGGACTGGCCTATGCGCACGCGCTGGACCTTACGCAGCTTGACCAGGCCGTACCAGCAGACCAGGAGACTGAAGAAGGCCGAGGAGACGGTGACACTCAGGAAACCCCAGTTGGTGTCCTCGATGAAGTTCTCCAGGTTCATGCCGTAGAGACCCGCCAGGAAGGTGCCCATCGCCAGGCCGAGTGTGCCCACGCTGAACTTGAGGTCGAGAAGCATGAGAGCGTTGCGGTTGGCGTCGAGAATGGCACGGATACTGGTCGTACCATTAGCCGGTCTGCAGGATAGAATGAAGGGACGTCAACAAGGTTTCACTTACATTTCTTCCGTGTTTCGGATGCCCGACACCAGGTTACCCGCCTCTTGGACCACCTCGTCACAGATCTTGTGGTATGATTCCAGCAGCATCTCGATCTCAGTGTGATCGTCGATATCGCGCGAGATATTCTTCGTCTTCTCCGTCAAGTACATCTCCGAGAGGTCATCGTCCGCCTCCAGCAACTCATCGATGGCGTCCCTGACCAGCCTCGCCTTCTGCTCGAAGGTGCTGACCTTCTTCGACAGCACCAGCAGGATCCTGAGCTTCTCGCGGTCGACATCTTCCTCCAGGTCGCTCAGCAGGTGCATGACGGGGTCCTGCACCGTGCCAAAGTCCTTCCACAGCTCTGACGTGACAGACATGAGCACCACCTCGAGCGCCCTGAACTCGTATGGCTGGTCGTTGTTCGTCCCGGGGGCCTGCTTCTGTCGCAGCTTGCCCTGCAACTCGTACATGAACTCGGACTGGGCCGAGGAGCTGGAGGAGCCGTAGACGTCGAAAAGGAGGACGCGGTCGTGCTTGATCAGCACACGGAGATGTAGCAGGTTGAGAAGGATCGCGGAGGGCCGGACGAGGATATGTGGCAGATTGGAGGAGTCGATCTTTCGCAAGTCACGGGGCATGAGACCGTACTGGAGCCAGAGTTAGCAAGTTTGTTCATTCTTCCTCCCTTTCCTGTCTTCCTCTCTCATCATCGCTGCGACACAGGGCTAGGGCGGGAGTGGTCTAGGAAGAGATTCCCAAGTCGTGCCTACCTTCGCAATAAGTTCGCTCTTCTTGAAGGCGCCATCCGTGAGGATCGCATCGCCCTTCTCGTCTACCTCGGTGCACCGCAGTACAGGCTCGAGTGCAGCCTTGGCTCTCCTGGCCGTCATGGAGCTCGTGAAAATGGAGTTGTCGACGTCGTCGCTCGTGCGGCTCTTGAAGTCGGGCTTAACTGTGTTTGGGCCCCATAGTCTCTGCTGCCATGATGCCTTCCTCCCGTCGTCCTCGCCGTTGCCGTTGCCGTTGCCATTGCCACTGCCACTGCCGTTTCCGTTCGTTTCATTAGTCGATGCAAACCTCCTCGAAGCTGGAGTATTGTTATTCGTAGTCAATTGGTTGGAGTTGGTGCCGGTCGACCGAGCTCTTTTCATAGATCTCGGGAAGATGCGCTCGAGGTCAAGGACGGCGGAGTGGAGAGCGGCAGCCTCAGAATTCCTGGGCTTGGAGGTCGACAGCCGCCGTGTGGGAAGTCTGGCTCCTATTGTTTCAACATTGGCGGACTCCTTTGCATCTCGGCTAGGTGCAGAGCATCCTGCAGCTGCTGCAGCGGCTGCGACAGCAGCACAGCCGTGGTTGGTGCCGAAGAAGGCAATTCCCTCGGACTGGAACCGCAAATACCGAAGCAGCCTGCGAGAGGGGACTGCAGGCCGCAATGCGGAGCACATCCCGACTAGTTGTCTTTTCACTTTCCCTTGAAGAAAGAAAAGTAAAAGAACAGACAGTGATCGGGGTTATTAGGGCACTTGGGCAATGCAGGTGTCGGACTTGAACTCGGAAGGCCTGGTGGTGCTGGTGCTCATCATTTCGAGGTACGAGGTAGCAAGCAGTAGTGGTGGCTAGCTAGGTATTGTTTCGAGGATTTTCACTACGTCAAGGCGTACCCAGGCTAACCTTGAAAGAACCTTTTTGGAACCTTGGAAAAAGTTCCACCCACTAAGTACTGCGGCAACGCCCTGTGTGAGCCCCTAACGTGACCACCATTAGCCACTATGGTGTGAGCCTAGCGGTTATTGAGTACTTTGGTGTGGTCTATAGGCGTGCATATAGCACATCAAATATCTTCCTGGAGTCTAACTTCCAAGCACAGCAGTCTCAATAACGAAGCACAAAAAGAATTCGATCATGGCCTATCCAGGAGCATGGCATACTGCGTTACAGACATAACGATCGCTAGGAGTTGGGAACTGTTGGGTGTAGCGAATACGGGCACGAATAGGCTTGCGACCCAGTCTGCTCATCGACGGCCAACATCGCATCGCCACTCTTAAGAATCAGTGTCGCGTCCAGGCCAAGGCCAAGGATGAAGCTAACTCCTATAAGAGTCCGCGGGAAGCGAGGACAGCCCAAACCAGTAAAGAGAACCAGGGTGCAGGAAGGCGAGGATGGTGCAGGGCCATACGGGGATCAACCGCCCGAGAGGAAGCGAGCCAGGAAGCATCATGGCAGAAGCGACGACGATACCAGAGTGAGGAGAGCGCGCCTACAACAACTCCCTCACGAGATCCTCGAGCGCATATTCATCGCCTCGCATAATCTCTGCCTGCCCCTCGTCAATCGTGAGCTTTATCATATGCTCTCGAGCGACTCCATCAAGTATCGATTGGTTGGTGCCGCTTTCGGGCCCACGTGGGATGCTTACTATGGCTGTGACAACTTTGAGGTCATGTCTTATGACGGGTGGCAGTCGGACGCCGAACGGGTCGATGGTGATCCTACGTTCCAGGTAAAGTTTGATAACCATTTTGAAACCTCGGGTTTGGATCGTTTGATCTGCCAGTGGAAGCCGGATAATCAGAACAGACGGACTAACGAAACAAACCAGTCCGCAATCCTCGCCTGCTCCTGGGCTAGACTGCCAATTCTCCTGACATCTTTCGACGTCTGGATACGGCAGCAGTCCAAGGGACGAGTCTACTTCCGCATCCCTAAGTTGAAGCAGGACCGTCTCCAGATGGCTCCACAGCCGGGGAGTCTCTACGAGAAGGCCTACATCGATGATCAGACCGATGACAACACCACCGGTTCCTCCACTATGACGATGCGCGAGAAACTCGCCTTCGACCTCGCTAGGTTCGAGGCCCTCATCTCCCACTCCAGCTCGGCCGCAGACACCCCTCCCGGTCAGATACCACTCCGGGGAAACACCTACCACCTCAGGGCCATACTAGGGATGCACCTCGAGGTCCACCCCGGCGCCAAGATCCCCATGGACCTACTCTCCGGACCCTTCGAATCCGACGACGGGGAGATTGACATGGGCACGGAGAAGATGCACCGGCTGTTCTGGCTCGTCCGCGGCGGTGCCTGTCTGCAGGAGGACCAGACCTGGGAGGTCACCCGTGACGGCTTCAAGCAGATCCTGCAGTTGATCGTCACGGCAGACGTCGAGCAACACGCCGGCAACGATGAAGGCGAAGGTGAAGGCGAAGGTGAAGGCGAAGGCGAAGGCGAAGGCGAAGGCGGAGACGATGAGCCGAACAGCCCGTCCACAACAACCACCACCACCACCACCACCGCCGCCGCCGGCGACGACAAGCTCGAGCTAGCAGCACGCCTCCTCACCCTCTTCGACCTCCTGGGCGTCTTCGACACACAGCTCCACTGGCCGCGCTACATAGTGCAGACCTCCCTCGCGCAGGTCTCCGCGCTGATCCCGCGCGCGCGCCCCTCCTCCAGGCGGGAGGCGCTGCTCGGCGGTGTCGCCGCCCTGCTGCGGCAGGCCCTGGGGCAGCAGTACGAGGGCACGACGGCCGTGTACAGGCACCTGGGCGGCCGGTGGCGGCGGCGGGCGGGCCGGCACGGGGGCGGCGCCCTGCACAGCAGGAACTTGCACGTCACGGCTTTCGCGCGCGTCTGGAGGCACCGCGCGGGCTTGTTCCTGGGCGGGTGTGCTGGGGAGCGGGGGTTGCCGGCCTCGCCTGCTCTGGTGGCTGGGGCTGGGGGGGATGGGCCGGTTATGCATGAGCCGTGGTCGGATTTTGGGCTGGATTGATCGGTTTGGGGGAGTGGTTGGTAGGGACGACTACCGTTGTTGAAGGATGGAGCTTCCGTCCTAGGACATGCGACGGTGTATGGAAAGAATACACCGTCTGATATGGGCCTTGTACATATATGATGATGATGTACATGCCCCTATATATGAATAGACCGAAGTAGCGATATAAATGCATGGTCGGGCAACCGCCGATAGCATACTGGGAAATATCCAGTAGCTCAAATGATGCAGCCGTCGTCATATCTTCCCGTTGGGTGGTGAACCATTACCACATTACGATTACGTAGACCTATGCTGATGCTGATGTCCCACCTAGTCGAGCTCTCCACCTCGACTACCAAGACACAGACCCTCCCCCCCTCCCCCCGTTCCTCGCCATTTCTAGTGTGCACAATCGCTAAATCTACATATTTCCCAGGATACCCACCACACCCCCAATCTTCCTCGCAACCCCGATCCCATACCCCGTCTCCACGACACCCCGCGTGAACCTCCAGCTCCGCTCCTGGCTCTCGAGGGGGTACCTGATAGGGGGCGGTATGCTAGTCCTGATGCCTGCCCACCCCCACCGGTCCGCACACACGGCCTTGATGTTACACAGGCCCCTGAGGCCCTCCTCGCCCGCGAACCGCCCGTACCCGGACCCGGCCACGCCCCCGAACGGCAGCTGCACGGCGTAGAAGGCGGCGAAGTCGTTGATGGCCACCATGCCACACCTTAGCCCCTTGACGACAGCCTTGAGCACGGGGTCCGAGTCGTGTCCGAAGATGCTGGCGCCGAGCCCGAAATCGGGCGCGTTGGCGACGGCGAGGACGTCCGCGGCGGTGTTGGAGGGCGCGCGCAGGAGCACCATGATAGGGCCGAAGCACTCCTCCCGGGCGATGGCCATGTCCGGCGTCACGTCGACGAGGAGCGTGGGGCTGAAGTAGTGTCCGCTGGGGTGGTCTGGGTGGCTGTACCGCTTCCCGCCGGCGAGGAGTCTCGCGCCCTTGTCTACAGCGTCCTGCACCAGGCCTTCGAGGCGGCTGAATGAGGCGTCCGAGATGAGTGCGCCCATGTCTGCCTCTTGGCCCAGTCGTATGGCCCTGACGCGTGGCTCGAGGCGCTCGACCAGCTTGTCGTAGACGCCGGGCGTGGCGACGATGCGCTCGATCCCTATGCAGTTCTGACCGGCAGCCTGGAAGGTGCCGCGGAGGAGCGTCTCGCAGGTCCGCGGCAGGTCGCCCTTCGCCGAGTCCAGTACAACGCATGCGTCCTTGCCGCCGAGCTCGGCGACCACGGGGATAAGGGCCTTGGCGGCCGACTCGGCGACCTTGTGACAGACGGGACGGGAGCCGATGAAGGTGATGTGTGCTATCTTGGGGTGGGAGGTAAGGTGGTTCGCAACCTGAGGCCAGCAGATGATGCTCTGTACCAGGGCTGGGTCGTGGCCGTGGGCGATCAGGGCGCCCTGGGCGACGCTGGCGAAGTAGCTGGAACTCCATGCAGTCTGTTCCGAGGCCTTGACCACGATGCCGTTACCGGAGAATATGGCGGAGATCATAGGACTTATGAGGTTGTGGAATGGGTAGTTCCAGGACACAAGAGCAGCCACGACACCCAGGGGCTCATAGATGACCTCGTTCTTCTTGTACATCATCAGCAGGTTCGTCGGCCGCCTGTTCGGGGTCAATGCCTTCTCCCCATGTGCAATTGTCCACTGCAGCTTCTCGACCGTGACAAGGACCTCCCCGAGCTGAGCATCGACCATGGTCTTGCCGGAGTCAAGGCAAGCCACGCGGCAGAGCTCCTCCTGGTTGTCGAGGACATACTGCAGCATGGAGCGCAGGACCTTGCGCCTCTCCCTAAAGGTTGTATTGGCCCATGTCTTCTGTGCAGCCTCGGCGGCATCGATGGCCCGGTCGATGGCGGCGGGGGATGAAGGATTAACGAAGCCAAGGAACTGGCCCGTCGCAGGGGCGTAGCATTGGACGGCGGTGGTTCCGGAGACCTTGACGCTTGGGTTCGAGAGGATCTCCTTGGGCTCTGGCACCTTGGGAGGAGCGATTTGGTATCGTATGGGCTCATCGTGTTCCCTCTTCACGTAGAACCAGACCGCGAGGAGGACCAGTGGCCAAAGTGCCGTCCACGCGGTTACAGACACCTTGTCGAGTCTTTGACAGATCCTACATGTCAGCTGGCCCGAAGCTTACAACAAATCCATGAGTATTCCCTTTCAGGGGCAGGAGGGCATCACACATGCACGTACGGGAGCTGTCGGAGTTGTGCCCGAACGTAGACGAGCCATTGCTCGATGAATTCGCTGGCTTGCATACTGTTTCTTTGCTACCAGCACCCTCGACGAAGAAGAAGGAAAGAAAGACAGAAAGGGAGCGAAGAACCTGGAATACCGCCAGAAGAATTCCAGGTTCAAAGTGTGAGATGCCAGATCATAGTTAGCTTCTGGTCCGTCGAGCAAAAAAAGCCACAACGTTAAGCGATCGCGCAGCGGGTGGTGCCACTTGAAGCTCGCGGCTGCCGCAGCGTGTAATTTTTCAGGGGTTCAGGCACTGTCCTGTCCTGCTGAGCTGATTGACCAATGGCGTGTTAGTGACGCCCTGAACAGACGATTTGTCGAGGGCCCGGTACCTGCTAGCTCACCGTGCCAGGCGTGCATAACCTGCCCAAGGTTCGGTGTTTGGACCGAGTTAGTGGTCGCTTTGGGCATAGTGCACCCTCAGACCGTTGTCCGTTTAATGTGGGGCCACGATTGCGGGCCAAGGACACAGCTCAACATCACGAGAACCCAGACGCACATACACTCCAAAAACTATCTTCCTTCCCTCCAGAATGGTACTATAACCCATTGCAGTCTTCATCAACAGCCGCGTAGAAGTCCTCATAACGACGAATCACTGGGTCATGTACGTCGACAAGGCTAGACAGAGTGTCGTTCTGAAGGCGGAAACCATCATGGATCGACAGCAAGCCCTACGGCCCACCATCAATGGCGGCGCAGACCAGCTACGAGCTCTGTCGTGAGCATGACATCTCTATGGCTCTCGGTGGCCACCAGTGCATCACAGGTGTCTCATGGCTCGAATCGAGGCTCTTTCCGATCATGGAAGCCCCTGTGGTGAGACTCCTCGTCATTTCACAAGGGATGCAACACATCTCAGACTAGGACATTGCACCCTGAGTACCTGGTGGTGACGGTATAGTAGCTACACATCGTTACGGAGGTGAGACTCGATGGCTTTGGCAATTGCTGATTGCTGGTGTTTTGACTGGACGTTGATCAGGGCCGTATGATTTATATGTCTTGCGTAAATCGTGTCCTGGTGCTTTGGCAGAAGCGAAGGGAAGTGAGATGGACGGAATAGATCATCATCACATGTGAGATTGGATTGCGGGGATAGCAGTCAGAAATGAGTTTTGGGTGTTTATGCAACTGGTAGAACACTTGCGCCGCCTTTACCCCGGCTTCTGAGGATATAATCAACTTCATTCAGCTATTGCAAATAGCCAAGGAGTATTCTGATAGGGGGACGTCGAGAAGTGGCGGGGACATCTTGACCGTACCGGTAGATAGGAGCCCTTAAGTGATAAGATCGATCTGATAAGCATCCGCTTGCCTTCGGTTTAAGTGCATGTCGATCACAAGCCCCCAAGTAACACCTGAGTACTCAGTAGGTATTAGTCTATATCATAGACCATACCGCTCATACCCGCAATCCCTCCATCGACGCCCAACTGCTCCTCTATCAGCCATCTCATCCTTCAACACTGAGCATTAAACATCACACAAGATGAAGCTTACCACATCGCTCTCGGCCATCGCGGCCCTTAGCACAGCAGCAGCCACACCCACCTCCTTCTCGACCCCAGAACTGCCAAACAACCCGCCCAACCTCTTTGCCAACCCTCCTCCTCCTCCTCCTCCACACCGCCCCCTCGATAACCAAGAGCAACCATCATCACCACAACAGTCCGCCCTCCGCATCCCAACCTCGTACGAGTCCGCCGTCCTGGGCCGGCGCATCCTCGCCCTAACGCCCCTAGCCACACTCTCCACCGTCTTCCCCTCCGCCGCCGAGGGTGAGGATGCCCACGCCCTCGAGCGCCGGCCCCAGGATGTCGGCGGCGTCCCCGTCGGCCTGGTCGACTACATAGCCGACTGCGGCCCCGAGGAGGAGGGCAACCCCACCATCCTCGCCATCGAGATCGCGACAAGCTTCAGGAACGTCGAGGCCGGCAGCAACCTGAGCATCGGCGTGAACTGGGTGCCACCCTACCCGCCCGCGAAGCGTATAAGATCACACCACGGCTCACTAGTGTCCCGGCTGCGGCGCTGGCTCGGATGGGACCAGGAAGACGATGACAACAACAACAACAACGACAACAACGACGACGACGGCGGCGGCAACAACAACCGCGACCCCGTGCCCTATAGCGCAGCCAACCTCCCGCGCTTCTCACTGCTCGGCCGCCTAGAAGACATCACGCCCGAGTCCGAATCCCAGGCCGAGGCGCTGCAGTCGTGTTTCCTGGGGTACCACCCGGACGCGCGGTACTGGCTCCCCGGGAACCCGATCCACGCCTCCGCGTGGGTGCGGTTCGTGGTCACGCACGTGTACTGGGTGGGCGGGTTCGGCGACCGGGCGTACATCGGGTGGATCCCCGCCGAGGAGTGGCGGAACGTCACGCGGGAGGAGTGGGAGGGGGTGAGGCTGCCGGGGGAGAAGAAGGGGTGGAGGGAGTGGGACGTGAGCGGTGCTGAGGGGTCGGGGGATGAGCTGTAGCTTTATAGTCTGACGCTTGCGTTGTTTTGTTATGAGTGGGATGATGGCATGAGATGTTGATACGGCGGGTGATCTGCATATGGGGAGACTGACTGGTTTGCATCCCTCACTACTTGGCATATTGTCTCACGGCGTGGTTTTGAAGTCAATGACAGGTAATCCGTACTGTCTTTCTAAGTAGCACACGTTGCGTTGCACTAGATTGCGCCTCCTGGCTGAGACATACATAGTGATGAGTCCACTTCATTTACCTATTGAACATATGCCATGAGAACCCCATTATAAGGTCCTACTTGTGATTCGACTTCATCTTACCCGCCTTGACGAAATGCTCGTATCTCATGAGCTGTGTCCCTCCGCCACCTACTAGATTGAAGCCCGCTGACACACCGTCCGCTCGAGTTGTCTATTCAGCTCTTATTGATGTTACCATCAGGCATACCACAAAAATCAAGTCTTCTGTGTCGAAGTTCCCCAGCATGCGCTGCTATTACGCGTAGATTGGAGGTACATATCAAACCAATGGACCTCTACTCTGATAAGAGTGAAGACGGCCCCATTTCTCTACCACAGTCACGGGCTTTTGTGTGCTGTACTGCCACTTCCCTACTCTTCCAGTTCATCCCCCAAACAAAGCCCACCAAAACGAACGCCATGTCTTCAAGTTCAAGCACGCTTGTGCACTCGTCCTGGGTATTGGTATAGATATATACTTATTTAAGACCCCACCTGACCATTTTCCAACAGAAAACCTCGCGCCATGCCAACAATGTTAAGAAAATTCCTAGTCGACACGGATAACAACCCTCCACCCCAACGCCCCAGCCTCCCGAATCGCGCAGGCAAGACATCCCCTCCTGCGTCGCGAGATCAGGGCGTTCCACCCCCTCTCCGCACAGATCGCTCTGACCAGGATTTCCATGTCGCTGCCGAACTGCCTCCGCCTGGTCTCCGAGTGCATCGCTTGCTCGGCCGCACCTTTGTGGCCATTCGTCCTGTCCTTATGGGCTTGTAGAGATGCCAGAGGGTCCATGCCGGGGCCTCCACCGCTCGCACTGCTGAGCGATGAGTTCCGGCTGTGTGTGCCCCAGTCCCAGCTCGGCCTGCTGCTCGTTATGGGCGAGAACGGGATTTCGTGTGCCGGGGGTTGCGGCTTGAAGTTCGTCATGGCGTCGATCACAAGCACGCGTGGTGCCCTGTCGAGGTTGGACGTTGGCGGCAAGATGCTCGGCGGCGCTATGTTGGTTGCAGAGTCGGCGAGGAGCTGCTCGATGGACCAGGTGGATTTAGTCAGGAGCTCGGATAGATGAATTGACGTGTACGTATAGTACTTGTGCAGTGGATGGCCTAAAGACATGTCAGTCACAGGAACATGGCGAAGATAAGGGTCGGTAGGATACTTACACATAACCTTGACGTGGCTGGCTGGTTTGGCGTTTCCGGACCCTGGGGGCCCTGAAATATCAAAGTGTTGGATGGTAGGACTGGACGGCGCATTCAAGATCTTCACATGATGGGATGGGACACAGGGGTGGGCGGTGACAAAATGTATGTCCTTGGCCATGCCGAATGTGTACTGCTGGTCCTCAAACGTTTCCCATGTTGTGACGTTGAAACTGATTGTTGGCGTATAAGTCCTGATCTCGGACGGTGTAGTGGCATCGGAGGATGGCGTCCCAGCTTCCCGTATTGGGGTAGTCTGGACAGAATCGACAGGTGCAGACAGGTTCAGAGCTTGGAGCTCGACACTGATGGTTGGAGGCGGCACTTTGTAAGTGCTCTCGTAAGGGATGATAAAGTCTGCAGGCAGGATGGAGTCTTCGTCTGCACTTGCACCAAGAATAGAAGACTCTCTTTCGATGGCCATCTTACCCCAAAGTCTAGCCTGTCTATCTGTGTGTTTAACGTCCTCTGCCGAACGAGTCAGTCATTGTGCCAGGACCATTACTGAGGCTTTTCCTCTTCAAAGCGATCGTATGTAGTTGTATTGAGTATGGGCCTTGATGCCATCTGGCAATGAGTCCCTGGACAGGGCCTCAGAAGGCGGTTGAAAGGGTATATCTTACCGGGAACGTCTTCAACATTGATATTCAACCAGCCGTCGCCGAGGCCTTGAGGTATGACATCGCTCGATATCCATCCCATACATTCGACTGCACCTTTCCCAGCAGCGAGTACGCGGCCGACGATGCATGCTGTGCTCCAGAAACTCTTCCCGCCGTACACAAATCCTCCACACAAATTTGCCATAGACCCCAATCTCATCATCGCGGAAGTGTCGTTCTCGATCAGGGTCGTCATTATAAAATGGTAAAGTCCCTCGCCTGGCAGAATTAGACCTGACACATAACTTTTGGACAGCCAGCCCGAAGGGTGCAGCGCTGCCCCGACTTTGTGTCTTCTTGAGGTTCTCCGATCTGAAGACCCGTCCTTGGGCGTTGTTGGGAAATACGTCGAGTTTGTTCTGTTTGTCCTCGTCGACATGGGCGTTGCTACTGGCGTGGTGAGTGGTGTCCCCTCCGTGACCGCGCGGCAGTTTTCACTGATCCGTGCGGATTCTTCTTCGATCTCTGGCCACTTCAACCTCCTAGCAAAATGTGTTAGGCCTCGAACCTGTCTCTCCCAGTGCTTTCCCTTCATAACGTAGATATGTTGTTGCTTATGGGCCTCGTGGTGCCTCGAATGAGGACGTTCACCGGTCAACGTCATCTTGTGCGTAAGATTCGCCAGCCAACCCTTAGGTGTCTCCTGGGTGTCGTCCTCTGGGGGCTTCGATTTGGTGATCTCGATGTTGTCCAGCCACACGCGTGCGAGATGAAGAGACCACTTCACAGAGCTATTGGCCTCCTTTTCGAAGCGGTAGATGTCTGAGCGCTTGACGTCCACCGGTAGCTCATCACCTTCGGTGATTGCATCCATGCGCACCAGCAATTCGCATGCGAGCAGAATCTGCAGAAGCAGCCAATACCTCTCCTCGTGGAGCCCTTGCGTATCCTCCGCGTCGGTAATGGGTGCACCATCATTTACGCTGTCATCCGCTTCCTCCTGCGTTCCCCATAGTACCTGGCCCAGACGTATTCTCCATTCGACGTGTGAAAAGTCGACCCATACGTTCGGCGCGGCAAGGACTTTCAACAATGCCATGATCTGCACAGGTAGGCTGTACGAGTCAGTGGTTGTACGGTCCGGCTGGTACAGTATATGAGTGAACAGTTCCTGGAATAACTCGTGGTAGGTGGCCTTGTCCCTGCTGTGCTTCTGCTGGTACCGCTGTGCGTTCTTTATTAAGTGATCCATGACTGTCGTTTCATCCAACCTCCTCAGCCCATCCTTGGACGTAAGCGCCATCTGTCTAGCCTCGACGATGACCTTGTCCTTTGAGCCCACGCTCCAGAAGCCCCACTGTTCGTCCTTCAGGGCATCGGAAACGCTTAGTTCCAGGGCAGCCTGGTAGCCCATGGTGCCCTTCTCTAGGCCCTGCATGCTGAGCATGTTCGGTCTCTCCCTGCATCTGGGATAGAAATGTGACCGGCGTTGCTCAGCGACTTTTCGGGTCGCTGATGCCGACGGTCCCCTGTGGATATCACGCGTGATATGAGGCCATGCCGTGATGCATCCCCAGGCTTCATGCTCGATCTGAGCATGGTCTGTCAGATCTCGGATGGGCAGTTCCTCATCCCACGGGAATGCAACTGAGGGGTGAGGCGCGCCTGTATAGTGCCCCTCAGCACGCGCGAAAAACTGCGGGGCACCAGAGAACAGCTTCTCAATGTCCGGGTCAGAGAGTGATGCCATTATGCGATTGAGTCTCAGTGGCCGAAGTTTAGTACTTGGAACTGGGACTGTGCCGTGATGGACGTCCGATGGCGGAGTGGGTGCCAACGATTCGTCTGGATTGGCCCGTGGTTGAGGTGATGTTGACGAGGGAGAACCTGATGCTGAGGGTGGTGATGGAGAAGCCGAAATCTGCAACGTCAGAAATGAGGAGAAATATGTCAGCCAACACGATGTGATGCAGAGAGACGTCAGGATGCAGCCGAGGTGATAAAGCACATTTCAAGAGGCGGGCCGTGGAGTATGAGAACAGCTCAAGCGGCAATCAAAGAAAAATGAAAGGTACTATATCCGAGACTCAGGGATCGTACGATGCAGACAGCTGGATGCAGGAACAGACAGGAAGGGATGGGTGATAGAGATTGGCAACTGCAGTCGAGTTGATCATGCAATTACTGTAACTCCGGGCGGCTAGTGTAGATGATGTAGGTACCGGTATATAATAGGTAGCTAGTGGTGGCCTGAGTGAGTGTCCCCAGTATGTAGATAGCCGCGGTACATAGGTTAACGGGTATATGGGTACGTGGTAAGACCATCAATTGATCCATAAACTCAGTCGGATCAACGGGATTGACCATCGACCTGTCGATGCGGAATTCCCGGTTTGTTTGGTGGGCTGATTGAAGATTCACGAATGAATCTGGGGTAAATGTGGAGTCCGAGTGGACTGACAAGAGTCTGACCACAACATACAGTAGGTAATATTGGGTATACCGGTAATTGCATGTTGGCCGGGGGGCCATTGAGGCGAAAGGGAGAAGCGAGGGGTGAGAAGTCATCAAGGGAAACAATTAAACTGACCACTGTGGCTGGCGAGACTATGACCTGTGGCGCCTTCTCCTTCTCGTTCTTGGGACGTTGTTTGGAGGCCAGACTCTGCAGCCTCTGCAACCTCTGCGACTTCCAACGGTTCGGTGTTGAATAGCCGCTGCTGTTGTTGCTGCTGTTGCCGTCACCACTTGTTGTGGCTGTGGGGCTGGTCGGGCGTCGATGGTGCTCATCATCAACACCATCACCCTTACCATCACGGACTGGCAGTGGCGTCGCCGTCCCACTGGCATTTCCTTCGAGGCGTGGGAGAGGTGTCGAGGTACCACTCGAGTGACCACTCCTCGATATCGTCCAGCTGGGACTGGATCTTCCGCTGTCGCTACCCGTCCCGCGAGATGAACTGCCCAAGAGACCTCGGACCAGATGCCGTGCCGTACTGCGTCGAATTGGCTCCTCCTTCTCTCGTCCACCGTCGGGCTTGGTTGACGGTAGTGAGCCCGGGGTCGTGGCCGATGGTGGTCCCCGACCAGTGAGATCCGAGGAGTCATCCGCCGGTTTTACAGTGCTGTCATCTCGGTCGGTTTGTTTCGACGCCCTTTCGGAGTCGCGGGTATGCTTCTTTTTGAGAAATGACATTGAAGGCATCTCGGTGATCGCTGTGCATGACAAGAATGAGGCGAAGATGTCCCTGAATGAAAGTTGTGCAAAGAATGGTGGTTTGCAATTCAAAATCCTCCAGAGCTTCCCAACGGCATCGGGGCTCTAACATCTGTTGAGCAAGAAGAACAAGGAGAACGACGTCATGACAAAACTTGGTCCTGAGTAGAGCCAAATACGGCGCTTAAGGCAACCGCAAGAGAAGGCACGACCGATCAAGGATACGGTGAAGCGGCAAGCATTCCAAGGATGCATTTCCAAGAACCGACACCGACAATGCAACAACATACGTCGGAAACGAAACAAAACACTACCTATGCATTTGGCATTGCACCAGGTTCTCATGCTGATTTGTTTATTCATCTATCCCTACTGGCGGCCTCTCAGGTCACGTACCATGGTTCTAAGGCTGTGTATTGTCTAACTGATACATGATACATAGATAGGCACACCATTCAGACCACTCAGACCACTCAGACCACTCAGACCACCCAGGCTGCCAGACCATTCTAGACCGTCCTTAGCTGTCATGCCTTCACCTAGCAGCCTCATCCTAACCGATGTTTCGTTTTCGGTTTAGTGGTCAATTTGGAATACCTGCTCCAGAGGCCAGAGGCAGAAAGAAGCGAGTGTGTACGCTGAGTTCGAATCCAAGTTTTCCAGCCGCAGCGAGTCGAGCTAGATAGAGATCTGACGCAACCACACCACCTGGGCATCCATGGTTGCAGCCGTTCAAACTGCCGGCATAGCAGCTCCAAATCTGGCGCAGATGAGACGGTAGGTACATAAATAGATATTGTGACCCCGGTTTTTCTGGTTTTTGGTGCAGCGTTCACACAAAAATCCCACCATCTATCCCTTTAGGTGCTATTTCGGCACCAAAGCTTTTGCCGATATCCGCACCGGGGGATGGAAGAGTACCAATTGGTATACACCCCTACTCATCTTATCGTGGTGCCGTAGTAGCACCTAAAGCGATACATCGCCACATGCAAGGCCCGACAGGCCAACCTTTTTGGGTGTAAGCTCCCAACTTCTCTAGGTCGGCGGTGCTGGATCTGACAATTCTACCCAGAAGCCTATTTGAGTAGGTAATCACGTTCACCACGAGATATTGTTTTCCCTGGGAAATGTCACGGCAACATGTTGGCCAGGTGCCGGAGTATCGCGTTGGTTTTGTCGTTGGCTGCAAGGTTGCGGCGCAGCGCCTTCATGGGCTTTCGGCATGGGTTTTGGGGGGGGGGGGGGGTGGCTAAGAGACCAGAATCTTCATTTTTCAAATTCTCGGCGTGAAGCTACTACAAACTATTGACTAGGAGGTTCACCTGCTTCATTTATCATTTCATTGATGAGCAATGTCGCGTCGTCGACAAGTGAAATCTGACACGGCCGCAGTGCCTACACCGTCGGGCGAGCCAACCGCCCATGACATCCTTATTATTGGAGCCGGTCTGACCGGTATCAATACGACATACCGTCTACAGACCGAGATGTCACATATGACCTTCACAATACTTGAAGCGCGCGGCGACATTGGCGGAACTTGGGACCTGTTCCGATACCCGGGCGTCCGCTCCGACTCGGATATGTACACGTATGGCTTCGCCTGGCACCCATGGCGACACAAGCTTCTTGGTGATGGGGAAGAGATCATGTCGTATCTTCACGAGTGCATGTCGACGTACGGTCTGGAAAAGTATCTGAAGTTGAGGCATAAGGCCGTGGCAGCGGACTGGTCTTCTTCGACACAGAGGTGGACGGTGAAGGTGGACCACGACGGACAGTCCAAGACCTATGTCGCCAAGTGGCTCGTGTTGAGCCCTGGCCTCTTCGACCATTGTAAGCCCTTTCCTGCAGTCATTCCAGGGATCGACAACTTCCAGGGACGGGTAATCCATCCTCAATTCTGGCCGGCCGACTACGACTATACGGACAAGAAGGTTATCGTTATTGGAAGCGGCGCCACGGCCATCACGATCGTTCCAGCTCTAGCGCAGTCCGGCGCCAAGCACGTTACCATGCTACAGCGTTCACCCTCCTACGTCGCCACGATCCCCATCTCGGACAACAAGCCGACATTAATTACAAGGCTTCTCCCTGCCGCTACCCTCCACTGGCTGCGCCGCATAGCCTGGAATGCGACAATGTGGCTAGTTGCCTTTATGTGCACGCACTTCCCCTCCATGGTGCGTAATCTCGTCGCCGGCGAGACGCGCAAGCAACTCCCGGCCAAGACGCCTTTCCATCCGCACTTTGTGCCATCGTACAACCCCTGGGAGCAGCGTATGTGCTACTCCAAGGACGGTGAGTTCTTCCGCGTGCTGCACACCGACCAGGCCGACGTGGTGACAGGCACCATCAGGACGGTGACGGCAGATGGGATCGAGCTTGATGACGGGACGACGCTGGATACCGATGTTATCGTCACCGCCACGGGCTTTGCCATGCGCTTTGCCGGCGGCATACCCGTCAGTGTTAACGAAGAGGCAGTGGTATGGCCCAGCAAGCTGGTCTGGAACGGGTCCATGGTCCAGGACGTGCCGAACTTGTTCTTCATGTGGGGGTATACCAATGCGTCATGGACGCAGGGTGCTGATGAGACGGCGATCATTTTGCGCCGGCTGTTGCAGTACATGGAGAGGAAGGGCGTACGTGTTGCCGTACCTAGAACGCCAGAAGGCTTCCAAACCGAGACGCAGACCATGTGGAAATTGTCTTCGACGTACGCGTTGGCTGCTGAGAATAATCTTCCCAAGTATGGGAGCGATGGGCCTTGGAGACCCAGGAGGAGTGTTATCCCTGACTTGCTGCATGCGAAATGGGGTGATATCACCAAGGGATTACAGTTGTTCTCATAGTGTAAATAAGGCGAGAAAAGGTTGCTTGCAAAGGTCAGGATATATAGGTGATCTTCCATTGCCTATATTGAGCATGTATTAGCATGGCGTAGCCAAGCGCATGCACTGGTAGCAGAGGTCCAAAGCAAGGGTATGCTCTTGGGTAAGATTGAACAATTTTGAGTTTGTTCCTCGAGATCCAAAATACAGATGACCACTTGCCCCATTTGTGCGAAAGGAGGGAGATACCCAATACTGACACCAGTTTGTTCCTCCTTCAGGCCCAAACACTGCCTTGCGGAGATGTCCTCGCTGCAGCACTTATAGCCGGTCTTGCCTCCGGCTGCAGCTTTCTGCAACCTGGTCTTTTCTTTGGTCCAGCGCCCTACATCTGGCCTGCGCAGTATTCCCCAGGGTGTCTGAAACGAGACCTGCCTTGGTCCCCTCATTTCTATGATCTGCGCAAATGCTTGCTGTCGGTTGGAACCTCGGATTCGCGCTGCAATTTCGAAGTACACCCCAGGATGGTTCGAGATATGTCAGGCAAAAGGTCGTGCAGCTTTGTCCTGCCAGATTGGACGGGCAGTGCGACCTGCATAGGCTGTGACTAAATCCTACGGAAATTGGTGAGGGCGTCCGGTCGGTCCGTAGCCACAATCTAGCGTGGGCCTCTGATGCCGGAGGCCACAGTCGGAGCTGCTTGGGCAGAGGTGTAGTAAAGGCGACCCTGGCGCGCTCCGCAGACCATCCGTTCTACTTTTTTACAAGTCTGCCACGTCGGCAGCGTCTCTGAAGTGGCGGGATCATGCGGTTGGTGTCTCGTGGACGACAATAAGCAGGTACCTCGGGTCCGGTACGATAACCAGCTCTTGCTTTTTTGTCCGCACCCGCAGCAGCTTCAACTCGTCCTATGAATCCACCGTCAGCGTCTTGTTCACATCCAGGGCCCATTCTCCCTTCTCGTCCGCGCAGAGGAACATAGCATACCTCCGTGTCCAATCCCTCCACCAAAGTACCCGCAGTGTTCACGAAGGCCCAAACCATCGCCGCCAGTTCCTCGGCACCCTGTGTCTCGCTCCCAGTGCCAGCTACGGCGGCGGAGCCAGAAGACGCGGGCGCGTCACCCGTAGTTGCGGAGAAGGACCCGGCCACCGCTGTTGTTGACAATTGTGAATCTTGCTGTTGCTGCTGCTGTGACGTCGCTGTTCGGAGCAGAGAAATTTGTCCCGCTGTCTTGAGGATTGCGCCGGAAGATCGGTCGAGAGCGATGGTGGCTTTCACGCCAGGCTTCTTCGAGAGGCGGTTCAGGGTCTCCTCGAGCGCATCGGCGCTGTTAGACTGTATTGCAATGGGGAATCAGCTCGGGGCTCCAGAGGAGGCAACGGTGCAGAGACGGGAGGTCTTGCAGGTATCGAGCGTACATTATTCGAGTCTGCCATTTTCGTGCGTCGTGATTTTAGGTTGGGCCGCAGAGCTCTTGTTTCAGGTTGTCGCAACCTGTCGTCGTTGTAGGGGTCGCAGGGTCCTGGGCTTGTTTACCAATAAATACGAGAGCGGCAGACCAGTTGACACGGGAGCACGGGAGAGCTCCACCCTTCTCCCCCCTTACCTGGGACCCCCACACATGTCAATTCAAACTGGAGCCGCTCAAGGCCATTTCCTGCCGTCCTCTATTCTCACCGCTTTTACCCAATTTGGTCTTCTTCTCAACCTCATTGAAGAATTCTCCCCCAAGGCAAGGTAAGTTGTTTTCTCATAACGGTGTATATGTTGCGATTCTCTAGCTCGGGAGAGTGTGCCTAAATTCTCAGAGGCTAACTCTGTCTCAAATGAAGTCAAAATGGGTTCAAGCACAAGGAAGAAGAAGGAAAAGAAGAAGGACTTCCAGGTATGTTTTCTACATGTCTCAAGTGATCCACCGGCTCTAATATCAAGGACAGAAACCCAAGTTGAAGGTCGGCAAGAACAAGCCAAAGGCAGACAACTTTACAGACACAAGCTTTCAGTCAAAAGGTACGCAGTGGTCATTCCGGGCGTGCGCAAGGAAGTTATCATGGCTATGGGGCATATGGAAATCTTATGAGGATCATAACAGCCTACCCATGAGAGTGTGCCTTGATACCAGATCACTGGATGTTCCACTGGCACAATCAGCGAGTCATACTTCCAAATTCCGATACGGTTTACGCTGTTGAGGGATTAGCCAATGTCCCGTGGGACAATGCTTATGGCCGTCTCTGGAGGGCAGGCCATTTGATGGACTTTCTTCTTGGCAGCGTATTCCATGAGACGGCGACGGACATCAGACAGTCCCTTTCCTTGTGCCTATTCTCAGCTCAGTACAAGAGAGGTTTCACTGACAATCTCATAGCTATCGTCGTCAACCAACAATCACTCTCCGAGACCGCACCAGATGTCGTCGAGCTCTTCAAGCACAACCTTTCTCTCGCCACATCGCGTATGCCCCAACAGCGTCGCGAAGCCCTTGCCCACATCCTCAGCCACCTTATAGCCACTCCACCGAGGAATCCCGTAGGGACCTTTGTCCTGCTCGATAAGCTCTTGCCCCTCATCACTGACACCACAACCGGTGTCCGCAGCACACTCCTCAAGGTCTTCCAGGCCTTGCCCGAGGCGGAGATTCAGCCGCATGCCGACAAATGCATCAAATGGGTCCGCCTGGGGATGTTGCACCTGTCGGCCGAGGTGAGAGATGATGCTCTCAAGTTCATGGACTGGCTGCTGGAAGCCGCGGGCGACCAAATCTTCGAGATTGCCGGCGGCTGGACCAGGACACTGGACGCATTCGCCGCGATGATGGGCTGGAAGAACGAGACCCCCGCCGCCGCCGCCAAGGGCTGGAGCACGGCGCCCAAGACGACCTTCGGCGCGGACAAGGGTGGCAACTCGTATGCGCACCAGATGGCCGCCCTGGCCAAGTTCGTCGAGCTGGGCATGCAGAAACTGCCGCCTGTCGCCCCGTGGTCCCCGAAGCAGAGGATGGACCACATCTACAGGCTGCCACAGGGCCCGAACCCCTTCGGTTATCTGCAGCTTTTCGGACCGCCACAGGACGGGGAGATGTGCCCGGACCTCGAATCGCGGCAGAAGGCTCTCTGGCCGTGGAAGGAGGGAATGGAGAAGAAGGCGGCGCAGGCCAAGATGGAGGGCGGTCCTGCGGGGAGGGCTGCCACGGAGCTGGCTAACGTGCTAGAGGAGGGCTTTGAGGGATATGAGCATGATGTGCTGGAGGAGCTAGACTGGTAGATGATCATCAGTCGTTCCTGGTGCTGTATCAAGTAATTTGGAATATGGGTGCTATCAGCTAGGGTTTATCTCATGGTACGCAGCAATTTGTTTTCTTGACTTCATTCAATCCTGAAGCTTCACGTTCTATTCCCGTGGCCTCGAGTCCGTTTCACGTTCTATAAGTATGGCTGGCTCCCACTTAACCAGCCTCACGTTGAAATGGAGGAGTACTTGGTAGTCCGAGTCTTCGCGTGCCTTGGCCTACCTAGGTAATGCCTCGTATGCATTCTCTGAACCCAGTCCAGAGCAGCGGTAATAGTGACCAATGCGGTCAAAGTGAAGATCACACACCACTGCCCATAGTCCCCATAGTCCCCGCCAAGGGCGTGGCAATACCTATAACCTCGAGGTTGATCCGTGGTCCGTTGATTGTGTATACGTCTGCTTCAAGTACCTAGGTACCTAAGTAGCCCCAGGTCCTTGTCGCGGCTGAGTGTCTACCTAGGTGATCAAAGGGAAGGTGCAGTCCTTCGCAGGCCTGGAAAGTGCCTTACTCTTTCGAGAGGACTATCCAGGATCCTCAGTGCTTAGCCTTCTCTCATATCCCGTCCTCCTCCTTCCAGACCACTCAAACCCTGTTGCCTTTGACCGGGTTGCTCTGGGGCCCTCTTGTCGTGGTAAACTTGTTCCCTGTGTCTCGAAACATCCATGGATTACTGCCCAGACTGCCCAGGTGGCCCCCAACACCTTCCAGGGCTATCTCGATGCCCCCATCGCAACGAGTCCCCCCGTCTGCTGCCGAGTACGCTACCTAGGTACCCGGGTAACTGACCAGGTGGATGCCATCGAAAGCGCGTTTCTCGTCCGCCGTTGCCAGTTGGACCTCGAAAGCGTTGGCCACAAAGGCTTCAGGCTGCCACTGCCGCCACCTGCTATTTCTGATACTGGTACCTAAGTGTACCTAGATACCTGCTGAGGCCTTCTGAATACCTAGGTACCTAGGTAAACTGACTCTCATTCCATCGAGCATCCCAAGCAGCCCTTCTTCCTGTTCTTCCACAGCAGAACGGGACACACGAGACGGTTTCTTGGACTTTGCCCTCGCCTTCACCACATTCTAGTCTGTCATCTTCAAGGCCGACTCTACAATCAACGATTCGCGGGCATCTTCAATCGGCTCTTCGTCTCCATCTTCGAAGTCCAGGTAAGCTTCACTGTCGTTTCTTGCCTCCTCGAGCCTCGAACTCGCGTCCCAGGTCCCTTTTCCACAGTCACCTATCCGCAGCGATCACGTCTATCAATTCCAAGGTTTCCATATCAGCGGCCTTCACTCTCTCTGCTTCGAACGTCACCACCCTATTCCCTTTCGTTCGAGGATTACCCGAACCATCGGACAGTAGTCTGTCTCCCCAGGTGCCAAACTTTTGTGCCTCAGATAAGCTCACCAACTCAATCGACTTCTTTGTCGTGCATACTTGGTGAGTTGTACCTCATCCTGTTTCTTGCCTGCACTTGCCTTTCCCTGTTCCTCATCATTTCCATCACTTCCTTTTTTGGTGCCACTCCACGCGACCAAACGCGTCGGGGCACTTGGACTTCTTTCTTCTTCCATTACGGTCACGGTCAACTTCAGACCCTTCCTTCCTCCCCACTCGAACACATATGTCAGTAATTCATCGTCCAATAGCGGTTTTCTGCCCTTCTCCTTCACCAGCTTCAAAAGTTCCTTCCCTCTCTGTGTCCTTCCAACCAAAACTTCCTACGAGCTTGCTAGATCACCTTGGCATAACGAGGTTGCCGTCCAGCTGCATATTTGCAAAACTCGCCCCACGTGTCTCTGCCCGAATCAATACATTGAACCTCTCTCATTTCCTTGGTCCGCAGATGCCACTTCCACAACACATATTTTGAGACTTTCCTTTTTGTGTGCGTTCCATTTGATGCAAATCAGCCGAAGCATCCTGCTGACAACTCTCGCAGCCCTTTAGTCTAACTCGTCTCAGCTGCGCATGCTACATTGGCGCATCTCAGGTATCTCACGAACTGGTAAGTCATACTCCATTATTTAATCAGCTCGGTCTCATAGAGGGCTCTTCCTCCCTTCCAGTCTCCCATCCCACCGGACGGCTCTCCCTTTGCCTACGCCACTCCAGACCAGACAACTTTGCATTAACATCTCCCCTTCTACCTCCTCCCTCAGCTGGTATCATTCATATGTAGTAACATCACTCTCAATCCAGATCACTGACTCCCTCCTTCGAGTCAAAATGTCTGGTTGGGGCGCTGCTCCTACTTCTACGCCCGGCTCTGGCTGGGAGGGCAACACTGGCGCCGGCTGGGCTACTGACACTGCTCCGGCTGCCGCTCGTGCCCAGAACCCGAGCGACAGCGCTTTTGACACGACTGAAATGTCTGCTGCCCTGCCTAACGACAACAGCGGCAATCAGCTAAGCGGTGATGCCGCCAATGAGGTCGCTGGTGATGCTCAGCCTGGTGTTACTGGCCGTGCCGCCACCGAAGGCTGGGCCGAGCCCGAGCAGTACGACTATGGCGAGTACGCCACTGCTGCGGGAAACAGGGAGTTCGACGGCAATGCGACCGTTTACCATTGGGATGGCGACGAGGGTGACATTGGTCCTGAGTTCCCTCAGCTAGAGGCTGAGCTCTTCGGTCCTCCTGACCGTCGTGAGCTGCCTCAGGGTCTCGATTTCACGAGGTCAGTCTGCTTCGCGGCCATGGTTCAGATACAATACTAATCATTCCATAGAATTGCCATGATCAACCTCGAGCAGGAAGGTCCTGTTCGGATCGCCCCTATCATGCGCTTCGAGGATGCCGGTCTGCACCCAGCAATGGCCAAGAATGTTGAGCTTTCACAGTACAAGCTGCCCACTCCAATTCAGAAGTACTGCATTCCTGCTATCACTGCAGGCCACGATGTCATTGGAATTGCGCAAACTGGTAAGGTTGCTTCCATCAAGCAAGGACCAGTTCTCGGCTAATATGGTTTCTAGGATCTGGCAAGACTGCGGCCTACCTGATACCCATCCTCAACAAGCTGATGGGCAAGGCCAAGAAGCTTGCAGCGCCTCGTCCCAATCCCGCAACGTACCGTCCAGGCTACGATGCCCCTGTGCGTGCGGAGCCTCTGGTTTGCATTGTTGTGCCGACCCGCGAGCTTGCGATCCAGATTTTCATGGAGGCCCGGAAGTTTTGCTATCGCAGCATGCTTCGCCCCTGTGTTCTGTATGGCGGCGGTCCCGTGAGGGACCAGATCGACCAGCTCAGCAAGGGTTGTGACATCCTGATCGCCTCTCCCGGCCGTCTCTTGGACTTCATCGACCGGCCTGAAGTTCTTACTCTTCGCCGTCTAAAGTACATGGTCATCGACGAGGCCGACGAGATGTTGCACGATGACTGGAAGGAGGACTTCGACAAGATCCTCGGTGGTGGTGGTAAGTTGTTTGTAAACCGTGTTCCATGCCTCAACTAACAAAGTTCTATAGAGCAGGAGGAGGGCAATATTCAGTACATGCTCTTCTCAGCTACCTTCCCAAAACGTCTTCGCGAGCTCGCCATGACGCACTTGGCCACCGAACACGTCCGCTTCCGTGTTGGCCGTGCAGGCATTGCAAACGAGCACGTTCAGCAGAGGGTGATCGAGACTGATCCTTCCATGAAGCGTCAGGCCCTTATTGATCTTCTCAATTCGATGCCCCCCGCGCGAACAATCATCTTCGTCAATAACAAGCGAGTTGCTGACGAGCTTGATGACTTCCTGTTCAATCAGGGTCTACCATGCACCTCGATTCACGCTGACCGCACTCAGCGTGAGCGTGAGGACGCCATGCGTGCCTTCCGAGCCGGAACATCGCCCATCTTGATCGCCACTGGTGTTTCTGCTCGTGGTATCGATGTGCGCAATGTGTGCCACGTCATCAACTACGACTTGCCCAGTATGGATCATGGAGGCATTGAGGAGTACACCCATCGCATTGGTAAGTCATTTCGTTACCAAACATCAAAACATGTCTCTAACATACTTAGGTCGTACTGGTCGTATCGGTCACCGTGGTGTTGCCACCTCTTTCTACACCGAGCGCGATGAGCCCATCGCCTCTGTTCTCGTTCGCACTATGCTCGAGACCAACCAGGAGATTCCTGAGTTCCTCAAGCAATATGAGCCCGAGGGAGAGGACCGAAAGAACCTCAAGTTCGAGTCTGAGGACCAGATTGAGTCTGCCTTTGGAATGGGTGATGAATCCGGTGGTGCTTGGGGCGGTGGTGGCGGTGGAGAGTCTTCTGGCGACGCCTGGGGTGGTGGCGGCGACAACAATGATGCTGCCGCTGGTGCCTGGGGTGCCGGTGGTGCCGGTGGTGCCTCTGGCAGCGGCTGGTAAGCAACCAGTCGCTTCCCCTTCTTTCGTTGTGGTCTCTTCACAGCACGGCTTGGTTCCTTAAATTTTACTATCCATGACGGTCGCGGTCATGATCAAGGGGTCTTGGTCATCCAAGAAAACATCCGGTCCTTGATTTGAGTCTGCATCTGTGGCTTCGAAGGTTGTTGAGTAGATGGATGGAAGACATATGGAGCGATCTGACATTTGCGCTGTTGCATGCTCAGTCAGATCTGTTCGCATGTGCACATATACTCCATACCTGATAGCAAGATCAACAACATGGATATCATAAATGCGTATGGCTTCTCTGATCGCAGTGACATTATCATTATCTCCTAGTGCTTGCTGTATTGGCCGGCTCCAACCTTGCCGTCCGTGTCCTGTGATACTAGAATGTGAGTAGACAGCAGCAAATATCGGTCAAAAGAGCGGCTGAGCGTCTCTAGTTTGCTCTCGCCCGTGGACTCAAACGAGTTATCCTAATGTCCAAGCTGCATTAGAGAAGCGGCCAATATGACACGGGGCCTCACCTCGAGTGGTCCCCGTGCTCTCCAGGCATAAGGCAGGAAGCAGGAAGCAAGGTGTCTTACAAACGGAGGCTGATGTGATAACAGCGGTTGTGGGGTACATACCACCCATCGATGCCGCGCTCCGATAGATGTGGAGCATGTAGAGAGCGACCGTGATGGCTGGTGATGTTGGACAAGGAAAAGCTCCATGGCAGGTCCGTTGTCGTGCACGCCCATGTCTGTCCCTCAACTCCTTCCCATGTCACAAGTGCCAGGATGTGTGTGTGTGTGAGGTCCTACCCGGACTCCGACTTGCTGCCCTCTTCGCCTTCGCCTCCTCCTTCTATGAGGATATCATTGAGTCATACCGCGTGTGCGTGGCAACAGTCACGCACGCTCTTCGAGGTCCTACTTTAGCTGTCACCCCCTCCGGGGTGGCCAACACCAAGGAAAAGCATGCAAGGCACGTGCTGGGGTCACGTCATGAACGTCATAAAAGCAGAAAGGAAGTCCGACATGCGGATAGTCCGGAGGCGTCTCTCATTCTGAATATAAACTTGTCCTATCTGATCTCACCGGCCAGCACCAAACATACAGATGTTGCTCGCCGAGCCCAAAGGGGAAACTGCCATCGTCTCTTGGTCTCACACGCTGGAGACGAGCCGTATGTGAGTCACCTTGCCGGACCCAGAAACGGGCAAAGGAGACACAGCGACGTCCACAGTGAGCACAGGCAGAGGGGCTGATTGCTTTTCACCAGATCTACAGCTCTATGTACAGGATGTCTCTCGACCTTGCATGCGGTAAGGCAGGTCATAGATATACTCCGAGCTCTCCGGCCTGCGGGCCCCTGACGGAGAATGCTCGGGGAGACATGGGATAGCGTGTATAAGCCGAGGCGAGCCCCCGGGAGGTATGCATGGGTGTGGAGTGCTTATAAAAAGGCAGTAGACGACGTGACTCCACTGCATAAGAGCGCCACTACACCGTAGCGATCTGAAGAAGATCAATACAACCATGTAGAGTCATCAGGAGCCATCCCGAGACCTGAGGTGGTTCCGGCGGGGAGGAAGAGAACGACGATGCGGCCGATAAGCCCCAACACTCGTCGGGGGCTTCCCAAATCTATGACGGCCCGCTCTGCCGCACGCCGTTCAACTGGGTTCAGTCTCACAAAGAACTTTAGAAGACAGAAACCCGAATCGAACATAACAGTCAGTAATAGAATAGCGGGAGGCAAGGAGAGGCGCGGACAGAACGAACCCCAGGTCAACACGCAGTTTGGTAGTTACCTAGGTAGCTCTGCGCATCTCACCCGGGAATCGCTAATGCGATTGTGTGAATCGCTAGGGAGACTGTATGATCAAGAATACTACCACGAACGTATAACCAACCAACCCATCAGCCAACTGGTAGGCAGGCAAGCAGGCAGGTGGGCGGGAATAAATAGTAATTTGCTATATAATCGGTTACACTCATGATTCGTATCTATACGCCTATTAGGGTATATAGGTAAAACTACTGATTATCAGGAAATATATATAGAATATAGATAGTTAGATAGTAGAGTAGTAGTCGCCGCTGATAATATAGTATACGGAGAGTGTGCGGATTATCGAGGATCACGATATACTCCTTCCCGGAGTAAAGATACGGGCTTATTTGTTCTTTGCTACCGCTCCTAGTAATAACCGACTTTTGATCTCGTAAAGGAAATAAGCAATTATTAAGGCGCTCCCTGCTTACTACTCTTAAGGGCTATGATCGTTTGCAGAAGTCGAGAGGAGAGCAAGCGTTGGTTAAGTTGAAAGGATAGCGATAAGAGCAGATTGTGGGCCTGTTCAGGTCCTCCTCAACAAGTACAACACGTGCGCAGCCAGTTTTGTGATAGTGGCGTCTTCCAGACGGTCATGATTTCGACTTCACGTGTACATATCTCGGCTAGTGCTGATTGTGCGGCCCCAATCGCTGCGCACTCAAAGCCAGATAATAAGGCCATAGCGTTTGGAGGTGCCCCCGGACTCAGCCAATTCCTTGGTTGTATATCACGGACGCTCACGGGCACGCGAAGTCATCGGCTGACGATGTTCTTTTAAAATTTGTTCTTTTGCCTAAATTTGGTTGCTCTGTTCTGCTTATGTAGCGAACGGCTGGATCCCGAAAGCCATCGACGAGGAAGGCTCATGTCGCAGCTCCCGCTTTGGAATTTCCAGGTCATATGCTCGGGATTGTCCGTGCTAGTATACTTCGAAAGGTGGTAGACCGATCATAGTCCTCGTCTTGTCCAGTACAGGTCTGCGTAGCTGTTGGCAGAGAGTCCCAAAACATCCCAGTCAGGCGTGATCGCGGAGCTGGCTGCCTTGTCTTCGCTTTCGCCAAGACTGGCGCCTGTCGCGCGACCTCCAGATGCTGGGTCCGTCTCGTCTCTGCTGCCTGTAGAAGTTTACCCGTCACCACGGTCTACCCCTTCACTGTGCCCTGTCGTAACCTTGTGCTCCTCAGCGAGGACACAAACTCTGCTTGATGGTTGTTCAGACATGAAAAAGTCAAAATAACCTCACACTTCATCGTACACAGTCCAACAACCACCATTCCCTTCCCATGCAATACCTTATTGAGCCCAGTTGACACCTTCCCAATGCATGCAAGACGGCAAGGCGCACTTTTCAGCCCCCTGTTCCCCTTGGCTGCCACCTGAACTTTCGAGGAGATGTTGCTACAAGGTATATGGTATCAAGACCCCAATCCTGTGTTCCTTCCCTAGTGACAAGATGTCGCGAATTATTTTCCGAAAAGTAAAGAGAATATAAATGATAGTGACAAAGAGGGTCGAGCCCAGATATGCATTCATGCCGACACAACGTGCGCATGAAGGTACCCATCATTTTAATTTAAAATGCCTGTCCACATCCCAGGGCCTCCCAAGCCACCCATGGCAGGGTGCATGGATGAGATGCTGTACTGGGCAGCCTCTGTGGAGCAGCAGACCCGTTTCCGGCTATCCTGCGAGGAAGACGGAACAGGTACCTGATAGTTGTCGCTTCCAGCTGGACCAGGAGCCATGTATTGTCCATATAACATCTCGCGGACGTTCTCTTGCAGGCCCTGATCGACCGAAAGCGGTCGGCTTCGCTTGGAACCAGCCTTTGGCGCCGAGGTGGCCAACTGTGATGGATGACACGAACGCCGCCAGTTGTCGTGCAACTCCTGGAGAGCTCGCGCCGCATCATTGGTCGCATCGTCGATTTCGCATTCCTTCTTCAAAGGGTTGGAGTCAAGTGACATGCCATACAAATCCTTATCCACTGGGCCGACGTAATATTCGGGCGATGACGAGATGTTCTCACAGTCTTCAGGGACAGAAGCGATGGTGGGCCTCATGGCGAACCTCTCACCACACAGCTTCGCTGAGCGGCAGCGCGCCAAAACGTCCAGTTTGGTGTACGGTGCGCTGGTCAGCGATGATGCCGATGAGATCGAAGATGAACGCGATGTTCGAGACGAGTCCGAGATCATCGACTCGGGTGAAGATGCCGTCGACACAGAGTTGGCAAGCGATGATCGACGCGAGTAATAATTCTGCGGCGAGGAGGTGATCGGCCACCTATCCAGGATGCTAGACTGCACGTTGACGCCAGCGGTACTCATAGCCAGGCTCATGGACGAGCTCCTACCAAAACAGTTCGACATGCTCGCTACTCCAGGTGAAGGCTCGCGGAGCGCACTGGACTGTGGGGTCAGGCGTGGCGTGGGAAGCAACCCAAACGCCGGAGGCAGACAGCATGCTGTGTGTGAGGGTGACGGGGCGGGCTCCATGACAGCGGGCATGCTGTAAGCTCTCGGAGTTGGCATGACGTCTTTTGAACCGCAATCAAACATCCCCGAATGATCCTGGGCTGCAGCCAAGATTGATCGGGGTGACAGTGATCGAGGAGACAATGACGGCGCCGGTGAGGTCGCACCCATCGACAAAATGTCCTCCAGGTTTTCCAGGTCCGGGTTCAAGTGAAGAATGATCCTCTTGAAGTCCTCGCATTGGCGCTCGAATTGCAAGGTAGCGAGCCCGGAGCCAGGGGATGGCGGCTGAGACGGCGTGTGCTTCATGACACAATCGGTCCACCGGTTGTACACCTCTTCGGTGATATGGAGGTTCCAATTCACCGTGAGAAGGAAGGCCATCTCGTTCTGATTAATTTCATGTGTAGCAAGGCCCGAGATCTTACTCCAAGCCCGGGCGGAATAGTTCCGGTCTTGTAGATACTTCGATGCCAGGATGAGAGCCGCGAGGAACATCCTGCGCCCACACTGTAGAGCGCGACTGGCATGACAATCATCAGCCTGCTCCATGGTGAAGTCTCGATCGGGTAGGTGGTCCTTGATCAGTACCAAGTAATAGAGTGCGACTTGCAGAGTCGAGTAACTGGTCCGAGAACGGCGCAGTGTCTCTTGGATGAAAGTCCGCAGAGGCAGGACACTCGAGTTGCGAGACTCTTCGCGGCATAGCACTGAAGATGTGGGCCAGATGGCCTCGACGATTTGAGTGGAAGAATCTAGGGCAGGGACTGGTAAGAATCGGATCATCGCGTCGCGCTTGGGTTCTCAGCACGGCTTACCGACAAGGTTGTCAACAAAGTTGAGCTTCCGCTCCGCCTGTCTGACCAACGTGGGAGGACAGCCGGATCGAGAAGTAGAACTATTCGTGGTCCGCCTGGGATTTTGGCGCAACCCCTGGGAGAGACCACCGCTAGGTCTCAGAGTTGTATGGGATCTCTGAGGGAAGGCCTGTTGGGGTTGCGGCAGGTAGTTACAAGAGTCGGGGTAATCGGTAAGGGAAGAAGTCGTGGTGTCGTCGGAGTTTTGGGATGATGCATCAGAAGATACCGAGGCCGAGGAGGCCGTCGCGGATGAGGCTAGTGAGGAGGTATATAACACATTTCGGTAGGCTGGGACGAAGACCGGCGAATCAACGTCTGCGGACTTCATCTTGATTCAAGGGAGGAAAAAAGGGTCGATGTCGAGCTGTTTCGAGCGCGAAAGGAGCCTTGATGTTTTCCCGGCGCGATATCCAACCAAGATCGAGGCCTTAAACGGAAGCCATGGCGTGCTAAATAAATCTTACTAGTTGCGTGTCGGTCGAAGGTATGTGAGTATTGCGAGGCTGAGATCCGAAGTAGAGCTACCGGATATCGTGACCCACTAGATGATCGAAAGAGGGAGGTGGTCGAAAGAGTATGAAGAGATCCGCTGGGTATTTCTGATGCAGTCGTCCTTTGTGGGCGAGGACATGCCGTCGAATGAAGAGGAAGAAAAGGTGTTCTTTTTAAGTTTGTAAATGCGCCACCTTCATAGGAAAATGAGTAACTGCTTGTCGTTGTTCATCAGATCCAATGTCCCAAAAAAGAGGATGTGATGACCGGAGCCTGGTGTCTAGGCAGTGGTAGGCAGGCCTGGCCCAATGTAGAATGGAGTGGAGATATGATGGAAATGAGTAAGGATGGTGATGATAGTGAGGTAAGGGTGTCGACCAGGCAGTGTAAGTAAGCGTCACCCGGCGTTGACGAGGTTAGGAAATCATGGCCACGACGGTAGGTGATGCTCCCGTTTTACGTGTCTCTGGATGACTCTTCCGGGCCTATGATAGGAGGGAGAGTGGCGAACACGGTGGGTGGAGAGATATGCGCAACCGGCCATTGCCGCAGCAAGGTAGTGGCAGACCCTTGGTAGGGGAGCAGGCAGGGGCGGGGGGGAGGGCGGGTGGCTGTTAATGGGCTGGGTTGGGCTAGGCTGGCTGGCTGGCTGGCTGGCTGGTGCTGGTTTGACTTTGCTGGGGGTTTGGGCTCTTGGGCTCGTACGTACCTGGCGACTCACACACCCCGTGACGCGGGAACGGCCTGGCAGGCTGAAGGGGCGAAGACGGACCGGACCCTTTTGGACAGCCTTGGGTGAACAACGTTCGGACTTGTGGCGAGTGTACTGCGCGTACGTGTGTGGTGTAGCGTGCAGCGTGCAGGGTATGGCGTATGGCTAGGCTGTGACTGACTTCTCTACCTGAGTAGGGGGAAGTCCGAAACAGGAGATCCTGGAAAATTGACTGACACCGGCCAGTCACCAACACCGAAAGAGGACAAGAGGGTCAGGAGACGCTTCTTTCAAGATTCCCGAAGGACAAGAAGTGGAGATGGCGGATGAGTGTGTCGATCACGGGGTAGTGGTATTAAAGGCAGAGGTAGGTAGGCAGGGAATCTGCTCTGGTCTGATCTATTGTTGTCTTTTGTCCTCGCAGGAGCAAGCGAATGCCGCACAAGGAAGTTGAGAGAACAGGATGACGACCAGGTTTGATGATCCACGAAGAGATAGAGAGTCCGCGGGGAAGAAGGTGGGACAAATGGACAGACAAGACAAAACACCACGAAACCCAACGAAGGGTGTATAATGATGGAAATTGGTTGAGAGGAGATTGGAGCACGTAAAGATGCAAAGATTAGATTTTGTAAATCATGAAAATGAGATAGAGAGGAAGTATCGACCTGACAACCAAATGCTCAAGCTGACTACGACGAGTCGCTTTGCACTCTTCAAACGGTGGAATCGAGCATCTTGACTGCTCCTTACGGGGAAAGGAAGGGGAAAGGCAACAGGAATTTTGGTGATGCGGGCATTGAAGCAGTTTTGAAGATTTACCCACACAAGGTGCCGCCTGGCCTAACACTTGCCGACAGTACTTACGCGACCGCTGAGAGGTGCACCCGAAGTGCATGTACTGGCAATACTTACCCGGAACGGATCAGAGCTGTTAGCAGGTTTGGTGTGGGCTGCCGTGGCTGACTATCAGAATGACTATCAGAGAAATTCAGCATGTCGCCGATTGGCTGATAACCAAACACGAGTGACTCGTCAGATCGGTAAGTAACGGCCCCCTGTCCCCCCTAGTCCCCCATGTATCCCTGTCTTGGTCTTGCAGCACAGTCCGCCCCAGCCCCGTTTCTGCCTAGTTGATTTGATGAACTGGTGCACATCATCGAGAGGATTGGCAGGAACTTTCCCTTGCACTCCAGCCAGGAGTGCCAGGAAGTTGCCAGCGGTTGTGTGACTCTTCTCTCCGGTCCTGCCGCTCAGGTCGCCGGCTCGGCCAGACTGCTCCAGCTCACTCCACGCTCATACTTACTTGTATCTCTCTCAGTATATACTATAGTGTTTGGCCTTCTGATTATATTAGGTGCGTGGTTGTTCAAAGTAGCCGTTTCTATGAACTCGTCATATTCATTTTTCTCAACAAACAAATAAGAAGGGGTCAAGGGCATAAATGGGGGATAGTGAAGGAATGTGTAAAGTCCTCAATGGTTCGTAAGAGTGTAAGAGTCATCTTGACGGATGAGATGAGATCGAAGAAGGATAGCTGAAGAGGGTACCTAAGTAGAACTTGGCTGAGCCGTACACCACTATCGACTACCTAGGAATCTAGGTAACCATGGAAGATTCTGCCAATTGCATCTGTGGCTGGGCAAGTAACTACGTACTTACAAATTCCCTCCTCGCCATTTGCTTTTCCCTCCACACTACACGGTCTGCCTGCGTGGACTGGGCGTACTATACTGTAGTATTCACTGTCCCACTGTCTGGGCTCGTTCGAATACACACTTACATGTGGGTGATGAGACCCAGAAGCACAATACGGGCTTTGTGAGATTGCGATGACCTCACCCTGCTGCAGCACCCGTATTGTCCGTATTGTCCGTATTGCAAGAAACAAATCGGTCAGTTAAGTCTCGGTGAATCTAATTAATGCAACGGAGAACGGGACGCGAAGACATAGTACAAGCAATTATTACAGCCAGCCCATGGTCGCGGTTCGCTGGTTGGCCTCCAGAGCTCCTAATCTCATCAGGACCCTAGACTTATTCGGGCCCAGCGTCCACTTGATATCCCCCCCCCCCCTTTATTTTGGCAGTGCGTTCCAGGGTTTCAAGGTTGTTAGTACTACTGCGGCACAATACGCGTAACACTTAATTTCCAGCCTTTCTCTCACTTTGTGTAAACACCGGGTTTTCCGGCCTTGCTGCCTTGCTGCTCCTTCACTCCACCGTCGCGAGCTGTCGCCCACCCTGTACCTAAATTTGGCATCAGACGTCCATCGTGCCTTCCCACCAGAAAGACACAGCCTTTACTACGGACAGGATGCGAAGCTTGCTAGAAAATGCTGAAGCATTTTGCGTTCGCGGAGTGCGTCTTCGCGAGAAGCCGACGTGCCAAGCAGAACAAGTACTGTTGTACAAACTGCAGGTTTGCTATTGTCAATCCGTGAGCCACGAGGGAGCTCGTTCTCCATACACATCTCGATCTGCATCACAGGAAATAATCGAGTGTCATACCCCGGGCCTGCGGATCTGTAGAACCGCCAGCGGACAAGCAAGATGTCTGTTACGGGATGACTCTTTCGAGTCAACAAGTTCAAGGTTTTGCGGGGGGATACGGGGAAGGCGACTGTTCTGTTCGCCCACATGTTGGCCAGAGTAACGTGTTCCCCCCGCATCACAACTGAGAAGGGGTGATGATAAGGTGATTCTGGGTCACTCTGCAGCTGCAGGCGTTGGACATCTCCCTCCTCCACTACTTGGACTGGCGGGCAGCAAAGGTCCATGGCGATTTCGACATTAGGAATAGCCTCCCGGGACGCTGGCACGTCTGGTTCTCCTTGTCTCGGCTCACCCTCATTTCTGTTTCGTCTCGACACATCTCGATGTCTAGAGAGACCACGCCACTTCAGGACAGCCAATCTCCGCCTCGTGGTCAACTCTTCTCGAGCCATTTCTCAGCCCTCGTGCCTCTCACCCACTGATCACGATGTTGATCACTCATAGTTGTCATACTGATGTTCGCCTTGAGCAGACATCTGCCACCAGGATCGCCTTGATGAGTGAGTGGGGCAATCAGAGCTTACGAAATATCTCGGGCATTTTGAAGGCGGATTGGCCAGCAAGCACGCATTTGCTGGCCACTGCCACCGACTCTGAGGATGTAAAAGTGTGGCTACGGCAGGCGACTCGACTAGTTAATGCAGTCAACCTCTGGACTAACAATCGCGACTCCACAACCACAACACCATCACGGGAAACCTGACCCCCTCCCCCGCTGAGACACATTGTTGTCCATGTATCAGCCTAGGCATGGTTCATGCATTTCTTGCTGGGCTCGTGTCCAAGCGAAAGTCTTCCAGAACAAATCTTAGAGCAGCACCTGAACACGAGGGAGGGGATAGGGGGTCGGGATGTCTCGAAAAGGGACATCTCCCTCCGGCTTCCAGAAGGTTCGCGATGCCTTGATCTGAATCAGCCTCCTCTGGCTGCCTACTCACACATTGCGTCTTATCCCAACAATGCACACTGCAATGCCACCGCAGCCATCTGCCACCTTGAATGAAGCAGCGAGCAGTCGAACGTATGCTATAGCCCCCTGTTGCATACTATCCAATTGCCACTGTCGTAACCTTCCCCGCTCCGCCGTGGTTGCACACTTGACAGGCTCACCTACTACTTGAGGGCTGTGACGATGGTTGTGGTGCAAGGAGGATCGTGAGGTACACAATTCGTTCACGCGAGTGTTCTCACTCCCTCACTTCTGATACGGCTGTGGGTCCTCGGATTCGTTCGACACGTGTAGTTAGATCCGCATCATAATCGTGGATCCGTATCCGTTGCAACGGGTTTGAGATGAGCCGCTTGCGTGCTAACAGCATAACATCCATGCTGCTTACTCCACAGAGAAACGCAAGCGTATCTCCCGGTAACGGCTATCACCTACTACTGTTAAAGTGTACAAGCAGCACCACGAGGTGAGCGACCGGACCGGCAAGGCGGACAGCTGCTATTTTGCAGCTAGAGATCTGCCATGCCTATGCCATGTGGCGAAGATGTGAATATCGGCTCGTGCATTCCCGTGCTAGCAGCTGCGTACGCTTCATCGCCTGGCGACAAGACCACCGAGTTCGTCCAAAAGATGACTCAACGCCCTGCCCAGCCTCGCGATGTCCCAGCTCCACGATACGAGGCCTCATTCAGTTATGAGGCTACCAATCTATTTGTTAACCGCGCAAAGCGACTGACACAATATTCCAACGGAGTGACGCACAGGGCATTGTCCACCCTATAGCCTATCGCCGATGGGATCAAGAGTCCGAGGCGGCCCCCCCCCCCCTGTGGCTATCGGTGCAGGTTTTCGCAACGGGCAATGACGATGTGTTGAAAATCTCAACAGATCGCCATGACCTAAAAGCGGCACAGGTAGCCCATAAATCTACCATAGGTGGGTTGAAGTATTTGCCGCGCGGTTGGCACAAAGAAACCACACCTGGACAAACGGTTGCCCGCCAGGCTGACTCACACGCCAGAACAAACTAGAACCACACGCTCGCCCGAAGTAGGAAGAGCGGCTGACCGGCCAAGTGGAGCGAGCCTTGGGGCAAGGCTGTGTGGACGGTCATCTTGCCTCTGGCCAGCAACAGAACTGTGCACGTTAAGCGGCAATATCTTTTCCCCCGTCGAGGCCTCAATATCTCACGATGCCGTCTCGGCCTCTTCATCGGGCGCGGGAGGCTCACTGGTCATGAGGCCGGCCGGGGTTGCCGGAGGGCTAGGCACTGGCACGCCAGGCTCCCGTTGTCTTCGTACTGCGAAGTCTCACCGGCAAGTCTGTCTTGACGCGGGAAGAGGGGTTGGGGAGGGGAGCGGTGACCATCAACACATTGCTTCTTGCTCTTATTCGTCCCGAACGTTCGTGAAGTTGCGATGGCTGGTTGTCAGGTGCCCAAAATACCCGCCTTGGAGTCCCACATCGGGCAAAAGCGGTGAGCATGGGCTCTGCGCAGGCTAGCCAGCTGGCCTTGTTCCGTGCCAGGTGGCGGAAACGACAAGGGGTCGTACGATCTCACCGCTGAGTCACTCGCCTCCCGGGTTCACAACGTCCGACCTCACTCCGTTCGCGGTGAGACTATCCGCCGCCGCTGATATTAGGTTTGTTGTCCCACGGATGCCGGAATTAAGCTAGTATCACGTCCTCGGATGCCATCGGAATCGTCAAGTGACCCCGTTTTGGCGCTGCTTGGTTCGAGGTGTGAGGGGCAAGGTCAGATTCACGGATCCTCTTTCTGATGAATCCTCCTGACGAGGAGGCTTGTTGACATCAGCATCGTGACAATATTCTGTCCGACCAGGCCCCGGTCTCGGGTCGTCCATGCTTATACCACTGTCAAGGCTCCAACCTCGGTTTCAAGAGGGCCCTTTGTAATTGTCAGACAGGCATTGGCCATGGCGCTTTGGCACGGTACTTCGGGACCCTCGGGCGCTGTCCCTCCCAGGCATGCCTGGCAGGACGGCTAATCCAACGCAGCCCAGCCGGGGTCGTTGGAGCAGATGCTCCTACGATTGACTAGTGTAGGCAGCAGAGGATACATCACCCTCAGCTCGTCAAGGTCACCTTCACCGTTTGTTTGATGGGCTTGTCAGCGGCGAAGAAGTCGAGCCGTCCGCTGCAGTCCAGCCGAGCTTGAGGTTACAACTCGCTTCCGATGACACATACTCACGTGCAGAACTGTGCGGCTAGGGGATTATTCATGCTTGAGCGAAGAAGGTAAGGGAGGGATTGTGTAGACTCTGGTGGCTAGTGGAGCAAGCAGTGGGTGCCACAAGCGACGAATGCAAATCGGAATCGACAATGACCATGTCCTCCATGGTCATCACAGAAACGCGGAATTAAACAATACCGTATCCTTACGTCCTTAATCCGGGATAACACCGGGATGCCGCGCTGCCCACACTGGATGGAGTTTGTAAGCTGGAAGCTGCTTGTTTCACGATGCCTCGGCCCGGTGTGGGACCCTTCCATATTGGGATCATCAACAGCAACGCCGAGCACCTATCACTGTCCCTCCTCCACGCAAGCCCTCCGCGCAACTCCAGCTATCAACGGTCGTCTACAGGTTGTGGGGTCCGCTACTCTTGAAAGTGGCCTACCTAGCGAGGTTCGCGATACCGAGGATCCCGAAAGCTTATTCTATGGGGTAGGTCAAGAGTATCTTCCCTCCTTGCGTCCAATGAATGGGGGCCCGGGGAAGCCAGAGCTCGCTCGAAGTATGCTTGTTACCCATCGCTGCGAGCATCGTCAAAAGCACACTTTGCGCTTCCATGTGCCGTACGCTGGCTTTCCCCATTGCAGTGTCGCCATCGTCATTGATCATCTGTTACCCAAGTAGCCGCTCATTGTGTCGGTCTAGGTTCCATATGTCTACCTCTCAACAGTATGCGAAGGCACATTGGCGCTCCTCTCTGATCCTCACCCATCGTGTAGATAAATGCAGTCTTGATGTCTATATTTCTCGCTGGAGGAGGTCATGATCGTTAACATGGCGCAGAATCAGTGCTATGAGCGGCATCACTGGATGGGAGATGCTGCTTCGCTGTGGCACTTGAGCTATATGAATACTTCCGAGTGTTCGTTGTGGTCCTGTGTCTGGGTGGCAAGTGGAATACATCCATGCGGGTAGGCTGATATGTACATTAGTCAACCGGCCATAAGGCTTCTGCGAGCAGATTCTCCTGGAGTAACTGGAAGTACGGAAAGAGCTTGTGTCTCCTCGACCACTACCTGCTATTCTACATACGAATGGACAGCCTGTACCATCTATTCCTGTCAAGACGCATAAAGACAAGTCGACCTTTGCGGATGTGAAGTGCTGGCAGCCATGCCTTATGGTTTACTTCAGCGTGTTGAAGGTGCTTCGAGTTATAGCTCAACCATGGTATAATGTCTCTGAATGCCGTCTTCGCTTTTGAGGGGTAAATGTTGATCTGTCCGGCGAGTGGAGATCGTAACTCGCCCGTCATCAGAAGATCCATTGATCAAAATGCAAGGCAGCAAGTCACTTAGAACGTGATGAAGAGATGGAGTCAGAACATGCATATCTTAGTGATCTCAATGCTTGAGTATAGCGTAGATCCTTCGGTGCAGCGTAAACTGTCTGCCTAGTAGACACTCTTCTTCCCTCTCGACACTGTATCCCGGTATGGCGACCCGGAGGATTGTGGTCACCAGCACGGCCTGGGACCGAAAGCTCGGCTTCCGCGAGATGCTGATTAGGATTTGGGGTCCAAAGCCATAACAAAAAGCTGCCGTCCCTATTGGTCCCCAATTCCTCCTGGGGTGCTATCAGTGGAAGAGGGCCCCATCTCAGGACCCCAGGACTTAATGAAGTCGGTTCCTTTTCTTCTAAACTTGCCAGCGCCTAAGGCTACTCTAGTAGTTACAGGGGGCATCTGGTCACGGGACCGTCCTCTCAACCTGAGCCGATCTTTAAATCCTTCCCAATAACATCATCCACGGCCGTAGTACGACCAATTCTGCCAATGATCCTGGCGAAGCAGACATCCGACTGGAACTGTCTGATTAGGGACTGGCAAACCCAGACCTTTCCCGGGCGCCCCAGTTGAGACTTCTGACTTAGACTTATGGCTGTGCTTCCTAAAATTGTGCTTTACCCATACGAAGGGTGCAATATCTTCGAACTGATCGGCCGTTTGATCCAAAGTTTCGTCACGAAACTTTGTATCATGAAGTTGAGTTCCATTGTTTCCTTGAACCCTCTCCGCCGCTTAACCGAGATAATTATACGTATGTTTCGATAGGTCCACATAGCCATCCTTAATAATCTTGCACGGCTCTCAAGAGGGCTCAGCACAGAAGTACCATCTGTTTCTCATTTGAAGGAGGTTCTTGATCCGTATCCAGATCATACCCCGGGATATTAGATGGCTCTTCAAACATGGTAGCGTTGGCGAGATCTATAACAATGTAATGGCCTTGTAATTATTTGATGTATTGTTTCCACTGGCACTGCTCATGTAATACCAAGAACCGAGAAAGCCCAATCATTCCTTCCAATGTCTATGTCTAGGATGCTAATCCTATTGCTACTCTACCTTGATATGTACAGTATATGTCATTGTAACCATCGTGGTATCTTGTGCCATATGCAAGCTTACAGCATGCGTACCGAGTTCGCGAGCTACAAGCACAAATCTCACTTTTCTTTGCCCCCCAGCATTCTCGATCACATACCCACCAGTTGACCCAGCAAGACCTTGCCTCCCTCCGACGTAGCACTTGCAACAGACACCTCACTGTTGACATTGAGCTCGAGCGTCAGCTGCGCGTTGGTGCCGCCGGTGGTGACAGTGCGGTCTACGTTTACTATACGTCGGTTCTCCAGCTAACGCGACGTCTTGGCTCCCCGCGCGTGCCGGCATGGAGAGTTAGACCGCACGTCCGGTACGTAGAACCGGTAGAGTCGGTACGCGGGCGTCGCTGTCCCGCTGTATGACATGAATTCAGCAGCTGTCTCGCAACAGGCGCCAGTGCTGCGGTGCTGTCCTCCCCTGCGATATCAACAAGCGTGTTTCCGGCCACAATGACGCAGCTTCCCGCAGGAACAGTAGTTGAGTACTGATAAGTATAGTCGCCGAACTCATTGTGCTCGCCGCGCGTCCATACCTGGCTGGGAGATTCGTGTTTAAGAATCAGTGAGTACACGTACCTCCCATACAGATTCGGTTGTCCGGGCCTGTGATATTGCCGCTTACTATGGTGTTCTGACTTGATCATAGTGCTGGCCCTGTCGATAGGGAAGGGGTAGTAACCAAACTCTTTGAGCATGTTCCTGTTGTGGACTTCATAATAGCAGGAATACATGCCTCGGCCGGTAATAAGGCGAGCTACACATTGCCCCTACACTACTACCCAAACCGTCTTTCGCATTCAACAACAAAGCTGCTTATGACCATGCCAAGCGAGCTGTTGCTCATTGCGCTAATCCTAGCATCATTTGTGGTGGTGTGATGGTGTGTACTTTCTTTGGCGGCCCTCTTGGTGCTGCCATTGGTGCTGCCATTGGTGCTGCCATTGGTGCTGGCATAGCTACTCCCATTGTAATTCTTACGGAGACGAAGATCGCTGGGACTATCAGAGACCGGCCCCGCAGCTTCAGGCACAACTTGAAGAGGCCACTATTGGGTGGTATTTCTACGAGATTATTCGAAATGTCGTAGCAGTAGGTGCTGCGAGCTATCTTGCATCCTACCTGTCCACTCAAGTCGAATAAATCGGTGCCGAAGCGTTGAGGGAGATCGCGTCTTTGTTTGGTCCAAAGGTCACAGAGGCAATTAACGGCGGTGCGGCCTACTGGCTGTTCAAAAAGGGCGTAAACACCCACCTCTTGTCGCCATATAACGGGTTGCTAACCTCGTGCATATTTAGACTAGCGGATGCTCTCATCAGAGGGTTGGAATGAAGTTGAAGGAAATCTCAAGGAACTGTAGATGTAATCGTCCAGTGTACAGTAGTGTCTTCTCTCTAGATACCTGCTATGTTTCAAGGAGTTTATACCAAGAGTGTTTTTTAGGTCTTCCCTCTGCCTGCTGAGAGGCAACGAGAGCAGACAGCACGACTGCAGTACTTGCTTGGTACAAGACCGTTTACACAAACCACGGCGGCCTTAAGAGTGCCGTTACTATGTGCACCACGAAGGACGGTGTTGACTGTACTATGACACTTGGGAGCGCCAGGATGTGAGATAGCATGTACTCTCATATTTCAAATGACTTGCATGAAAAGCCAAACGACTTATGATCGGCCAAGACGGTTCATTCTGTCTACGATAAGATGACTGACTGCCCTGACCGAGAAGCATATAGATGACTCCTCCCCAATTGTCCACCGCGACTCAGCAAAGTAGGAGAGGAGCGGCAGTGTGAAGCCGCAGACAGCACAGACAATCCTACACCCCCGGAATACCAGATCCTTTTTTTTGGTGTTTGAAATCCCCACTCCTAACCTTAAGACTCCTTCATAGCGCGGCCAAGCTTTAAAATACAACACGCAGTTGGAACGCAGTCCATTTAAGAGGCCATGTAGGTGCTAGCATCGATACCCTCCTTAGGGAACTCACTGAAATAAGGTTAGCCGGTGTAGTCACGGTAAAATCTCGCCCATCTGTACTTACGGGATGGCGACCTCGAAGCGCTTGCCAATAGCCTCGAGCACTTGCTTGTCCTGTTCCTGGCTGACGAAGGAGATGGCAAGACCCTTGGTACCGAAACGACCGGCACGACCGACGCGGTGCAGGTAAGAATCGGCATCAGCAGGCATATCATAGTTGATGGCTAGGTTGATACGCTCAATATCGATACCACGGCCGAAGACGTCGGTGGCAACGCAGATACGCTTGTTGAACTCCTTGAACTCCTTGTACCGGCGGATACTTGGTGACAGTCAGTATCGACCGTCATGCTTTGGACCACAGGCGCAAAACTTACCGTTCTTCTTGGCTGACGCCAGAGTGGACCGCAATGGAGGGGAAGTTGCACTCGCGCAGCAGCTTGTCAAGCTCAGTCGCACGAATGGTGCTCTTGACAAAGATGATGACTTGGTTGAACTGAAGGTCGTCGAGAAGCTCGTTGAGCTTACGGTTCTTCTCACGCTCCTCGAGGGGCACGAAGTACTGCTGGAGACCGTGCAGCGTCAACTTGGTGTCTTCATCGACGTAGTGCTCCGTGGGGTTCTGCATGAACTTGCGGCAGATAGGCTTGATCTCATCCGACAGAGTGGCAGAGAACATCATGACCTGCTTCTGCTGAGGGGTGGCGCGGAAGATCTCCTGAACATCACGGCGCATGTCTGCCTTCCAGTTAGCGATTGTGATCGGCGTTTACGACAAGCAATGCAAGCCTACCAATCTGGTCGAGCATCTTGTCGCACTCGTCGAGCACGAAGATACGGACACTTCCTAGGCGCAGGTACTTGTCGCGGACGAGGGCGTTCAGACGACCAGGAGTTCCGACAATGACGTGGGGGTGAGTCTCCTTGTTCTTGAGAATCTCTGCGTCCTTCTGGATGGGGGTACCACCATAGAAGACACCGGTCTTGATGTCGGGCATGTACTTGGAGAATCGGTTGTACTCGTTGCGGATCTGGAAGGCCAGCTCACGGGTGTGGCACATGACCAGAACCGAACACTCGCCAGCAACCGGCTCGACTTGCTGAAGGGTTGTGAGGACGAAGACAGCAGTCTTTCCCAGACCAGACTTGGCCTGGCAGATGATGTCACCTCCGAGGAGCGCCTGAGGGATACATGTTTGCTGGACTGTACGGGCGATCGGATGTTAGAAGATTTGTCTCGCAAGGTGTCAAGAGTGGACGAAGAGGGAGTCGCGAAGGTCCGTCCATCATCGCAGCAAAAGTTTCTCGCCCAATACAAACAAAAAAAGTCGTCGTGAACCGTCGCGAACATATCAGCCGGCCAACTGTCAGCCCGCAGCGATCACAGAACCTGCTTCGCAGATGTGCGGTTCCGGTCGTCCCCATGGGACAAGGCCTTTCGAGGTGCGCTAGGCTCGACGAGCCGTCAACACGACCACTTCGAATGTGACCATCATATGACGGCCGGCGCTCAATACGAGCTACTCAAAATGGCCAGCGGATTGTGCTTCAAGTGGTACCAAGCGGCCCAGAGCAGACAATCGCACCTTGGCCATTTGACGACCAACTGATCCTTCCCGCGACTCCAGTATAGATCGAAAGGACAACACTACCACCCGATTGTTTCTGGTAGGCAAAAGCCTCTGATTGACCGCGACGACACCGACATCCGTTCCCAAGATCGAGATTGACTTTTGACACGATTGTTTTGCTTTTGCTTGCGAGATGGACGGGACCCTTTGGCATAGCATGCAGGAGGGGTTTTGGGCAACGGTAGGCTGGAATGGATTAAAGATATCAGGACTGACCCTCCGAAGGATGCTCGAAACCGCAGTCGGTGATGGCGCGAATCAGTTCGGGCTTCAAAAGGAAGTCGCGGAAACCGGTAGAGTGAATGCCGACATAGGAACCCTTCTTGTCGACGCTGTCGCCAGCCGCAGCCTCGGTCTTCTTGCCGTTGGCGGGGGCGGTGGTCTTCTGGGTTTCCAGCTCCTCGTCGGAGTAGTCGATGAGATCCTCCTCGGCAGACATTTTGGATGTTGATTAAGGTACTCGGGGAGTGTCGAAAGTCGTAAGAGGGCGCGCGGCCGAGTCAGTCGCGTGGTGAATAAACAGAGAAGAAAGGACGCGGAAAGGCGGTAGAAAGTAGATAAAGGATTGATCGACGTACAGACCGCAAAGGAGCAGGTCAACGTAAGTATTGAGAATGGACCACCGACAAGCTGTGGTGGTGGTTGGTGTTGTTCTTGGGGTGGAGGGAGGAAATTTCGAGGTCGAAGAGGCTGGAGGTGAGAAAGAAGGAAAGCTTGGAATGCTCAGGCCAGGCTAGGTGAAGCTGACAGAAGCAGCAGGGGCAACTCCGAGGTCAGGGCGCCACGGTGCGCTGTGGCCGCTTGCACCGCCTCACTGGCTGCCTTCCCAGCGCTTTAGCCTGTTTTAGGAAAGTGCTCCACCTTTTCAGGAGCAAGGTCGACGCGGGATGCACGGGCCCTCTTTTGCGGGGGTGGCCCTGCCTGCCAGCGAAATTGACTGCACCCTGTGCACGCTGCCGTGCCTGGCAGAAAAAGAAAGGTACCACGTACGTACCTAGGTACCTAGCCAACCTTCCGACGAGGTACCTAGGTAAGGCTGCCGGTGCTAAGCTAGGCTGGAGCTGGGTCTGGCCGAGCTGAGCTGGGTGAGAGGAGAAATTCACGGTCACACACACGACAACACAGGATACACCAAGCACCCTCTACGGACACCTCTGAAACACCTATTAGGTTTGAAGCTACGAGAGGCTGCATATCACACTTCAGCCACCACTTCTAGCTGCGGACAGTCACAAAACTGCTAAAGTCTCATCACCTGATTCAAGAGGTGTCATTGTGTATTGTCGATACCGAGGCAAGCATCATTCTTGATTGTTTTGAAAATGGCGAAGGGGAAAACCGGGGTGCAAAATCGACCCATGTACTCTCGCATCTCGTTCCTCTACCAAGCAGCAACATATCTGGCAGAAGCTGCCAAAGTCGGGCCTGGGTCTGCCCAAACAAACCCTCCGGCAGCAACGGATCCTGACGTTGACATGGAACACGATGGCCACAGAGACAACACCAAGCGTGACGGGTGCTCAACAGCAAGCACCCAGGCCTTGTCCCGCAAACTGCTCACCGACCTTCGCTCGGTGACCCTGAAGACGCAAATACGCATCACCCCGGACATCAAGCGGACAATCTGCAAACACTGCGACACGCTTCTTGTTGAGGGCCAGACATGTACCTCCACCGTCGAGAATGCGAGCAAAGGCGGTAGGAAACCATGGGCAGATGTCTTGACGATCAAGTGCCATACTTGCAGCCGACAGAAGCGCTTCCCGGTCAACGCGCAGAGGCAGAAGAGGCGGCCTCACCGAACCCCCATACCGCAGAAGCAGGAGGCCATCGTCGAGGCCACTGCCATAGACGCACAACCCCAGACCCAGACACCTCCCTGAGATGCAACTCCTGGATAGTCACCTCGTGCCTTAAATCCTATGTTGCCTTTGAGGTCCAACGCCGGTGGTTGGGCACCAAGAAAATCCGAGATACCGTGATAGTCCCAGGTGGCAGCACCTAGCAGTGTTTGACAGAAATGCCCAGACCATAGCCTTGCCCATCGCTCTCAAGACCACGCAAGCAGGCCACACTGAAGGGCCTTCGGATGGGTCGCTTTCAAAAGGGAAACAGCTAGAGCAGACTCATCACTTCTGCCCTGCATCATGCTGCTGCTGCTGCTGCTGGGGCTGCTCCCTCACAGACTCCTCGCCAAGGACTTTGCTGGCTGCCATGAACCTGCATAGACAACGGTTAGCAAGACCGCAGGAATACAGCCAAATAGTTTAAAGAAGAGAACTTACAGCCCACCATGCCAGCTGCCAAGCCCACGCATGCATTCTGCTTGGACGCTGGTCATCCGGAGGAGGTTCTCGGTGTCAGAGAGATTGGCTGAGAGCTGGGCGAGCTGCGAATGCAGCTGAGCCTGTAAGGGGATAGAGTTAGTCACGGCGATCTATATTTACAAGAGAACTTGATAGTAAAACAAATAAAAAGACCGTCGTCGTACCAGCTGCCTTTGTTTGAGGGCGCTGCCCGAGGTGGCCATGGACTGCCGCTGGGTGCCCTGGTTGTTGGTGTTCATGGCGAACAAGTGAAAAAGCGCGGAAGTGCTGTAACGAATCCGTAGAGCTTATGGTGTCTGACAAATGAGTACCAACCAAGAAATGGCGTACATATAGTGTGCAGACGCTTCGGGTAGTATGGCGGTTGGACAGCGCATTTGTTGACGCGGAACGCGGTCGAGTCTGAAGTGCTAGAGGTATCCCAAACGCCAGACGCCAGGTGTTGACCAGCTGGCAGCAGCTGGCAGCTACCTTCGTCGTCCATGCAGCTGACGGTTCGCATGTCCGTCATTTCATCACATCGGTAAGTTGATGGGCAGATGGAAGATGGAATTGAGATCAGCTTACATCGGAAACAGATCATGATGTTGGACGAGGAAAATTTGTGTCCATGAGATTACACCCTTTGGTGGGAAGCTTAGAACCTCATCAACCACTCCATGCCCAAGATGCCAGCGTATGGGAACCAGCAAACCTTCCACGGCGTCCGTTTTGTGTTCTATCGCGGAATCAGCAGAAGGGCAGTGAATCGAAGCTCTGCCTAGGTTGTATACCACTCAAGGCCCATAGATGCGCCATTAACTCGCATGCTCGCACCCGGCAGGTAGGGTACAATAAAGCAGGATACGATGCAAACATCGATATTCCCCAGTACAATAGACCTTATGCTTCAAACAATTTCCCGTAGGCTGTCGTATAATACTATTCTATTCTCGGATAGTGACGGTCCATTATATGTGGGTGCATATTCGTCACATTTGTTCATGTCACTAACCTCCTAGACAAAGAGAAATAAGGTGCGGCTCTTCCATAATGATCTCGGTACCAGCGTTTCCTACCTATACTGTAAGATGGCGAGCCGGGGTTTTCATCATATATAACGTGTCATCTCGACGAGATCGCCAGTCCGCACATCTTTTTTGTCTGGGGTTACGAGTCGCGAGCCGCCGAGGACAGACAAGTGTATCACCAGCCACCACCACCATAAGCAGGTCTGCGGCACAGAGAGGTACAGAGCAGCTTCTTGGAACGATCTGTTATTGACCTGAATTATATCATATTATGCTTGCCCATTTGATCCAGAAGAAGGAAGCGCTGCCGGTTCTCAAACTACCGACAGGTTCGTTCGCCCATGCATCCGTCCACGCCTTGGTTTTGGTCTTGGTCTCATGTCTGTCCCGAGGCTGCTCACTGCTCGAATGTCTCATCTCCCCTCTCAAGGCCTCGACGACCATCACCGGGTTATCAGAAGCCTTCCCCTGCTCCATACTGCTGTCAATGGAAGAAGCCAGCGCTGCAATACAATGAGAAAGCCTAGGAAAGGGCGCCCGTGACGAGAACGCTTCATCCTATGTCACCTCTTCTCGCCCGAGACTTTCCTCCTTTGACGTAAAACACATCATCAAAACCAAGCAGCAGCGAGGTGGAAAGGAAGAAACCACGTCCCAGAACAAGTCTATTATCTCACGAGGTATATAGGAAGGAATTACCTTCCTTCTGTTCCCCCACCATTCCATGCACTCCTGTTCCCTGCCCTGGCCCTGAATATATCCTAAAACATATGAAACTCCCTTAGATGTAAGAAACAAGAAGTTATGCCGCCGTCGTGACATGATTGATGCAACTTTTGAACAGCAAACCAGCAGAATGGTAGAAACAAGGCAACAAGGAAACAAAAAACTCAACGAAAACAAAACAAAAAAAGGAAAGGGACAATCAAGGAGTGGTATGGTTTCGATGACCATAGTTTTGTTTATACAGCAGCAGAATATATTCCTCGGTAACAGTCGTTCGGTCTCAATGGCGTTTACAACCCGACAGAGATCAGAACCTGTGGTTCCTGCCCTCGACCTCTCCCTGCTTCATTCCAAAGGTACCATAAGCACCGCGATGGACTTTCGATGACCAGACTGCCCATTCCATCCTCTAATCGGTCAGATGGGCGGGCCGGCAGGCGGTGGCAAAGTGACGAAGATGAAGTGTGGACGGTCGAACGAGGGCAATGTTGACGATTGCTGTATTACCAGAAATAAAATAAGTATGTTGGTGATATGTTGACTCCCTCCGCCTGCCGCGCCAAAATGCCCTATGTACTGTCGGACTCGGTCCCTGTTCGTCATCCCTCAGGACCTGGTCCAATAAAATTATGTTGGTGATTTTGTACGGTCGTCGTCCTTGCTCGAATGCGCCAGCCCAAGTGTCGTAATCCAGCCCCATTCTCCTCTCGTCCCGGCTGCCGTTCCCGGTCTATATTTTCGTATGCATGCCATGTGTTTGCTGTCTCTCGCATTCGAGACTACTCGTCACGAGTGTCCGCTTAGGTAGCAGTAGATTTCGCCCAAAGAAAGCCTCGCGCTGCACGTTGATAAGAGGCAGGAGATAGTACGTCGTCCGCCAGATGTCGTCCCGGAACCCTTCCAATTCATTCGAATACGGGGCGGCGTCTGATCAGTCTATGTTTTCACAACGAGCGGATCTGACACTGGACCTCCGTAGTGTTGAAAGACTCGGGAACTGCAGCCGCCCTGGTGCTCGACCCGGAGGGCCGTACCGGGTGATGCGGCGCCCCTAGCGTGCTGCAATCGTCGGCCCGGCCCCGAGGCTACTTTGGCTGCTGTGTGCGGATGGCGTGTCCAGGCTGGTGGATTCACCACTGCCCGCGCTGGCGCTCGCACTTCCGGTCAGACTTGGGACATTCTTGCCCTTTTTGGACGGGTTAAGGTTGCTCACCCCAGCGTGCTGTTCGACTTGTTGCGGTGCAACAGCATTGCCATGACCTGGAGGATATTGTGGTATTGGCTGGCGAACTCCATGAGGTGGAGACGGTCTGCCACCAACCACAGGACCGCCAAGCCCATTGGGTGGCGAAGGCCTGCCATTTCCTCCTCTCATGGACGGAGCATATCCGGGCGATTGGCTCGCTCGCCGAGGGAACGCCCCGTTCATCCCCATGGGTCCGCCGGGGGCACCAGGGCCCCATGCCATATCATCCATGCGTTGAGATGTGATCGAGTTCGCTCTTGACTCCTGCTGCATCGCGGATCGGTCAACTGCACCATATCTGTTGGACGTGAAACCCATGAGTGGATCCTCCAAAATGTTGTCGTGCAAACTGGGAGCCTGGCTGACCATCTGGCTGGAACGGTTCCTGCCGAAGCTCGGTCGGAATCGGCTTGTCCTCGAGGGCGCGGCATCGAACTCTGGATTCTTTCGAAATTGGGCGGCCGAGGGCTTTGCCTGATGTTGGCGATTCTTCCTAGATGTGACACTCATCATGTCGAAGTTATCCGGATCAATCATAGGCATCGGCGGTCCAGGGTTAGCATCAAAGTAATCGTCGTCCTCATCGTCGTCATCGTAGACTGCAGCACTTGGCATTCTTGGCGGAGGTCCACGGCGTGACCCTGGCGGTCCTGGTGGCCCCATCGGACCCCTTCTCATTCGCATCTCCTGTTCCCTCAACGCGAGCTCGCGTTGCCGCATCTGCAACTCGCGCTCCCTCAGCGCCAGGTCCGGTTGATCGAAAGGCGCTGCCGCCCCGCCCCCTTCAGGGATGTCATCATAGACGACCAGATGGCTGAATTCTTCAAGATCGTTGCCATCCAATGAGTCTCGCTTTACTGGCGGCCGAGGGTAGCCGTTCGATGACCCGTTCGGCGGCCCGTTCATCGGTGGTCGACCGTAACCATTGAGAGGTCCGGCATTCGACGAACGCCGCATGCCAGCGGCTGGTCCCAGTTGCGAGGTACCTCGTGGCCGTGGTCGTGGGGGCATGCCATTGCCATTGGGAATCCCATTGGGTGGGATTCCTCGTTGAGGCTGCATCGACATGCGAGGAAGTGGAGACGGGACGGCTGTAGATGTGGGCGAGATCGATGGTGGCGGCGGACCTGCTGCTGGTACCATGTCGATCTTGGGCCTGGTTCGGTTGACAATATTCAAATGGTGAAGCAATGCGTACAGAGTCTCGATGCGTGGCACCTTGACGCCAGCCTCCTTGGCCAGTTTGACAGGAGAGCCGAGATAGGTTTCGACTTCCATCGGACGCTGGGCTTTGAAATCTTGCCACATTATGCTATCCGTTCCTGACTGCTTCAACATGTCGTCAATGACTTTCTGCTTATAGTCCGCGTCAAACTTGCAACCATGAGCATTTGCCAGCCCGAGGAGTTCGTCGATGACCCCCGAGATGAGGGGCTTCACAGCAGGCTTGGCCAGGAGCTCAGAGTAATTTGAAGTCTCGAAGAGGACACTGGCAGGATGGAAAGCAATGGGCCTACGGACAAAGATTAGCCAAGTCGACCCAAAAGCGGCTACAAGTACGAAACCAGGAAAGGCAGAGAAATGGGGAGCGAACTAACCCGATGACTCGCTCGTATTGGTGTTGGCGAATGTTCGAGGATACCTTGGCGTCCACTTGACCGGAGCTCAGCGTCATAGCAAGAGCAGAGGCCATGTCATCCTGTATCGTGGCGGGGATTTCGCTATTCCTCTTCGCCGGACCGATCCAGACTTCCGTGGAACCCTTGTGTTCAAACTCGCTCTGGCCGAGTTGTACGATGTCAGCGCCCGCCACTAGAGACAGGACGACGTTCGTCGGATATCGTTCCTCGATGGCTGCCTCAACGCCAATGGCGTTCGTGGTGTTGACCAGGATACACGTGTGTTGAGGAACCACGACGGACTCGATGACGGAGGCTAAATCGTACACGTCGGGAAGTGATTTCACGCAGAGGACGACATAGTCGTAGTGTGAATCTTTACGACTGATAGCTTCCTCCGGTGATCTGACCACTGTTTAAGAATCTAGTTAGCGGCCCATGGAGGTGTAGGAAGGATGTACATTGCTCTGCCTACCTCGACGTGGCTTAAATCGTTCATTGCCATAGACATCGGACCTGGGAGAAAGTTTGTTAGAATGCAGATAGCTATAGTTTTCGCTGCACGGCATAACCTACTTGAATGAGATGCCATACTGGGCTACGTGATCATAGCCAGACTTCCACACGAGGGTGACATCGCAGGCGTTGGTCGCCTGTAACCTCCAGGACAGGAAAGCAGAGACGGCATTTCCACCCACTGTGATAACGTTCATCAGTTCTATGTCAGCCATGTCTAGAGGGTCGATGGAGGATGCATAAGCACCAAACTCCCAAGAAAACAACTAAAACGAGTGTGCGGTAGGGGTGGTAACTAGGAGGAATGAAGCGTGGAAGCGGGCGGGAAGGGGCTTATTCAAGGGGACAGCTCCGAAGAATGCAGTGTCGCGCTTGTGAGGGAAGCCGATGCGGACGGCGGAGGCAGCGCAACACAGGCAGATGGAAGAACGCTTGTACAAGGTACAATGGAGTCGAGGGTCAACACACCTGATAGAATCTTTAGACGGGGCGCGGCGGACGCCATGATGGGTCCTAGGCTGTTGGCGCGGCGGGAGGCCGAGTTCCAAGAAGGATTTGTGGAGTTGATCGAAGCGACCTTGCTCACAGCTGGTATGCAGCTTTTGCGATCAGCAAGGACGGAAGATTGGCCACTGTGAAAGCAGCCCGGTGCCACGGCTAGACGCAAGTAGCTGCACCTCCCTTGCCCAGTTGGGTGGGGCTAGTTCAATTCCCTTTTGTCCTCTTGAGGATCGCGCTGTGTGTTCGTCGAGGCAGTCTCACGATTGCGGGGGGCTGGTCCTCGAACTCTGCGCCTGAGCCTTGTTTACTGTTCCCACTTCCTCTGCTTGTATTTCCTCTTTCTGGTAGTAATGGTTGCTCTCGAATGGCGTTCGTCGTACGCAAAGATCAGAAGAGAAGCGCGGGTGAGTATCGGAAAGGGAGTGTCTCAGTAGTAGACGCGGACCCCATTCGGCGCAGGCGGGTAGTTAGTTAGTCGGTGGAGCAGTCGACAAGTGTCGGGCTCTTGGGTGAGTGCGGCGGATCCGGTGGGAAATGGTAGCGTAGATGGGATGGCCTCGTGGAGACTAGAGTAACAAGCGATTGTTCCACTGAACAGGAAAAAAAAACACGAGCAAATGGCTTTAACGAGCGACAAGCGGAAGAATGGCGCCTGGAAGGGGATTAAGGTCAGTACTGAGTTCGGTTGTCTGTCTGGGGTGATTGACTCGTCGGCCTCTTCGTCTTGAGCGAGCGATTGAGGTGGCCAGGACGACAACAACCTTGCAACCAGAACGGGGGGAGCAGGAGGTTCAGGAAAATGGCGAACAAATTAAGAGGGGCTGGGTTTGCCGGCGTAGTCATCCAAGCAAGAGGCTTCAGATAACGCCCTAGTGGAAGGGGTAGCGCGCCTGGAAGCTGATAGGCGGCGGGCGTGTGCTTAGGCTTCCAAGGTTGTCCTGAACCAGGGATTGCCGACGTTACTGACCTAGTAAGAATTGTGGTTTGTGGCTTGTCCCGTTTCTGGGAATGGAATTTGCCTTCCCGAGGCTTGGTCAGGATCAATGGTGTACGGTTATAAAGGTCCAGAGTAAGCCAGTGGCCAGTAGCCAGTAGCCAGAAGCAACAGTAGCGAGCGACGTGGAGGCCCGAATTGTCTCTATCGTGAAGTCCAAGGAAGCAGCGACGGCGTTCGTGAACACTGGAGCGTTTCTTGGTGTACGTGTGCGTGTATCTGGACGTGTTCCTCCTTCCCCAATTCACGAAATGTCATGCGTACGTCCAACGAAGCAGGCGATGATGTATGTCGATCGGATGCGGAGTACTATGTACGGATGGGAGGGCGGAAAAGAGGTAGGATAGCAGTGGAAGAGTACGTGTGTGTTCTCGTCGGACAAACGAGAACGGAATTGGGAAAAGAATAAGGATGCAAGGTTGGCGGCTAAACAGGGTGGTAGCGTAGCAGCAGCGTAGCTAGGAGAGAAAAGGTCAGGTCAAGCTGCAGTCTGCAGTAGGAGGGAGGGAGAACGAGCTTCGAAGGGTTTGGAAAGGAAGCAACAAGAAGGGAAAACGGCAGTGATAGGCTACAGGACGGCACAGTACCTGGGTAGGGCACAGTACGGTACGGTACAGCAGCCCTGGAAAGTAACAACAGCACCAAGCACTGCAATAGCACTGCAATAGCACTGCAATAGCATCTATGGGACAACACATGCAAAGAGTGGTCGTTTACTGGCCCCAGTGCCAGGCAAACAGGGCAAAAGGTCAAGAGCGACAGGGGAGGAGCCCAGAGCAATCAACGGATTGTCGAGCGAGGGTGGGGGTACAGCAGCAATAGCACCTGGGCAGGCTTCAAGTGTCCAGGGCTGCGAGGCTGTGCTGAGTACCTAGGTATCCGGTATCCTTTACGGTACGATGGTACGCGGTATTGCGTGGATGCGTCCTCCCCTGGCGTTGCTGGCGTTCCAAGCTTGCTCGTGTTAGATGATTGGGGTTGCACATACGCATGCTAAGTATCAATACATCAGGCTCGGTCGCATCAAGTATGCCGTCCTCCTGTAACTGATACTCGAGTACGGTGCACCGTACTCCCAATTGCGTGGCCCCGGGCCCCGGGCCCCGACTCGTGGACTGCCCAGGTGGTGGTCTCAGTGTGCCCAGAGGTGCTCAGGTGTGGTGTGTGTGTGCCCCAACCGCCCAACCGCCCTGGTGTGCCGTTTGGTACATAGTAGGCAGTGGATAGTGTGCAGTGGGTTCGCGTGTGGGTAAAATTGGGCTGGGCCAAAGCTTGCCGGGATAGGTATGTACATTTCATAGGTAGTACACAGTAGGCCCAACTGGCTTAGGGACCGCCAGGGCAGCCCTGGGAGCAACTGAAAAGCTGAATCTAGAGCTACAGCGGTACCTAAGTGCATATCTAGCCAGCCTACTTCTCATGTGCATCGTCCGGAACGTTTCTCTACTATCGGTATCCGTGATCCGGATACATCCAGTGGAAAGCATCTAGATACCTAAGTACCTAGGTAGGTAACCAGAGGGCAAATACAGACCCTTGGAACGCTTCTGACAGTCTCTGCAAGCTGCGAACCGCGATCAACCTTGGAAGGGGGTACGTCAGTGGTGACCGGGGCTGCCGCAACGAGGCGGGTACTGCAGCACGGACTTTCCTTGTAACATGGATCCATCCCATGTACAAGTATGTAACTTCATTCGTACCACTCTGCAACACTCGGAAAGGTAACCTGGTCTGGCTTGAGAAACTTTGAGCTGCACATTCATGTCCTTCGCAGTCGCCCATATCTTCGTCGACATTGTCTCTTCTAGTTCCTGCCGGCTAGGTACATTTCACAGTCCCATATCGGCACCCTCGTCGCTGCGCACCTGCTGGCGTCCCTCCCTCTCGTCTCCTAGATCGCCGATGAGGTCTCTTCCCAGAGATGGATCGTCCCATGCGACTCCGGAAATAAACACGCCTGTGATAAGGCTTCTGGACTGGACATATACCCCTCGATACCCGCTGTGGGCCCATCCATCTTTTTTTGGACATTGGAAAAATAGGCACGCCTGGAATGTGCTCGCTGCTCCAGTTCGGATCAGGATTTGACGGCCTGCTTATATTCGATATGGGCCGATCAGGCACCGTCAGCAGTATCGATTTCGCACATTTTCGATTCAGCGAAACGTCCTAGGCTATTTCTACCCCTGGACCATCCCATGGTTGCCCTGACCTAGAGAATTACACTGTTGGCTGCACTGAGATCTGCTTCATCAACCCCATCGACCCTGAGACCTAGAGGTCAGGGAGGCCAGGTAAGAACTAGACTGCCAGCGTCAGTTCCGTCTCCATTTCCACAAGCGGCACGTGGGGCTGCCGGCGTTGGTGAAAAATTAAAGGGGGGGGAAATGGTCAACTGCCTGCTGCATGGAAAGAAAAGCTCCGACAAGCTCCCACCGTGCCTATCAAGATCCAGCTGATCGGCATCTTATCGACAGAACCTCTTCATTGATTGCCGTCCCTTCTCAATTAAACGAGAGCAACCTGTATCGAGCAAGGCCAATTGTTGATGTACTTGGTACCGTCATTCCTGCGGACACCATCATCAACATCTAGCTCGATATCTGGATGTCTGGATGTCTGGATATGAACCCTTCAAGGACGGCGGAACCTTTAATATCAAAACCACTGCCGGGTTCGAGTCCTGCCTAACCAATTGACCCATCGGACTTCCGGCCGCCTGGATCACCACCCACTGTTCCACCCATGCCGATTGTCATCACGGGGAATCCAGAATCTTGAAGAATGGCATCCAGTCATTGTGGCGCCTCCCACTCTACCATCATTGGTATTCTTCTTGAGTAGAGGATGTATGACATGGTCGGGCTGGCCTTTCGATGGTCAAGCTTCCGCATACCGGCATAGTGTACAATTAGGGCCGGCGAGCATACCTAGGTATCCATACCGTATCATGCACGAATGTTCCCATCGACACCACCCTGCCTTGTCGTGCAACCTTTGATTTGGTTACAGACAGTGCTACACTCCTCAACAGGAACAAGACCCCGTCTATCCAGGAATCGGTAGTCGATACCAGCGACAGCCCGTTGCCCACACTACTATGCAGCATAACGGACCCCCAGCTCTTACTTGGAATTACGTGATCAATGGCCGAGAGCTCCGACCGAGACAAGACCACAGGCAGAAGACAAGGATCGCCCCCCACGTTGAGCGGAAGCAAGCCCCAGGGAAGGACGTCTTGAACCAAACTCAGTTGCGGTCGCGATTCGATTGAGCATCCAGACAGCCCAGCCGAGCCAGCTATACACACAGTATCTAGTGTCAGGAGCGCTCTCGCCGGTGGACACACATTAGCTTCTCGGCGCAATTGCACTAGTGGCTGTTGTCCTGGTCGTACATACGCGGCCCCGCTGCCATTATCAATACCTGGAGAAATTCCGACCACGGCAACCTTGATATGGGCTCATTGCAAACCTTCTCGCAACGAAGCCCTTGAAGTGGCTCTTCTTCACCGAACCTTGGGCCCTGTGGAGCCCTTTGATCGCATTTCTCCTTCCGGGAAGCGTTCATGGCGGAAGCGATCAAAGTTGGCTTCGAGCTGGCAAAACTTGGAATGGGAAATTGGAAAAGGGAAAAAAATGGCATCTCACTGCAGGATGTATTCCCCTGTTTGTTGCCGATGCTCCAACGACCAACCCCTGAGCTCAACGCCTCCTAGCTCGGTCCTGTGCCTTGTTGGCAATCTTTTGACAGCACACTGTCACCAATTTACAACTGCGGCTAAGTGGACCGAAGTGTTGCAGTTTGATGTATCGCTGCCCTCGATGTGTGTACTAAGCAACGACGTCTTCTCTGCCGAAATGTCGAAAATCCATCTTCATCCATCATGAACACTGGGTCGTTTTGATCACGTTCATTGATCATCCCCTGTTCATCCAGCAGACGGGAAGAGTGGAGCCTGGTACGCGTTCGATGCCTCCCCACCATGATGGCTGAATGACGCTTCGGATGCGACTGTTCAAAGCACGGTCCAGCGAGTCTGAGAAAGACAGAAGAGAGAGGGTCAGAAATGCTCTGGCCTGTTGGCTATTGGCATTTCGACTGCGCCATCCATAGAGAACCACGTCGCCAAGTCCACACCCTGAAGGGGCTTGATTAACCACCTGCCGGAGCTCAACAAGGCGCTAGACTACATAATGCACCCTTCGGCGATAAGCCACCAGCGGTGTGGAAACCGAAGGCGAATCTACAGCAAGTCATGTAGCGGCACGTTCAATAACCTCGATATCACATCAATCTTCGTAGATTATCGTCTTGACCCGCGTGCCATGACGATCCACCTACACCCCATGTCCTTGCATCTTGGCCCCTGCTGTACCTCCCAATGTACACTACCAGCCGTCTTCCGGGGGGAACCAAGTCCGGACAAGTGGACGCGTCGCGCCTAAAAAGATTTATCAAAATGTTCCCTGGTGTTGAGGGCATGGATATGTCTTTTCAGGGAGCCTTAGGAGCCCTGCCCATTCTGCCCTGGCCAGTGAGGGTCTTGGGTGAGCGATTAGGCAGAGCGCAAACCAACAAGATCGGCCATAAATGTAACACTGCAAGGCTACAACGCCCGGACCTTCATCGCGGCTCGCCTTCCAATACAAGTCTGAACTGACTACAAGATCTTCGTCCAATATTAAGGGTGCTGCGGTTGTTGGCCACTTGCAACCCCTTCTTGTTGGGTTTCATCGTCATATCATACCTACCGCGGACCCAAGAAAGGCCATGAGTAATAGATGCAATTTCCGCAATCTCATTGCCTCTCCGAACCGGGAACGTAATCAGACCTCAAGGCTATTCACGTACGCGAGAGCACCTTATTCAGGTTTACCTCCCTGCTCGTGCCCTGTCTGCGTTTCGAGACAGGGTGCCTACATCTCCGGTCTGAGCCTCATTTCCGCTCTCCGTGACGGCAGGCCACTTCCGGGCCGCAGCCTATGAGGTTCGTTGCTATGATGTCCCTGCAGGTCGCCCTTATCTCGGTCTAGAAGCTCAGCCTTGTTCGCTGCTCCACTAGCCGGAGCATTCGAAGCGGTCGTGCGGCCCTGCCCATGAGGGCTCTCTGCGACCGAGATGATTGGGGTTGAACTCTAATGCAAATCATTTCGGGAAGACGGTGAAACCCGGGCTTCGATGGAGCGCGTCTTACGCGTCTTGTTACTTCCGCTCAACTCACGAACCACATATTGAAACCCCACCATGACGAAAACCTGATGCAATGGTCGAGACTGCTGAGATGGTACTGTGAGAACGACGAGGAAGATGTCGCGATGTTGCAGTGTCACGGAAACCTCGGCGTAACGACCGTGGAGGCAACCACCGGTACCGCGCCGGAATTCATTCAACATCGTGTCGAGCACACAGGAAACTTGATCGACGAATCACCTTCCTCGAACCCCACGGGGAAAGCTTTTGTGGCTTGAAGGTGCTCCCATGTTCGGCGTCTGTGGCTGAGTGCGAAGTCCTGGAAGTGCCGGTACCCCAGACTGCCCAGATGTGTTTCAAACTGGACAACAAGGTGTACCTCGTACATTCTCAAGCTCACTTTCCGTGCCCGTTCGCACATCAAGGAACCCAGCCTTGCGGCTCCAGTGGATCCCAGCACATTCGAGGCTGGAAGAAGCATGCCTGTGCCGCCGTTGCAGAAAAGTTGTCAAGATTACCCGGCGCACAGAAACCCCAACCGCCGAACCTGGATACAGGTAGCACGAAGCAATATCACCTCGGAAACATACAGCTCAAAGCGCGGTTGACACCCATCTCCAAACCCGTCAGCGCTGACAAACGGTTTGTTGATCGCCAGGGAGCCTCGCGCCTCAGCGGACGAAACTACCAATCGCCTGGTTCAGCTGGGGTCATATTCGATTCCTGATCATTTACACATGACGCCCCGAAGATTCCGATTGCCATGTTCCTGCCGTGCAAGGACGTATTGCGGCTGGCAGGTGAAATTGATGTGGCCACCAATTATTCACAACAGTAATCCCGGCCCTGCCCACAAAGGTGACAGGGCATCTTCAAGTCCGCTATAGGCTGCTCGTCCACGGCCCCCTTAGGGGCCATCCATGGTCTGCCGTTGCCGGCTGTCAGGCTATCAGGACAGGCGCGCATTGAGGCTTGTGATACTTCAAACGAGCCCGATTCTACGTACTGTACATTAGGTATTCGGATCTGGGCCAGTTCCGAAGAAGGGCAGCGGCTTCCATCATGGGTGTACCCAGTATCGCAGATGTTCATTTCCCCACTGACCCAAAAACCAGTTTAGTATCCCGCAATACACGTGGCTTTGGCTTGTGTTTCGTTCCTCATTGATACGGGGCCAAGGAGCTCCCCGGATAGGTAAGCTTTGCGTCGAAATGGCCCGTTCTCGGTCGTCGGGAGGAGGATATCACTCGGTATAATTTGCTCCTGGCTACCATATGTGAAGATACACATGTCTACGGGGGGTGAGGGCAGAGACGGGCCCCCTTGAGGACTCGTTTCTGTCACTCAGTTGATCGCTTCCAGGAGTGCTCAGGATTGTTGATATGCGCGACGGGCAAATAGGACGTCCGATATGGCCCGTTCCCTTGGGGATCATCGCACAGGATGGCTCTCTCATCCATGCCGCTGACGCAGCTCGTGGTTAAACATGCGCAACGAGTCGTTCCAGTGCGCAAGTTCCTATCACTCGGCTCTTGGATGTGTATGATGCCATGTCATCTCTGTGGCTATGAGGCGTGTCGATCCCGTAGAGATCGCCTGCCGGAGTGTCCCAACCCCCTTTGTCATTCACCAACGCCCGGATATATCATATAACCCTCGACATGTTGCCTGTCAGGGCTAGTTACCATGGGGGGGCAGTGTGCCGCTTCGAGGCTGTGTGGAGCGGGAATGCGTCCCTTGTTGTAACATCGGAGGGGAGGGGGAGGACATACCGCAATATGCCGCAATATGCCGGTGTATAACAACAGCAGCTGAACAGTCACGATCAAAAGACTGTAGGGGTTGCAAGATCTCGCTGCAGGTGCGTGTTTCTATTTCCGGGGCGTTGGAGGTCTGGTCGCAGACGGCATTGGCCTGCGGCTCCTCGCCACTGCCCATCGGGAATGATGATCACTGCTCAGAAAGCAAGGCAGATCTACAGCTAGATTACTTCAACACGAAATAATATGATATTTCGCCTGCGTCGTTCCCGGTTCCTTTACTGGCCATGCAAAGACGCAATCGACTCTGGCCGGTCTTGTCAGGGGACTCGGGGGACTGGGTGTGATTCGGAAGCATGCTGGTATCCTTCCGATGCAGATAGCAGATTGCCCAACCCCTCCCCCTTTTCCCCGGGCAACCTTTGGGGAAGGAGGCGCTCACGTTGACACCCATTGGATGGAAAATGCCATCAAAGGGGTGCCCGTTGAGGCACTCGAACCTTATAGTAGATGTACACTACATACGCCCAAACTTCTTGGAAATCCATCTTCGTCCCCTTCTCCTGGTCGTCTGCGCCCAACTAGCGATCTAGGTGCACATAACACTTACTCACTCACTCAACAAGCCCCGAAGCCAGTGGGGAGGAAGCCTCGCGGAGGCCCGTCACCGCCCACCTCCTCCCCCGCATTAGATACCGACGCCTCAACGGATCCAAAGAGAGATAATCTGTCCCAAACAACCGGTGGCGGCGGGCAAGACCAAAAGCCCCGACAAAAAACAAGGTGAGGTTGAGGTGTCACAGGGGACGCAGTGACCCGTCACGGTCGAGCCATTTCCCATGCGGACGTCAGACATGGGTTGGTTGAACTCTTTGCTTCCCAGCGGGCGGAACGGTCGCTGCTGTCTCCCGATGCCTGGTTCAGGACAAAGATGCTGTGTATGCACGCTTATCTCTATACATGCGTATATGTATGTCCTGGGATGGCCCGGGACGCGACATTGCATCCGCAAGACGATTTGAGGCGGTGCTGTTTGTCGTACTGCTGGGGCCGAGTCTGCCCTTGATATGGCAAGGCTCGATTAGGTATTGCGTCTTTCAAGATTGGGAGAACCCCATAATCCGCTACGTTCCAGGCCAGTGCCTGACCAAGAATAGCTTCATCCATCTATAAATCTACACAAATGTCCATGCATCTATGCATGGAAGATGCATGGACGATTTCGTAGCCAAGCAGCGCCCTGGCTTCACAAGTAGTTTGTGGTCAGAGTCAAGGCGCAAATATTATGGTCATAAGTCCATCACGGAGTCGATTCGAATCATCGTATCTCATTATGGACCAAACAAGCCTATACTGCTGATGTCGCTGCCAAGGGACCGCGCTCTTGGACGTATCGGGTATCTCATCGATGGAAAATAGGAGATCAAACCGACCAAGCCGTGTGTATCATACATTCCTAGCCTCACTAGAGCCTGGCGTGTCCGTCTCAACCGGCGGCAGCAGCCAATAACCTCTTCTTAATCTGCACGCACCTCGCAAAGTCCAGCTTCCCACCATCCTCGGGCATGTGTTCACCACTGGCAATGCACAGCACCTTCATACGCTCATCGTACACTAAGCTTGCTAGCAGCTTGGGCGTGATGAGGAAGTATTGCGACGTGTGCTCATTGCAGGCGATCTCGACCATGCGCTCGTGGACCAGGCGCTCGTTGCGCGGATCCATACCCTGGTTGATCTCATCAACGACACGGAAGGGTGACTGGGCCATCGATTGGAGGGACATGAGGTAGAATATCGTAGATACGGAGCGCTCGCCACCAGACTGTCGGTGCTGGTCGAGCTTCTGGAGGGTCTCATTTTCTCTGTATGGCATGGTCAGCCGAAGGCGCAAAGGCACCGGGCAATGTGAACAACGAACCTGAACTTGACCTTGATCTCAATGGCCCACTTGTCAAATTCCTCGTCCTTGTGGACGCCGACCTCACCAGCGCAGCTGATCTGCTCGAAGTTGTAGCTGAAGGCATCGTTGATCTTTCTGATGATCTCGTCGAGACGCGGCTCCCACTCTTGCCTCAGATCGCGTATTCCTGCGTTGAGCTCCTCGAGCTGCTGCTCTTTCTTGGCCTTCTCCCGCTGACTTCGCTCGATGTCCCTTGCCCGCTTCTCGAACTCCTGCAGAACGCCTGGGTCCGCAGCATGGATGAGATCCAGCTTGGCATTCTCGGTATCGATCTCGGCCTCGATGCTTGCTACCGTGTGGCCGTCTGACAACCCAATGAGGAAGTCTCTCCTGTCCGTGTCCACCTCCTCGTCAGCGCCATTTGATATGATAGCCACGAATGCCTCCTGGGCTGCTTTGGCCTGGGCTTTGGCATGCTCCGCTTCGCGTACGAGCTCTTCCACCTTTTTCTTTTCTTCCTCGAGCCTTTGCACAATGCCTGAGTTGCGCTCTTTCAAGGCGGCAACGTCTGAGTTGGCCTCGATAAGGCGAATTGATGCTTCAGTAACAGCCTGGATTGCATCTTGCAGGATGGAAAGCTGCTCTTTGTGCTGCAAAACAGCCCTTGCCTTCTCTATTGCGAGCTTATCGAATTCACTCGCATAAGTCGACAGCCTTTGCTTCGTCTGCTTTAGATCGTCTACTTTGTTCTGCAAGCTCTTTTGTTCGACATCTAGGACTATGTCAGCACCGAAACAACCATCAAGACACGCCTTGCACAAACCGATCTTGTCAGGGATATGTTTCCACTGGTTGTGCTCTCTCTGCAATGTGTTTTTATCTGCCTCCATTCGCGCCTGTGCAATGCATTAGCTGACGGGCCCTTAAGAACTGAGAGGGACTACTCACCACTGTCTCCTTCATCTCGTTCACTTTCTCCGCCAGAGCTGTCTCCCTCTGTTGGAGTTCTTCATTCTGCTGCCTCAGCTCGGCAAATTCTTTCTGGCACTCCTTGAGGCGCTGCTCCAGCTCCGTCTTCGCCGCCGTATCCAGAGGCTCGTCTTTCCAGTATTGACCAATCTGGATAGTCCGAGACATCGTAGATGTGGCACCAGGTCCATATTCATTGCGGCGGGTGATTCTATACATTGTGCTGCCAGTGGCAAACGAATTGATCGCTCCGCCATCATAGAGCCTTTGGTACTGTTCCTCACTGACGTCTTTCAACGCCACCCCTGTAAGATGTATCCTCTTTTCGGAGCATAGCATGGCGAGCACCGGGTCCGGCCCCTCAATGAAGTCCAACGCGTAGCCATCGAGACCCATGCCTTGGAGGTTTCCTCGTGCAACAGGTACTCTCGAGCGGAAAGATGTCAGGTCAGCCGTTACAGTGCGAATCGAGACCGCCAACTTCAGTTCCCTAAAAAATGTGTCGGTGAGTATCTTATGATCATTTCTGGTTTGCGCAGTGAAGCAGAGAAAGTCGTCCTTCTGCAACAGGGACTGCACGTGGTTGGAGTACCGTTTGTCCTTTACGGAGCAGGTCAGCATCGCAGGGCCGAACACCGGTTTCTCGAATTTCGATGCGTTCTCTTGAAGCCATTCCCATGCCTTCGCAACATCGGAGTCAACTCTGCGGAGCTGATTGAATCTCTGGCCTTCTTGGGATTCCAGATTAGAAAGCTCTGCCCTCGTCGCTTCCATTTCATTTTTCTTGTCCCTTGCACGTGTCCTCAGGTCATTTTGCATATCCTCGAGCTCCCGCCTCTCGTCCCTGACCATATGGTCAAGGCGGGATTTTTGTTCTCGCTGGTCATATGTTAGTCCTCGGTCGCAAATGTTCGACTACTCCAATGGCCTCGCAACCTACAATTCTGTGGTTCCACTCAGCAGGGTTGAATTCTTTGTGATCGCCCTTGAACTTGGCATCGAGGTTGGTGATTCTGGTCCGGATAGCTGATATGTCTTGCCTCTTGGCCTTCAAGGAGTTCTCTTCTGCTACTTTCTTGGCTTCAAGATCTTCGAGATCGGTATTGATCTTCTGGATGCGCGCAAACGCTTGATCAACATCTTGCTCGACCTCTCTGACTCTTCGCTTTCGTGCATCAAAGACAGCCTGGACTTTTCCGTGGTAATCTTGCTTCAGGTTCACATCCTGAAGGGATGGTGCAGACCTCTCCTCGAGTCTGCGATGTCTCGCCGCTGCTTGCTTCCTGCGCTCCCTGACCTGGTTGAACAGCTCTTTCTTCTCGTTGTAGTCCAGGACCAGGCGAACATCGGCCAAATCAGCGACCCTTGCTTGGATTTCTTCCCGCTCCCGCAAGCGTTCGACATCTGCCTGAAGACCTTGCTGTCGAGTCTCCCAGCCACGGAGATTTTCCGCATCAATCTCGAGCTGTCGTTGAACCTCTTTCTGCTCGTCGAACATCCTCCTGAGTTCCTGCTGCTGATCAATGATCTTCTGTGGCGCGGCGGCCTGGAGCGTCTTGGTGAGAAGGTCGACTGGGTTCAGCCCAGCGAATTCGGCCACCTTCTCCTGAGGCAGGAACTGGCACAGGTTGTCAACCTGGATTCGAAGCTCTCTCATCAGATGTTGGATTTTCTTATGTGCGATTTCCTTGCCGTTCAACGAAAATTTCCTATTGTTGTCCTCGCGATTGATCCTGAGTCTAATAATATAATTTGCACGATCTTCTGGTCTCTTTTTCAATTCAACTTCCACTATGGCATATTCCTTGCCATGCTTGACGAACTCTCCGAAGGAGGTTGCGCGGCCGAGGACACTTGCAGGGTAGCCCAGGCCCAGGCATATTGCACAGACGAGCGAGCTCTTGCCTGTACCGTTGGGACCAATAACCAGGTTGAGATTGGGGCCGGGAAAGAACTCTGCCTTCTCGTAGGTAACGAAGTTTTCGACCATGACACGGACGATGGCGCCGGTCGAGAAGTCGTTCCTTGCTATGCCGTTGCTCGTGGCATTTCCGTTTGTTCGTGCAGAGCGTGCCTCGCTGGCCGCGCCGGGAAAGGGGTGGTAGTCGTCGATGCTGCCTTGATCGTCCTCTTCATCCTCAAATTGGCTGGGTGCACCTCTGCCGCCTCTCAATCGCATCCTTTTGGAGCCATCTGACGAGAAGGACGCCCGGGATGATCTATCTCCAAATCTCGCGACATCAGCCTCGTCGTCAGTCTCGATGTGCGACCGCGATCGACGCTTCGCCGTTGCGCCGGCCATGGTGGGTTTTGAGGTAACGGATCTGGACCGACGCGAAACTCAACGGAGATGGGGCAGTGGAACGAATGCTGCGACGAAGAGACAGACGTCCACGAGTAGGAGGTTCAGAACGCGGTTTCGACGCGTCGCCATTGACTTGGGTTACTAAGTGCTGCCACTGGTGTAAATGGGCAAGTGGGGCCCCCATCTAAGCCTACATATGTACCTATGTACCGATATTATCACCCCTATCATTGCAGCCAGTTGCTGACTAACAAAGCTCCTCAACAGCGTCTGTTATGTTGACAGGGCAACTTCCAACTGAACTCAAGACTGTCAGGCAACTCTCGAACGTGCGATTGCGGCAATGGTAATATATGTAAGACCTCAACTATCGTCTACTATTCGTCCTGGGTTAAATCGTTGACAGAATTGCACGAAGCTTTCCCAGCTGTTTTTCGCAGAATGAGAATTGGTGACGAATATGACTTCGGTCGAATTCTCAATGGGTGGGCAATGTGTGTCCCCATGAGCGTTCGTAGTCGACGTCTTGATTAACATACTTGGCAATGGAAATGTAGTAGCCGGGCATCAAGTGATCATGAGCCGACTGTATGCATATACCTAGGTATGTCTACCATAGCAGCTTGCCGTGAGATATTCCGAGGCGAAGTCCAAGTATGAGTGACTGGAAGCACTGCTAAGCTGCTTGACTGGAGAATGACCAAGGTGAGCTTTATGACAATGCTACCGTGTAGGCGTTGCAGAACCACATGACACAAGCTTTACCTGAGTAGACCTACAGGTAAATCGATCGCCTCGAGGAGCTGACCCTACATAGGTACCTAGGTAGGTAGGTGCTCAGGTATGCATCCAGTACCCATGTATCCAGAATCACCTAGGTAATTATCTACCTAGGCAGGTACTGGTAAAGTGATGCGGCTAAGAATACCTAGGTACATAGTGGTTGACCGGCAACTGCCCAGGTGGGCATGCTTGCCTGCCTCCCTTTCCTCCTTCCTTCACGCCCACCTCGAAACAACCAACCCCAAGCCACTCCCACATTGCCCATCACATACCCAACTTCAAAGCAAACGTCAAACTCGCGCCGCTTCCTGGCACTGGTGGAGAGCTGAGCATATCATCTTTTCGTTGACAGTTGGTTATTGGCGAATTGGTCCAAACTTTGGCTTCCTCAGCGTGCAACCGTTCGCGTCGCATGTTTCGTCTTTTCTTTACTCAGGCGCAACATCAACAATTTCACCCCGACAATCTCTACGCGACTTCCTGGTAACGCGATCGTCTACAACCTGTACAGTCCTTACTTGCTGAACTGTTTATGCGGTCCGGAGTGCTCGCTTCCCTACAGCTTCGGGACCCATCAACACGGCGCCACTCCCTCACGTTTCCTTGAGTGCTTTCTCTGTCCCTAGGTTTTCCCTGAACTCTACTTATTTTCACCATCTCGAGCTAAAAGTTATGCACTGAGAAATACCAGAGCTGCAACGGCCTTCACAGCAGCGCTCCAGTATGGACAAGCGGAAGACTACTCACAACCTGGGGCCTCGCGCCCCCCTCGGAGAAAAGCCAAAACGAGGAAACAGCGTACCCCCGAAAACCCGTCTCCAGCCATCGGAGACCTACGAGAATGAGTCCAAGGAAAACATTCCCGTTGTGGTGGTCCAAGATGAGCCCGTTTCGCGGAAGCCCAAGAGGGCGACTCAGACCATGTCTCAGCCACCCGTCAACCCCCGCCTCTCCGTCATTTCACAGGCTGCTCACGACCGTCACGCGTCGAAGCGCAGCTCTCACGTCTCCACCACCTCCGCGTCGACGGCACATTCCAATGACACCAGTGGCAAGCTCAAGACGCACATCGGCCCATGGCAGCTTGGCAAGACACTCGGCAAGGGCTCGTCAGCTCGCGTGCGGCTTGCGCGTCACCGGGCTACCCACCAATCCGTTGCTATCAAGATCATCTCCAAAAGGACGGCATACCTATCTCAAGCTGGCAGCATTGCTCAGCTGGACAAGGCGGAGAGAGATTTACCTGAGGAGGAAGACGGCTTCCGGCGGCTACCAGTGACCGTCGAACGGGAGATTGCAATTATGAAATTGATAGAGCACCCCAACATCATTAAGATCCTTGACGTTTGGGAAAACCGCAACGAGATGTAAATCCCCCGCCACCTCACCCGAAGTCCACCCAAGTTCTCATTCCAAAAATGTGCTAACTTTTAATTTGGCAGCTACCTTGTCCTTGAATACTGTGCGTGCAAGGATATGTTCTCTTGGATCAACAAGTATGGACCGCTGAGCGAGCACGACGCCGTCTACGTCTTCCGACAGATGATGTGCGCCATGGAGTACTGTCACTCCTTCAACATTTGTCATCGCGATCTGAAACCAGAGAACATACTGCTGTCTGATATGGGCGAGGTCAAGATCATAGACTTCGGCATGGCCGCGCTGCACCAGAATGACCAGAAGCTACGTACCTCTTGCGGGAGTCCTCACTACGCCGCACCCGAGCTCCTCAAATCGAAAAACTACCGCGGGGACAAGGCAGATGTGTGGAGCATGGGTGTGATTCTTTTCGCGATGCTGGCGCAGCGACTTCCCTTCGACGACCCAAATTTGGCAACGATGCTGTCACTGTCAAAGAGAGCAATCTACACCATGCCCGAGCACTTCAGCCCTGAAGCCAAGGATCTAATTCGGTGTATTCTCGTGACTGATCCTGATAAGCGCATCTCAATCCGGGAAATGTGGGATCACCCACTGATTAGAAAGTACGACAAAGTTCGTGGGTTTGAGGAGCATCGGAAGCAACCAGTCGAAATGAGGACGAGAACCAAAGATGCCCCCCTCAACCCTCGCGACATCGATCCTCAGATCTTGCGGCAGCTCCGCGCGATGTGGCACTCGACTGATGAGGATGAAATCAAGGCCAGATTGTTCAGCAAGGGGCCCAATGACCAGAAGTTGTTCTATCATCTACTCGTCAATCACAGGGACCGGCTCTTGGAAAACTATGACCCCGAACTGACGCACTCCTCCAGCGACTACCACCATTTGCGACCACCAGCATGGACAACCCGTGTCTCAACTCGCCAATTTAAGACCCACGGCCGGATTCCTTCCCGTTTCACAGTTATTTCTACAGTCGCCGACACGGAAGCCGGTGGTACTGTGCGGAGCTATGATCCATATTATGCCTCACGCAACCTGACGCCTGGACAGGCGAGCCACGCGAGGATCATTGTTCACCGCGGCAATCTGGAGCCCGGGACTGCGAGGAGTATGGCGTCCGGCTCTGTGCCATCTAGGATGGGGACGCACGCGTCATCGCAGGCAAGGAGGAGAATGAACTCATCGCTCCGCTCGCGAACTGTGAGCTATGCTCAGTCACAGCGCAGTTCAATGAGCTCCATCCGCAGCAGCAGACAAGGGACAACGACTGTTCTGGCCAAGCCTCGCTACAAGCGCGGCGTCGATTTTCCGAGCATTCGTAATGCTGCCGCGCCAGATACCCAACATGTTCGTCGTCGGAGTATCCATGCATCAGCCAGCATCGCGGGTGATCAGACAACATACAAGAGGGACAATACCTCGCCACAGAGCCCTCATAAGAGAACCAAGCGAAAGAACGTCAACACCACGGGGTCTGTGAATGCTATACGTGCTTCCACTCGCACCATAGGCGAGGAAGAGATGATACAATTCAGCAACAGCATCGCCAAGGATTGCGACGATGCCTTCGGAAGCTCGCTCATCTGTTCCCCCTCCGACTCCGTTGACAGAAATCGTCGGAGCATTACACCCTTTTCTATCGACTTCGGCGCCCCCTCTGTCCAAAAGACACCCGAGCCAGCTTACACGCCTCGACTGAGTACTGATCCATGGGACTCGAGGCCATTGCCACCAACGCCTCCTTTTGAGCTCACTCCAAGCCCTCAACGGCACATCAACATCAAGGTGGAGCCTCGGACCGCCCATGAAGCCAACGCCCGTCGATACGGTCCCAACAGTACTCTCAATGTAGCTCCTCTGGCAACGCCTTCTGCGGAACAGCGCCGGATCACGTCTGCTCCGGCCTATGCGCATGATTCGCGCCCCTTACCATCCATATTCGAGTTGCCAGACATCGTCAATGGCCCGAATCGAATTGTCTCGGCACCACCGTTGAGAGTCTCGGCACCATTGCCAACTCCTAACGACAACAAGGATATGAACTTTTTGGCCGCGAACGGTGAGAACACGATTCGAATTGTCGAATCTCCTACTGCAAGGAGGTCGACAGGTTCGGCTATAGTTCCTGAGCCTCTCAATGTGCGCAAGAAGTCCACGATTGGCTCAAGTCAGTCCTTGGGCAACCGCAAGGCCTCGCAGGACATGGATACCCGCAAGAAGTACAGCTTCCACAGCCAAATGCCCGACCTTCCCGAGGAATCAGCCATAAACGGTAGGTCCAGCAGCAATGGCTCGTCCATTGGACCGAAAAAGAAACTTTCGACATGGTTCCGTCGCACCTCGAAGGCTAGCTCAAAGGGTGATGTGAACGAGACGGCCGACACGTCCATAACGAGTGAGGAACAGTCCCGCGATACTGCTGCCTCAGCTATTCCTCCTCAGCGATTCGACTCCACGTCTACTGGCGCAGCGCCCCCTGGCATGGCTGCTGGGTCCGCAAGGAAGAAGAGCTTCATATTCTGGAAGAACCCGAAGAGTGACCATCGAATGTCCATCGCAGGTGAGCCCATCAAGCATGCCCTCTTTTTACAGCCAGTTCCATCCTACCAGATGCTAACTTTCCCGTTGTAGCCCCCGACTACGAAGACGAGTCCAACAGCCTCGACGCCAAACAAAGACTTTCCGGAGCCACGTCGCTGACCCAAGATGGCTACGGCTATGGCGACAACAGCGACACCATGGCGCGCAAGATCGAGCCCCGGCAGAACTGGCTCGCCCGGCTGTTCCGGGTCAAACCCGCGATGCGGTACCTCTGCCTACAGATCTCACGCCGCCGTGCCCGACAGGAGGTTACGATCCTGCTACGGGAGTGGCGCAAGTGGGGCATGCGGGATGTCGAGGTCGACAAGGAGCGCAATATTGTGTTTGCGAGGGTAGGTAAGAAGAACTGTAAGTCCACAACTTTTCCCGCCTGGCTATCATGTACTGTTGTTTTGACTAAAACCGGGCGCAGTTCTCAACATCAAGGAAGTCAACTTCGCCGTCGAAATCATCACTGTGATCGAACACGGCAAGCGCAATCACCTCAGCATCGTCCGGTTCACACAGGAGAAGGGCGCAGCGAGCAGTTTCCACAAGGTGGTTGAGACGATGAACAGCGTCTTCACGAGTCGTGGACTTCTAGTCCAGGACAAGCGAAAAGCCAAGATGATGATCAAAACACTCAACTCCTAAGATTAGGAGGCTGAGACCTTATCATCGTCGCGCAGCCGACCATCAAGCCTGGACCGCTCTGGGATGTTTTGTACGATGATTGGTCCCATAACCTTGGCTTGATGACCATCAACCAACCTCTCGATTTTGATTATACACATCTTTGCGTACGAAGACTCCCGAGTGTACAGCCAGGCCCGGATCCTACCTCGCATCCCACTCGGGGAATACCCGATTGTGTGCAACACCTCCTGATCCTGTGCTTGACTGGACAAAACAAAAGCTGACGGCAGCGGACTGGATGAATAGTGTTTGGTGTAATACCTCCTGAAATACGAGGCTAATTATTGTTGGATTTCTGTTGACGTTGTCCTGGAATAACAACGTTGGATCATGGGTGCATGGATGGATTTGTCATGGCATGGACGGAGGAAGAGCATGGCTGTTTTGCATGATGGCTTGGATTGGGCAACCGACAGACAAAAAGAATTTTGCATGCTTGCTCTCGTAGCAGAGCCTACCCGAGTGGAATGGCTAAGTCCTCTACAGGCTGCTTTGAGGGCGTGTCTCTGCTTCTTGTTATCATATGGACGCTGGCAGGTCAACATGCACTGTCGGAACGTAATATGCTCTGGCTTCGATGGAGCTTATTCATCCTGGTCGGCACAGCTTTCCCCTGGCAGTGGTGTAGCATGGATAGCCGGCCGCTTGAGTGCTTGAGCTCAGGATGGGGAAAGTGGACAGAAGTATGAAATATAAATAATTGTCACACTGAAGTTGCCTCCTCGAGGGGGATGAGGTGTGCGTTTAGTAATCGAGACCGGGAGGGCCGTGAATGTAGAGCCCCTGAGATGCAGAGCTCGGAGAATGTCGGCAGAGTCGATCGACCTCGGTCCAGCTTGACCAGCGCTGCTTCGGCAGATCGGAACTTGACCGGGCCCTGGCAGTTGTCTCTCCTTTGACCCAAGCCTGGGGCAGATACGATAGCGGGCAGCGAAATCCGGGGAATGTGGATCGCAGGCTACCTGTGTGTCATATATGCACATGGTAGGTATCTGGACTTCGCCGTCCTCCATCACTATTGATAAGAGGGAGCGCCGACGCACCGCCGATGAGACCGGATGGCTACGGTGAGGACTGCACGGTGTTGGGGTATTGGAACGATTGATGCCGTTGCCCGGAAATGCAGCAAAGATAAAAGCAGACCTCTGGACGAAGATGTCCATCACATGAGCCTTCCGATTCCCCTCGCCCGTGAACAAAGAGCAACCTGTGGACTGCGGTACCTCGTGACAACAATAAGCCTTCAAAGGCGCTCACATGTCAGACGGACGTCGTCCTACAGCCGTATCATAGACACTCTAGCTTTCCCTTCCCCCACATTTTCACAAGCTGCATCATCGATCATCGGCCGGCTATTGTTTTGGGTCAGCTAGCAGACTCCCCTCGTCCGAGGCGGCACGCAACCTTCGAAGTCCGCAACGGCCAAGAGGGATCATACCTCCCATTGACCAACCGGGGGACCTCTGAGGTTGCTCGGCGTCCCGGAGCTCCAGAGAAGGAAGACAGGAAGGTTTGTCTTACTGCCCTACTGCCGAGTCTCGACATTCTTGTCCCATCTTCATCATCGGCCATCTCCTTCTTACACACCTGCATCAGTCTAGCCGTCCGCAACAGCTCGACTGTTATAAGCTTCGTGAATGCCCCTTATACTCCGCATTGGGGTTCGTGTGCCTTACATAGCGTTGTCTAGATATCATCATCCTCCCTGCGTAAAGCTGAGCTTGAGCTGGAAACTATCATCAACCCACTAGCACCTATCTACTTACCCAATCATATAAGAAGGAGAAGCAACAGCTACGATGACCTCAACAGACACCATCCTCCAGGGCGTCAACATCCTCGGCCCCATCCAGGATGAGCACAAGAAGATACTAACGCCGCAGGCCCTCGCCTTCCTGGCCCTCCTGCACCGCTCCTTCAACAACACACGCAAGCAGCTCCTGGAGCGCCGCAAGGGCCGCCAGGCCGAGCTTGACAAGGGCGCGCTGCCGGACTTCCTGCCGGAGACCAAGCACATCCGCGACAATGCCACCTGGAAGGGAGCGCCGCCTGCTCCCGGGCTGGTGGACCGGCGGGTGGAGATCACGGGCCCGACGGACAGGAAGATGGTGGTGAATGCGTTGAACTCAGATGTCTGGACTTATATGGCCGATTTCGAAGGTGAGTAGACAGACGGGCGGAGTGAGATCGCTGCTTGCTCTGCTTCGCAAGTAGCAAGAAATGATCTAGGATGGCAGGTCCGGGAGATAGGCAACTGACGCGCCCTCGCAACAGACTCCAGCACCCCAACATGGGACAACATGATCAGCGGCCAGGTAAACCTGTACGACGCCAACCGGCGGCAGGTCGACTTCAAGCAGGGACCCAAGGAGTACAAGCTCCGCACCGACCGGACGCTGCCCACGCTGATCGTGCGGCCGCGGGGGTGGCACCTCGACGAGAAGCACGTGACGGTCGACGGGGAGCCCATCTCGGGCTCGCTCTTCGACTTCGGCCTGTACTTCTACCACAACGCGGCCGAGACGGCGAGGCAGGGGTTCGGCCCCTACTTCTACCTCCCCAAGCTGGAGTCGCACCTCGAGGCGCGGCTGTGGAACGACGCCTTCAACCTGGCGCAGGACTACGTCGGCGTGCCCCGGGGCACCATCCGGGCCACGGTGCTGATCGAGACCATCCTCGCCGCCTTCGAGATGGACGAGATCATCTACGAGCTGCGCGACCACTCGTCGGGCCTCAACTGCGGCCGCTGGGACTACATATTCAGCACCATCAAGAAGTTCCGCCAGAACCCGGCCTTCGTCCTGCCGGACCGGTCCGCCGTCACCATGACCGTGCCCTTCATGGACGCCTACGTCAAGCTGCTGATCCAGACGTGCCACAGGCGTGGCGTCCATGCCATGGGCGGCATGGCGGCCCAGATCCCCATCAAGACGGATAAGGAGGCCAACGACAAGGCGATGGAGGGCGTGCGGGCTGATAAGTTGAGGGAGGTGCGCGCTGGGCACGACGGGTGAGTCTATTTCCTGCGAATAACCTTCTTAAACGTCCCCCCCCCCCCATGATCGCGATATCAGGGACGTGGACAAGACACGACGAGCTAGGGCAAGAGGAAGAGCTCATCCAACTGACGTCCGTTACCCGCACAGTACATGGGTCGCGCACCCTGCCCTGGCGTCCATCGCCTCGGAGATCTTCAACCAGTACATGCCGACGCCGAACCAGCTGTTCAACCGGCGGGAGGACGTCCAGATCGGCCAGAAAGACCTGCTGAACATGAACGTGCCGGGCAAGGTCACCGAGGAGGGCATCCGGAAGAACCTGAACATCGGCCTCGGCTACATCGAGGCATGGGTCCGGGGCGTCGGCTGCGTGCCCATCAACTACCTGATGTAAGTTGCACTCACCCACCTCCCCGTCCTCAATCTATCCCAGATCTAGCTATCTATCATATTCCACATAGGTGGCCGTAACACTTGGACCGCGGACCGCTAAACAAATCTGATCCAAAACCAACAGGGAGGACGCAGCGACCGCCGAGGTATCCCGCAGCCAGCTGTGGCAGTGGGTCCGGCACGGCGTGACGACGGCCGAGGGCAGGCGCGTCGACAAGGCGTACGCGCTGCAGCTGCTCCGGGAGCAGGCCGACGAGCTGGCGGCCAAGGCGCCCCAGGGCAACAGGTACCAGCTGGCCGCGCAGTACTTCTCGGGCCAGGTGACGGGCGAGGACTATGCCGACTTCCTGACTACGTGAGTTTTGTTCCCAGCTATCAGCCTGACTTGACACCCACACCTACCACTACTACCCTGCCTGGTCACCTCCAGAAACTCCAAACACCTGCCCGCTTTCACCGCCCCGATTCCGGTATTGCTGGGCGTGTTTTGTACATTGTGGTATGGCATGGCGATGCTGACGGTTGATGAACAGATTGCTATATGATGAGGTCACTACTCTCGGGACTGCTGCTCCTGCCTCGAAATTGTAGGGTAAGTTGAGCAGGGAGCGGAGGATGACTGGATCATGAGCCACGCGGGAGTAGAGACCGTCTTGTCAGGGGCAACTTTGCGGGCATTTACTTAGTGCAATCTACATATACAAACACATACATACCCCTTGTACGACTTGCGGTCATGTTATGTGCGAATGGCAAACACTGTCCAAAAGGGTAGCATTGGTTCCTTGTCCATCTGCGTGCATCAGGGTACGAACGAAGCTCTGACGCCGGCATGGATGATAAGTGAGATGATGAATGCGTATGATTGTGTGGGGGCATGTAGAGGAGGACGTTACGACCAGCCCTTTACCGGCTGTCACAAAAGCCTAGCCATCCCACAGATGTAGAAAAAAGCTTCTGAGGATTGATGTCATGCAAGGTCAGTCAGGATCGGAAGCCCTGCCGGTCCGCGGGCAGAGTTCATCGGAGAGACAGCGAGCAAGAGAGCCACGTAGCATCAGTAAGGTGGATCGTCCCGACTTACTCGCCAGGCTCGAGAAGACACGCCTGTACATGGAAGATGATAATGAATACTCCTAAACAGTTTCAATAGCCGGCCAGTGGAATACCATCCTCACTCCCGTTGTCTGTCACTCTTGACTCCCGAATCGACCCAGCCGCGCCATTAGATGGGGTATACGCCTCCTGGCTTCCACTTGGCCTCTTAGTACCCTGAATATCTCCTCGTCAGGACATGCCGACCTACCTGCCCGCCAATGCCCGTCTACCCGCCTGTCCTGCCCTGCCTGACAAGGTGCAGTTCACTCGCTCGGAAGGCACCCTGCAAGATTTGAGAAACGTCCCCCCCGCCCGAGCCTCGTACATTCCTGGGTAGCGGGACGTCAGAGCTGGGGGAAGAGGATGTTAACACGGCATCAGGCCAGACCGAAAACAACAGGCTCCAGACTGGCCCATTCCGCGATAACTCGACATTTTCTCTCAGATCGACAGGTCATTTGAGCAATTTCGCACAAAGCTGTCAAGGAATGCCATGCTCTGCCTGTTCATCGGTATCGCTTTCGTATGGACCTTTGTTTGTCCTCCTGTGTCTCATCCAGCCGCCGATGGGGGTTAGCAAACCGTCAAGCTCGAGCTATTGAGGGATGAGAGAGACTCCCACGGTGGAACTTGGGGTTCATTCCTTGCTGAGTTGGTGACATCTTCCTGATAACTCCTCCGCGCTGATGGGCGCAACCAGAACAAAGCCTGTGAGACCCGGCAGTCGTTCTCCAATCCCCCCTGCTGAAAGCCGGTCGGCGTCTTCTACACTTGCAGGTGTCGTCCGTCCTTGAATAATGACCACCAGAGTCATTTCTTTAGTGCTCGGCTTCGTAGTCTGTCCATCGCCATCCCCAGACCACCGGATCCTCCTCATCATGACAGCCAACCGGCCTTGCTTAACCCTGTCCCGTACAGAGCCCCTTTTTCGGGCGCACTGGCCAGCACGACTAGGTCACTTGACCAGGATCGAGAAAGAAACCCCCTCCATATCGACGAGCACAGATAGCATTTTGCGTCATTGCCCCTTTGCCCTCGCCCTCGCCCCCCCCCCCCCCCCCCCGGATGGCACAAGCAGAACAGCAGCAGTAAGACCTCTGGAGATTGCAGCCTCCTCCCCGTTCGCATCGTGTTGGCATTCGATTGTACTCCATGGTTCGTTCGTACGATAGGACGAGAATCCACAGGACCATCACCATCTCCGGTGGGACTTTAGAAAAAAGTGTCTCCGCTGTGAAGTTATCACCGGTGATTGCGCTTTCCCGAAAAGCATGGCCGGTATTGCGACACAGTCCCGGTGCGTTGAGCAGGTTGATCTGCAGGTGCGAGGGGAGGAGCATTCGCAAGTTTGTACTATAACAGGACATATGGGGCAGATCGGACGCTCCACCCTTTAGCTACCTGATTGCCATGCTGTAGCTCTTCTGACGATGGTGATGGAGCAAGGTAGGCGCTAATAAATCCCCGAGGCCATCACTCCGGGCCCCCCGGGACAAGGGCCCCGCCGAAGCGCTGGGATGAAAATCAGTATGGCCGGCAACTTGCTGCATTGTAAAACAGGGACACGCGGTGCAATTCCGCCTACTAGGGAATGGATTTGCACGTGGAGAGGAGCTGAAAAATGCACAGAACCTTGGAAACCCTCCCCCCACTTCCCAGGCCATGCGCTGCTAGCCCTCGATATGATTAGTGATTCAACACTAGCAGACCGGCAGACGTGTAGATACCCACCGACAAGTTCTCAAGTAGGTACTAATGTCACCAAGGACACCCCTACACTAGTAGTCCACGGCTGGGATGAGACAGAAGTACAATAGCAGCCCGGGGGGCTTCAAACTAAATCCTCAGTGACCACCAGTATGCCTGCATGCCTATATGTCTGTATACCTGTGAGATGCCGGGGATCGATTCCCCTCCCTCAAGACAACTCAGCGACGGTTGAGACAGCTTTTGTCTCAGAAACCTCCGAGAGCTGGCTTCGCGTAGCCGGTCAGCCGGTGCACAGTACCGCGACGTTGGGGCCTTGGCCGCGCTAGCAGGAGTAGGCCGTGTAACTGAACCTCGGATTTGACCACCGAAGGTACGAAAGACGAGCGTAGGGGCAGAGCAGAAGAGGAGCGCATCGTAGATATCGTCAGTATCCACCGCGAGAGATGTCGAAATTCCCTCAATTATGTATGAACGAGGAACAAAGGCTGGTCCCTAGGCGGTGATCGACACAGGGATCTTGGCACCCAGGCTGCTGGATCTCATATGCCTAGTGGAGTTCTTACCAGTCTCATTAGCAGGGAGACAGAACAGCATCTCCGTCTATCCGGACTCCGTACCCACTGTACCCCAGGCACCATGGTAGGCAGCTACATATGTAGCCTCTTAAATGGCTGGATGACCCCGACATCATGTAGCCCTCCTCTGATGTCACCTGCCCAGCTTGAAGGGTACTAGGTCCCATACGTGCGCAGACCAGTCATGGCAGTACCAAAGAGGGAGGGCGCGAGGAATCTCCAAGTTGGTGGGCGGTCTGCATCCTCTACAGCAATGTTGTTCGTCGAAGCGTTTGCCTGCAGCCGCGCGGTAGACCGTCTTTTACTTACCGGTAGACCGTCTGGGAATGGCTGCGTGGATTCGCCTAAGCATCAATTGGCGCAGAACAGCCCGTTCCAGCGGCACAACAGGCGAGGTCTGGCCAGTAACGGACATGATGGTTCGATCACCGAATTGGTTGCTCGGTGCCTGCCGCAGCAACTATTGTTGGGAGCTGAAAGCCTATGTAGAATAAAGGTTGTGCCTTCTGAGAATACTCGACCACGCAGTAGCCGCAGGTTTTCGGACATGAAGACCAAAATGGATAGAATTCCAGGTCGGTCCGATGCTCCGCTGCCTCGATCGGCCAAGTTTCTGATGCAACCTTGCTACTGCCGGTTATCGAAGATGTGCAAATGACCGTCATGAGTCTCTCTCCTGCTGCTGTTGCAGTATGTGTTGGAAGCTGTTGTTGGATGTACCGACCGATTATCGATTAATTTGCCGTCGAGGCCGTCGCATTTCGGAGAGGGCGTCTCCAGTATGTGATACCATTAAGTGGGAGAATTCTATCGCTTGGAGCCTTACTCGCCCAATATGGTCAGGCCTCCTGCAGCCAATCTGCACTTCTTGACTTGGCGAACACAGACAGGTCGACGGGGCGGTGGTAAGTGTAAGCCTCTCGTGCTACTGACCGCCGTCCCGTCTCGGATGCATAAGACGCGGTATCTTGCACACGCTACTGCGTAGAGTCCAGTCGTCGAGCATGCACGTCTTCTTTCCACGTGACGAGGAATGAGAAGACGGAGGCTGCCGTCCCTAACGTGATGTAGCATCTGTGTCAAGGACCTCGAGGGAATCACAGTACCGAGGGCCTGCAGCGAGAAGGGTTCTGGGGTCTGGCCAATCTCGGGGATCCTCCCGACCGGGCAATCGTGCCTGTGCGTCCGAGCGATGGGGCATACTTATTTGTGACAAACAGAGGCTCCTATCCGCATGACGAGGCTCTTGGACCTCTGGCCCTTGGGAGCTGGAAAGAAAGGGACGTGGTCCGTGTATAGAATCCGCCCTTCCTTGGCCAAAGCAGACCTTGGCTGTCATTTGTTCGTGGGCAGACCTCAGTGTTCCTTCCATGGATAGGCTCTGCGTGCGTGGGATGCGTCTCCGTCCGGGTCTGAAGCTCCGGGACCGGCTAGCTAGAGACGGATGATGCTTGCGAGGTGCGTGTCGCGAGCCTCCCGCACATGGGTACCAAGTCGAGGAGCATTCCGCGAGTTGGAGGAGTCGGTGCAGTGATAATTAATCATGGTCCTACGAGGGTCCTACACACCACACCACACCAGATGCAGCATTTGCCTGCAGCATGTCAGAATCTGGCGTAGGGCTTGCTCGATGAGCAAAAGCCACGAGGCTCAACAAGGATCAAGACCAGCAGCGGGTGACGAGGAACGGCTATCGCAGGAACTGGTGTCTGGACTCAGACGACGGAGGACGACTGGGAGGGAGGGTTGTAGGAGAGAGGACTGGGAACCTCGGGAGGAAAGACTGGGGTCGGCTGTCATCATGGTGGAGTGGCTGAGTGGTTCATCATGGTGCAGGGCGGAGGATGCTGAGATCCAAAAGCAGCTTGGCAGCCATGATCGAAGCTCGTGTGTCTGTAGGGTAGGAAGGAGGATTCCACTATTGAATTGTATCGGTGCAACCCGGCCCAAGCGTGAACTTCTCCCAGGTGGAACCGGGTGGCTCCCGATCGGGCGAATACCTAATTCGGAGACCGAGTGTGACGGACTGCTCAGGCTGCCAGGCTCTGCCAGGCTCTGCCAGGTCCTGCCAGGCTACCCTAGCACGCCTAATACGGTTGAGGCAGGCATCGGCCCCCACCTGGGCGGTCAGGCAGAGGGGCGACCTAGGTGCTATAGCACTTAGCACATATCTACAAACCGACCTAGGGAGGTACTCACAGTATGTAGTATCGAGGCCGGAAGCTGAGCACCTGAGCAGCCCGATCAAGAAGATTGTAGCACTGTAGCACTGTAGCACTGTGCCACTACTGTACCTAGGTACCACTTGTCGTGTCGCGGTCAGGGCACTCTGGCTTCCAACCTTGGAAGGCTCCAATGTTGCAAGACGCGGATCCAGCCGAGAAGGCGAGCACGAAGCTAAGCTGAAGGTGTGGACTTGGAACAAGGTGGAACAAGTGAAACGAGGCCTGTTGTCTGGAGAGATAATGGCTCGGCTCACGTCACCAATACCGACTTGACCAAGTGATTGACACCGCTCGTCCATTTGGGGGAGGAAGGAGCGATTGTCGGTACCGTCCGTGATCCGCCTATCCCTGCATAGGTGTTTAGACAGCCAGATTGCCGGAGTTGTGGCGTCGTGGCTGCAGTGTGGCCCCGGGTGCTTAATCTAGTCTAACTTTGCGCCACAAGCCACCAGTGCGATCACACTCGTTCCAGACTCAGACTGAAGATGATGCACGTGGGTACCTAGGTAGTGTAGCGAAGGACACGAAGATGGAGAGATATGGATGGAGATGGAGGATTGTGAGAAGCGAGGCGAGGTGAGAGGGGAGGAGCGGAGCGGAGTACACCAACTTACAGCATTCGTTATGAGCTGTCACTTCCAAGGAGATCAACATCACCAATGGGAAGAGCTCGCAAGCCAGTCTACCTCCAACCACATACCGCGCATACATACCAGCCTAGGTACCTAGGTAGTCATCATACCTACCCATCTAGGTAGGTAGGTGTCCTGGTTAGGTGGTGCAGTACTATGAAATAGATGCATGATCATTCACTCGGCAATTCCCTAGACCAGCTGGAAGTGGAATGCATGTTGCTAAATTTGGCCTTTCCACGGACCACCCGGACACCTGGGCAGCTCGTTTATCTGTGGTACGTACCTAGATACTTCTTCATGTGCTGATCAGGTACAGAGAAGTAGGTACCTGGGTACGTACCGACAAATATGTGCTGCGTAGCCTGCCCCGACGGCCTGGGCCTGCCACCTGCCATCTGCCATCTGCCACCTGCCCATCTCCCGAACCGAATCCAGCGGGATGGCGCAGTCTTGGTGTTTTTTTCGGGAAAGGTCGAGGCATGTTCAAAAACGGTTTATATTTTGTGGCTTTCGCGGGGAAGGAGCAGTTGGGGAAGGAGAGTACCGAAGGAAATACTAGGTATGGTAGCAACACCTCAGGGTTCATCAATCCCCTGCAATGGAGCAAGCCACCGCTTCATCTCCCCAGGTTCTGAGGCTTCCAATACCCGTGGTTGACATTTGACAGCTGCTTGACAACGCCTCGCCCCTCCTTCCATCGATCAGTCTCGATTCGAACGAACAAAGTATCGATGCAATTGATGTCCTCATTCCTGATGTCCTATCCCTTATCCCCTTTCTCATTCTCGGCCAGTCGATCTCGCCCAGGCCGAGCTCTCCCATCAAGGCTCGACATCATGACATGGTCTCTACCCTTCGCCTTTGCCTGTGTCCGCTGAGGAGGATGATGTGAGCGTGTCTGCTCACTGGTCCTTACTGGTCATCACTGGTCATCACCGGTCAGCAATGGGTTGAACTGAACACGCTGCCCCGGATCTCGCAACATCCGACATCACAAGCTAGGTGATTACACATGTACCAGTCTGCTTTACTCGTCTCAATCACTTGTTCCTTTCCTTCTCTCGTGTCTCGCCATGTCCTATGGCGCAAGATCCTACGTAGATTCAACATAGCGGGGCGCGACAGTACGGACTTGGATAGAGACATGACAGACTATGGGTCCATACTGTACGTACGGTAGTAGGTAGACCGGTATGGTATGCCCCTGCAATGCCCCATCGCGAGTTCAGATTCGATCCATGCAGAAGAAACCTGCAGCTGCAGCAACGCTACTGACGCTCCTAGTCGGAGATGACTTTTCGGTGGTACTGTAGTACTGTGTAGCGTCTACTGTAGGTACAGGGCTCTCCCTGCGTGACGAAGGACGCGCAGACATGTCTGATACTGACTTTGGCAGCTAGCTAGCTGATGATTGCTGATTGTTGCAGCGTGATGGGGTCCACACACGACAGGTTCCCTTCCAGGTTTTCCGTTCACTCACACTCACCCTCACTCTCACCTCATGCAATCAAAAAGACTACACATTCAGCTGACAACTGGGGATGCACGATGCCAGATGCGGATGTCCATCCCACTCATATGCAACCTTTTTGAATTTCCGGGGACCCACGTAATAAGTGCAAGTGGTCTTCGGCCTTGGATCAATCGAGATGAGATGCCTGAGCTCGTTATTTAAATCGGATCCTACTAGGTAGCTGTTGGTCGCACAGGTGACAGTGCACGCGATGATGCTGTGTCAACGCGGGAACGGGTCAGGGCAAAACGCTGTTGCACGGCGTCACGGCGTCACGGCATCGCGGCGTCCACTGACAGGGCACATAGGCCCTGGTCGCGAAGAGAGATAGTCGACGACAATGCACGGAGCCACACCTGCTGGTTCTCCGGCTGCTTGGAGACAGACATCGGCGCATGGCGTGGCGTTGGGTGGCATGGCATAGCATAGCATGGCATAGCATGGCATAGCATGACATGACATGGCGTGGGCATGGGGCTCTTGCGAATGTTATGCCAGATCTGTTATCCCTACGGATTGCCGACCATGATTGCGGGAGCCGGCTGGAGGCGTTCAACCGATCATCCTCGAGGCGCCGTCCGGCAAAGCCACTGCCGTCGCGCACAGCTCCGCCAACCTTGACATCTTTCCATCTTTAATAGATTGGCGTCGCTGTCATGCGGCTCTCCAGCCAACTGACAGGCCAGTGGATTCTTCCTGAGATCCCGACACAGCGCCCCGACATTGTCTACGTACAATACCACGTGGGCTAGTGGCATCCGTTCGGCGGACCATGCCAATCTGGTCACGGCCTCGAGCTCGTCCTGGCACCGCTGGTTGGCTGGTAATACGGCAACAGGCTGCAGAAGCTACCGGTGATGGTCTCGGTTCTTCAATATGCGACGAATTCATATCGATTCGAAAGTTTAGCCCCTGTCACACGCGCGGAATCGGGCTGTAAGAGGCAAATTTTCCCGCGGCGACTTGTGACATCGACCCTTGTCCTTTCAAATCAAAACTTCGACGAGGCCACCCTCCCACATCACAGCTCACTCTTTCAGCGCTGCTAGGTTTTATGTCTTTGCTCGGGAGCGTAGAGAATCGGTGAGTCGGCCTTTCGATGCAATTTAACATATAGACTATCACATGCCGAACCCCAGCCTCACATGGTGGCTTCTGCACTCATTTGAACGGATTTGCCCCCATCAGTACGTACATACAGATAGATGGCTTCTCCCAATCTGTGTGGCGCACTTCCCGGATAATTTCCCGAGATCCGGACCCATTCTGTTCGTCTATCTCAGACCCTGTACATCTCCTTGCTAGTCGTGGATCTGCCCAGTAACTCGGTACGTAGCCTTGCAATTTCCGCTCAACAAAAGGCCCTGAAAGACAGTGAAGAAAAAAACCAATCAGAAAAAAAACCCATACTTGGCAGGGGCCGCGCGACCTACAGCTGACACTCCTGACACTAGACTCGGCGGCTGAACTCTTCCTTTCAGAGCACCAGTTCACTTCCTAAGAACGTTGGCGGACAAAGCCTACCGGGCCCTGCTTTCTCCCATCTACGATTTTCAATCGTTTGTGCTCGAGGAGGGCCGTCGATCCTTCGGGCGACGGTCTGTCTGAGCATGTTATCTCAAAGGGATGCGTTGCATTTCACGACAGTTTGGAGGTTTCGAAATCGTCGACAACTGTTGTGACCGGGCATCCCCGAGTCCTGAAAATCCAATTGCTCCTCCCGTACACTAACATTCTTGTTGTGACAATACCATGTAGGTACACTACTTAGTACGCATGCCTGCAGGTTCAGTTTGCTGGCACTCACTGGCAGGGTAGCGCGAGCAGTCCGAGCCCAGGCCTTTTAAGCTCATCCCGGAAACTTGGTGCATGCGATGGGACCAGGAACATCGGGCATGGGGGCGCCCTCTTGACTACCACGGTGCTACCTCATCTATGCTTCTTTCGGGCAGAAAAAACAGGGGTCGTTCGGAATAGGGAATAGGGGTGCTACCCTCCGCTTTAGCCCTTTTGGGTGTGAAGAACTGCCCCAACGGTCCTAGCCTCCAGCAGCCTTTTTGACTGACCTCGTTTCGTCGGCCTTCTTCTCGCCTCAAGTACTGTTATTTTCTTCTTCTCTCTTTCTCCTTGCTACGGCTGCACTCGTGTTATGTCTTGCCCAATCTCATCTCTGTCCAGGGGTGGGTCTTTAGCCAAGGTCTGGAGCCCCATCCATTCCTTTCTTCCAGAACACACAAGCGTATCCCGTATTTGCTATCATCGCCCTTTGTCCAGTCTCGGCCACATGGGAGCTGACCACACATACTGTACACGGTAGCAGGCTGGACTAGCCTCGAGATCGGGGTGTGATGCTAACCTCATTCGACAGAGACCAAGGGAATCCCGTGGTAACGCTTGCCCCTATCCTTCCCCAATTACCTACCTAGGTACTTACCTAGGTACACTACCTACAATAGATGTTGCAATATGCGTTACGGTACTGTACTGTGCTGTACTGTGCTGTACTATGTACGCAACCTCCAGGGTTCCAGGGCACATGCCCAGATCCGGGCCAGGCTTGACTAGTGCGCGGGAACCCCTCGAGGGGCTGGAGGTTCCTTTCCATTGGGATCCTGCGCCGCTCCGCCGCGTTGCGACAGATTACCTAGAGGTAGCTGGTTAGGTATTTTCTGGGAAGGGTCTACCAAGTACGTACATATGTCATTGACGTAAGCTGAAGGTGGAGGTCCGTGTTTCCCTGCCTGGGTCTGCCTGGGTCAGCCTGGGTCTACCTGGGTCTACCTGGGTAGCTAGGTACGCAGTAGATGGATCCTTCCAATATTTCCTCGGGATCGGGGGTCGAGAGTCTCGACTACCTAATTTAGGTAGTCTTTGCTACATACGTATGTATGTACCCAGCAACAGGGAGGGCGCCAGGGCAACAGGGCAACAGGGCAACTGGGCAACTGGGGTCGTTCAGAGCTGGAGCTGTCTGCATCTGCATATTCCATGTCACTTCGGCAGCCGCTCTGCCTATCGCACTATCCTTGTTTTGTTTCCCGGGTCACCTGGTGGTACTTCCAAGCCGTTCTCGAGCTTCAGGGTCATCTCCTTGTTTTTTTTCCCCCTTCGGAGCAGAAGTGCTTCCCCTTCGAGTTACCTCCCCGTCCACGCGCAGGCCATTTGACATCCCGGGGTCCCTGCCGGTTCTTATTGAGGGATCTTCACCAGTGCACCCTCGTCTTATGATATTTGTCAAAGGCAACTAACTCGCTGCTTTTCTCTTCCAGCCTGTTGCCATCTATCTATCAGTCATGTGTCATCCGCATTCCCACATAAGGATCGATACATAGCAGAGTCTCACTCTCCCAAGACGGGAGGCATATCAACCGGGCCTCAGGAACATCTGCAACACTAGCCCGAAATCAGAATCCTGCGATAACATCCACTTCCTCTTTCTGGGAGCCATCCTCAGTAAGGCCCGTGTCTTATTCGAGATATTTGAGTGCCATAGCCGCGCGACTTCGTCCTAGGCGTGTCTCTAGGCGACAGAGGGACAGTCCTTCTAGCACCACGTTTGCGTGTGTGAGGTGTATTTCGTTGGATATTATTGCTGTAAGTATCCTTCGCCCTCCGTATATGACACTGGCACCATCTACCTGGACCAATCCTGGAGGAGCATGAGTTCGGGGAGTCCAGAGGCTGTTGTGGTGGTGGTCCCCTGCATGAAGTCCACTCAATTAACTCATAGAAAATCAGTATCCCACAACCTGGCCCGGAGAGGCTGCTTGGAGCGCCACAGAACATATCAATCCCGGGACACTCGCCTACACTAAATATCCCCAGGCTATCTACTGACCTGTTTTGTCATCCTTGAGTACCCTGACCGTATTGGGCTTGTCTTTCCTTTCAGCCCATACTAGCACGAGCAGATATATACTGCATACCATTACCAACTAGCCAAAGGAACATAGCCTGGGCAATTTCCGGAAGAGAAAGAAGACGCTTCCATCAGCCTGATCGAGACGACAGGTCAATTCGGGATCTTTGAGCTCGAAAGCCAGTCTTCGGGGCAGTCACCTCGCTTCCCGGGAACGACCTTGGGTATCGGATAGTCTCCCACGTTTTCCCTGCCTATTACATCTCACTTTTGTCCATCTAAGGCCATACGACGAGACATTGAGCAGACTATAGCCTCGGGCCAAGAATATCTGGCCTTATCCCGGCTTGTTTTGCAGCTCGCAGTTCTTGGTGCGACACGGCTCACCATTAGAAGACCTCCCTGGTCCCCACCCATCAAGCTTCCCGGATTCTTCCAGTCCAACCCATCAGCACTCCCATTTGCAGGGGACTAAACACTATTCAATATCGCAATATCGAAAAGCGACATAAACTGCAGGGCTATTCAAGAACGAAAATCATCGACTTGGGAAAGCACGGTCGACTAAGCCTTGTACACCGAAACAAATATCTTCGAGAGCAACCCAGCTTCCCAGTCCTCCGGCTAAGCCATCACTGCTTTACACGTTGACTTTTGACTCTCGTCTACTCTGGAGCAAGCGCCTAGCCTCCCGCGTCCTGTTCAGCATCATCGAGAGCAGAGAGATACATCAGTATCCCGTGCAGCATCCCTGACATATCCAAGTGTCCAGGGGAACTTCCACAACTGACCTCAAGTGGCATACACTATAAATCCTTCCGACGGCAGCCTGAAAAAGAATCTCTCCGAAAGGCAAAATTCTCACTGCGACTGCAATATAGCCCGCGGTGCTCTGACATTCTGCAGAGGAAACACCTGACGGTACGAAGCCTGCGTTCTCCCAATGATGGACCATCACTCCGACCATCTGGGCCATGGCCCTGGACAACGACCAGCGCCAGACTCCGGCAGCAGACAACTCATGATGCCGCCCTTCCAGAGTCTTCCGCCGCAACACCATTACTCAGCTTCAGACATTCCCAGTACGAGTAGACCTCCCTTAGCCCCAGTCACCACCGCTTCGTTGTTTGGCTCTCATGGCGCCTCCAGTCATAGTTCGTCGCTGTTTCTCTCTCGTGGTGCACAGAACAGGGAATACTGACTCCTGGTTTAGGACGATCAGTGGCAGATGGGACAGCAATGCCCCTCCAAACATCACCGATCACCATGAATGGCGGCTCCTCTCCAGAGTCACATACTGGGGGTGCTGGGTATACATGGGGAGCTAACGATTCCTGGGCCGGGCGCTCACCGCAACATTTCGGAAACAGAACAGCAAGCACCCTGAATCAGGCTCCATTCTTTTTTCACAATGTGAACACGATGCCCTCGACGACGGCAAACAGCATCTCCCCGATAACGGCGACGACGCCAGGTGACGCGCTGCCGTCCTTCCACTCCTCGCCTGCTACCAGCATGTCACATCTCTCGATTGACCAAGCCAGTAATCATGCCAATGGCATATTACCACCCTTCCGACAGAACTCCGCGCCAAGTTTCACGCCCCGGCCGACACCGCCAGTCGGCAGGCCATCATCGTTCCCCAGCCCCCCAGGGACAATGCAGCCTTATGTCCCAGGGATCTCGTCCATGTTTGCCACGACCACGGTGCCATCCTCAACACGTCCCGGCCTGGCAGCACCACTATCACCACTCGGAAGCACAGGACACCAGAACGGGCCACCGTCCGGGCCGGGTAGGGTGTCACCATACTCGTCAACAGGCCATCCCCAGCAGCACCAGTACATGCACAACCTGGGCAATCCGGGCCAGCCTATGGCGCTGGTATCCCACTACCCTCCACAGGCGGCGGCGTATGGGGGGCACTTCGGCGGGATGATGTTCCAGCCGCAGCAGAGGACGCCGGACAAGCCGCACCAGTGTGATCAGTGCCCAACTGCGTTCACACGGAATCACGACCTCAAAAGGCACAAGAGGATACACTGGGCGGTGAAGCCTTTTCCCTGCGACGGGTGTGACAAGGCGTTCTCAAGGAAAGACGCTCTGAAGGTATGTGCATAATCGCAATCCTCTTGAGGTCCATGAACCTTTTGCTGTGCTGTCAGGGGCTATATAATGGGGCCTTCCTGCTATTCTCAATGGTTGGTATGCATCTTGCTGACTCCGTTACTTATCAGAGGCACAAACTCGTGAAGTGTTGCGGCAAGGAAGGGAAGGACAGGGAAGGGAGCCCAGCGTCGTCGGTCAGTCAGGTCGCCAGTGGCGACATGTCACCAGAAGATTCCAAGAGGTAGTTGGTTAGACTTGGACTTTCGAAGCGATTACTACGAAGATCCCGAGATCCTGGCCTCACAAAGGCAGAAACATGTTATAACGGGCCAAAATAATAAGGCACCGACTCGCGGCTGCGAGTCCTGGACGTTTCTGTGGATGGGGCGGTGGATCACTGCTACGACATCTCTTTCATCACAATACCTTACGGAACAGAAGGGCTAAAAGTCGTGCACAATCGTTGCCGAGATCAGACTGTACATGGGGATCAGAGGGCGTTTCTACAATATGGATTTGTTGTACGGGCCACAAAAGGCGGATCGGCTCTCCGGAACTATTCTGGGCGGGGATTCTCTGGAACTTCGTTCCAGGTTCAAGATACTGGGGTCTTGGGTGGGTTATTTTATTCTCATGGCATACGTGATGGGGTTTATCGAGATGAGCATGGAGTTCTCGTGAGATTTCTATGGAGGACATTATTCATGGACCGACTGCACAGCATTTTTTTACATGGGCTTGGATGGGTTGGAGTGAGCGCATGGCGGAAAGGGGAGGAGGGTGGGGCAAATGGCACATGGACGGTAGGCAGGTCATCTGGACAAGGGAGGATTTTGCATAGAAGGAAAAACAGCACTGTGATATTAGCTGATGTCATGTCAATGTGATGATGTTCCCATTGTAGCGGATAGAAGTTCCTCGCATTATTGGAAGAAATGCGCCTCCAGCGTTGAAGCGTGGCCGCACTACCCGGGTCGATATCAGGGCGCGAGTCTTGTATGGGATGGGAACAGGCATGAGGATGGGATTGTGAGAAAGCAGCATCATGGTTCATTCAGCATGGTTCGTCCCATCGATCGAGCCCAACAATATGCACTGTAACTTTAGGACATCACCCCTTCCACACACAAACACACGCTCTGAAACAACATGAGCCACGAGGAGCATTGCTTAACGAAGTCGCTCAACATCAAGCAACCCTCCCACAGTCCCCCCGTTTCTACCCTGCCAACCACGTTGCTCCAGCCTTCAGCTTACCCCAACCCCCAAATGGACAGCTCGAGTATCGGTAGACCATCCCATTTGCAAAAGCTAGAGAAACCCAGCTCCGTGGAGGTCTAGTGACGGATGATGGGGACTACCTGGCCAAAGAGGGAAGGTCTTTCGGACAGAGGCCCCACAACGGTCAACAAAGGCAGCGCGTTGGTGAGACATTTTCTTATGCTACAGAGTACAGGAGGTTTCCCCTGGGGAGGAAAGGAAGGAGGGGGAGGGACACGCATCGCTCACACCATTTATTCATCATCAGTGTCGCTCTTCAGCCCCGTCCCAGACTGGTTATGGCGCGATACGCCATCATGTTGCTTACGGGGAAAGCCCTGGGGAACTGGACACCGTCATCATCATCGTCATCGTCATCATAATAATCGCTCTCTCTTCCTCTGTCTCTCTCTCTCTATCTCCACCATGTCCCCGTACCCATCGCCAAGGCCGCTGTGATGATGGTGGAACCGCCTGCCTAGGCAAACATAAGTGATATTGGAGGTATGGAACCATCTAGGGAAGCAAGTGATGCCAGTAGCCTCTAATTTTCCAGCCAGAGCACGCATGAATACTGGATTTGGACGGCTAGAGGAAATTATCTTTGGGGGGTGGGGGGGTTCTCTCGGCCAACAAACCCAACAAACACCCTCATGGTTGGTAGGACATGACTGACCCTCAAACGGACGAGGCTGGCTCGTTTTCGTTGATCCCTGGGAGATTTTGCCTGTCTGTCTGCCTGTCTATTTCTGTTGTCTCTGCCGTGCGATCCGATTCGGAGCCAACCGAGTCGACCCTCTCTCTCTCTCTCTCCTCTCCCATGATTCCCCTTTTACCCTTCTACGTCAACAGGGGATGGCCATGCAGGAGCCGACGCGCGATCCCTCGAATCTCCCCGGGATAGAATGTCCCGATAAACTCTCCTTGTTGCAGGGGTTGGGGAAGCGATGGCTTGCGCCAGAGCCGGAGCCCTGGGAAAAGGGCATGGCTTGGGCTTGGTGGTGATGGTGGTGGTGGCGGAACGGGGGGTTGGACAGGTTCTTGGGGCAGAGTACACACCTACACACATATACACATACACTTGAGCCTGTCTGCTGGTATCGAGGACCTGAGGGGGGAAGGCGGTCTGAACAGTCTGTGTTGTGCGTCGGCCCCCGTCCCCCTCACCCCCCCCCCCCAAATCCTTTAACAAGAACAGCGCCCCTCCCGCACCCTGGCACCCATCGGCGCTCGCCTCGATCTTACTGCCCATCGAGGGATCTTCCTGGAGGCGGTCACTCTGCCCATCGTTACACATCCAAGATCCACGCACGTCTGGATCGAAGACAACACCTGTGCGGGATCCGCAGGCGATAGATAGATGGGCTGGGAGGGGGAGGAAAGGGGGGGGGGAACAATGGCATGGATTCATCATCATCAATCTCAGATCCTCATGTGCGAGTCGCCCGATCTGGACAGAGCCTCGAGATCCCCCCCCCCCCCACACACACACACATTCCCTACCCTCCCCTCAACCCCCCGTGACCGCTCAGCAGACCACGTTTGCCTGCACGTCGAGCCCGCCACGAAAAGCACAATGTCTCAAAGGGCCCCCGGCTCCTTAGCTGACCGGGTCCGGGGGGGAGGCCAGGGGGTGGTGTTCAGGGTAAGCGAGCTGGGGCGTCCAGGGCGAACGAAGGTAGACGCATCGAGTTGTTGCCCGTATGCCCTACGGGCTTCCGCCCTCCTTGTTCACCTCGATCTTCCTCTTCTTTTCCCCCTCCCCCCCCCCTTTTTTTCCCGAGCTTATCAGGCCACCATGAACGAACCTCTCGGCCCTTTTCTGCTGCGCCCCGTCAGGGACCCCCCCATATAATGATTGTGCACATAATGGCGAGGAAGGTAAAAGGTGTCTGGTGTCTGGTGGGAGGCACAGAGGTACAGCGTGTCCTGTCCTGTCCTGGCCCGGCCCATGGATGAATGCGCGAAATTTTCTTCCCTCCTCGAAGGCTCGCCTCGGATATGGTGTTTCTCCACCAATGCTCCTTCGGCTTCAATATTGTCGATATAGATGACGTTGTATCCGGGTGACCAACACGTCGCACCAGGGATACCTTGTGGTTCCCAAGGCCCGGGATCTGTTAACTCTTCTTTTGTTTGTTTGTTTGTTTGTCTGTCTTTCTTTCCTTCTTCCCCCTCGGCTCCTCAGACCTGTCACCGGTCTGGCCTTGGATCGGGTCCCTGGCCCGTCTCTTCGATCGGATCCGCGCAACGATGGGGGATGGGGGGGGGGAGCCATGAAAAAGCTGCTGGGAGAAACCATGTCATCACAAACCGGGGGTAGGTTGAAGGGGGCGAGGAAAATTGTCCCTGTTCCGCCTTGTGCGACGCCGAGTCTCTTCGGACCGAGCAGGTGGGTGCGAAGGGCTGAATAGAGGGCTGAAGGGGGCTAAGAAGGCTGGCTCTGCCTTTGCTCTATAGGATCGACTGCTATGAGTGATGCCTTCGTATTGTCAATATGCCCTTCGAGACATGGGACATTTGGCCTGTCAGGATTCCGTCTTCCGGTCCATACCCATCCCCCCGCTGATTCGAACTCCTCTGGTACACCCCTCCCCCCCCCTAACCCCCGCCCCTTTCTTCCAAACCCCCCGTATTATCACCACACAAAGTCTCGTCTGACATCCCACAGCTAATCCCGGATCGGGGCACCGAGGCCCGACTCGACACTGTCTTGGGTCATGTTCCACGCGCCTGGATGCTTGACCGGCTGCACCCGAGGGAAAAGCAGGCGCGTTCCCCCGGACCCCGGCGAGAGGGTCCTGGTCTGCGGTGCCGGCTCGCATCGGGAGGATCCCTGGGGCGATGTAGGCTCCCTCCTCTCCCCCCCCCCCAACCCCCCGGAGGGGATGTCATCACTACAGATACATGCATGCAGAGAAGACAGAGCCCGCCGACAGACAGGCAGCTAGCTAGCTGGTCATTTCACATGTCATAGGTATATTCTCTGGACCCGGGCTCGCAGACGTTTAGGCAGCGCGGGTACGGTACCACGAGATGTCGTCAAATTAGGCTCTAAGATGGAGGCAGAGAGAAGGGGAGATGGACCCTGACCCTCGGACCGTGGTGCAGTGGATACATACAATTGGGGCGTTATCCCTGCATGTCTGCCCGTTGTTACAGTGGAGAATGGCGAGAGACAGGAAGAAGGGAGAGAGAGAGAGAAGGAGACAGCTACCCTGTCCATCTACATACCCGTCTTGCCATCATGTCTAGGTCGCCTCTCTCTCTCCCCCCCCCCTCCTCGGACGATATAGATTCCGATGCGAGACTACTCGAGATATACATGGGAGATATCCCGCCGCGAACGGGTCTCGACATGCATGCATGGTCCAGTCAGATCACGAGCTCAGGACGACACACGCACGCACGCATACACACACACAACCAGTAAACCGGTCCAGCATGGGGGGGGGGGAGATTTGGGGGGGGAGGGGAGGTGTGCAATGGGAGGGACTCGGCCCCGGCCCGGATGGCCACTGCTGACGGGTGCCCCTTGCTGCAGGCAAGCCATAGCTGTCACGTCCGTTTGAGTGCTGCCAGCCATTGCATGGTGACGCCCTGCGAGTCTGGCGGACCATTGCAGATCAGCCCACCGTTCCCGCCCTCTTTATCGCAATCCTTGGCCGGGCCTGCCTGGATCTCCCCCCCAGGCGCTGCTGTCCCCCCCCCCCCCTCCTTCCCCTACCCAGCCTACCATCCCAACGCCTGCGGCTACTGACAGTTCGCCACGCAAGCCTTCTCTTTGATTCCTTACCATCCATCACCTCCCTTACGATCAAACTTATTGCTAGGCAGGGGACTGGGGGCAGGGGTGGGTGTCACGAAATAGGAGTGTGTTCGGAAAGGGGTGTACCCGCCGAAAGGGGAGGGGGAAGCATCTCCTGGTGGTGTGGGTGTGTGGGTGTGTGTGTGTGTGAAGATGCGTGTGATGGTGGGCATGATGCCGGGAGTTGGCAAGAATGGAACCCTTCCTCTTTTTTTATTCTGCTCCCTCTCGCCTGTCCAGAGAAGCAACTGGCTCGGGGAAGCAGATTGTCGTTGCAGTGCAGCGCCGATCCCTGACGTCTCAAACGGTCGTTGGGGGGGGGGGGGCGTGGGTGTGAAGCACGAATACGACTCTCCCCCATACATACCCTAACCGATTGTCATCACAGAAAGGAAAGGGAAAAAAAGGGGGGGGGGGGATAAACCTAGAAGATGAGAATAAGGAAGGGAAAGACAAGAAAAAGAAACGAAAGAAGGAAGGCAGGAAGGCAGGAAGAATAAACAAAACAATAAAGGCAACGCGTGGCCCTATATCCCTATAGCCAGTCATTGCTGTCGCCTCTCGCGCCTGTGGGCTACCCACCTCAACATTACATACATACTTACATACATATATATATACATACATATATACATACAAATTTACATACATAAGTAAGTAAGCAATCTCGACATCGGGCGATCTCGCGGTCCTTCTTTCCTTTTCTTCCACCCTCACGGCAATATATCAGCACGAGGCAAGTGGAGAGGGAATCAAAAAAACACACTTGACCACCCCGGTTCGTCAGGCGGTACTTGATCATGCTGTATCATCAACTCATTGCCAGACATCATCTGGGAGCGGACAAACACAGCAGCAGCAGCAGCAGCAGCAGCAGCAGCAACTCGTCGGAATGTGCTCTGCTGTTGTGCAATGTCACGCAGATAGCCGTTTTGTGCTCTCCTGGAGCCGAGGCCAGCCAGGGGCTGCTGTTGTCTATCTATCTATCTACCTATCTACCTATCCGTCTTCCATCCGCTCCCACTGTGTACCTCGGATACCTTCCCCCAAATCCCCCCTCCCCCCCAAATTCCCTCCTCTCCTCTCAGGAAGCAGCTCCTGGTTCTCGTAAGTTCGGGATATCCTTGTCTTGGAGATGTCGTCGGCCGGTCGTTGTACGGAGTACGGCAGCCGGGGGATACGATCTGATATTTGAAAAAGAAGAGGTGTCCAGATGTTGTGGCACCAATATCTTGAGATTAAGCTCTCTCGTCATCATTATCCAAGAAGCTTCTGTCTACATGGAAGCATGTGCGCACAGGTACGACTGCGGAAGATCAGGTGGTCTGGGGGTAGCAGTTGGGCAGGCTTGTGTCACCATTGGCCTCTCATGTTGCTCCAAGGGGATGGAAGGTGATTGGCGAGCCAGAATGGGTTTGTATTCGCACTTTGTGCATGGGGTTTTGGGAGACACTCTCTGGCCTGGTACGCTCCAGAAGCGTTATATGTGATTGGAGGCAAAAACCCTGCTCATTGGACGCAGGGTAATTTCGAATGTTTGCTATCGTGATACCCCAGCGGGCTGTCGAGTGACGGCCAGGAGAGTTTTTCTGGTATGGCAAACATATCTCCAGTGGAAACACTCCGGAAAGCGAGTGTGATCCGTCCGTAAGTAATTGTACCAGAGGAGCGAATGATAATCTTCCGGTGCTGTGTTTCCTTGAAGTTGCCACTGCAACATTTGAAGGGACATGTACCAAAAGGAAAATGAAGAGCAAAAAACACCCTCTGGGTGCTTTTTATATTTGCCTTATAGGGAGTAGCAAGTGCTATACAGTGACGAGGACAAATGCAGCTTCGCGCTATAGTCAGACCATGTGGGTGTATCATTCGCGTGAGAACCTTTGGTCACCCTTAGTGAACATGTTGCCTAAACCTATCATTACCTCCAGTTCTTGAAGGTCAGACGAAGGCGCCGCGAAGTCATGACATAGTTCTCAAGGAGTCCAGATGGCAGTTAACAACTTGTCAAACCGTGCTGGTATTCAATATGAGGCATGGG
>JAJSPL020000013.1:600000-807395 GCA_021272945.2 Cytospora paraplurivora
GGCGACCCGGGCTTCATCTACCACCGGACAATCTCCCAGATCCTGGGACTCCTCACAGCCAAGCTGGCAGACGAGCCCCTGCTGTCCTTCGAGGCCGCGACCTACGCCAAGGCCCTCGAGAAGTACGTCGGCCAGGTCGAGGGCAAGCTCACAGCGGCCTCGTCGGAGCCCACGGAGGAGAGCGAGATCCTCGCGCTGCGCGCGGCCGACGTCCGCGCGGAGGCCGAGGCCACCGGCGACCGCTCGGCCTTCCACAAGAGGCTGGCGGAGCTGCACGGCGCGGTCGCGGGCCTGCTGGACGAGGCGACCAGGCTGGACGCCAGGAGGACCGAGCTGCAGGAGACCGTCGGCGCCGAGGTGCCGTGGTGGAGGTGGCCCCAGAAGCTGCGCCTCGCCTACGAGGTGCGCAAGGTCAACACCAAGTACAAGTACCTGGAGAGGGACTTCCTCCACCCGGAGGGCCTGGACGGCCGGCCCTGGTTCAAGCATGTGGTGTTCGCGCCTGGCCTGTGGACCGGTTACGCTGGAGGTGAGTTTCTGTCAATGTTCCCAACTTTTCCTAATATGAGTGCGGGGCTAATTCTTGTCTTACAGCTGTCTTCCCTGGCCTGGTCGAGAGCATCGATGCGAAGGATTACACCAACGCGATCCGCTGGGCGGACATCATTGAGGGTTCAATCAAGAACGCGACTGAGAACATCAAGATCGGTCACCACGGCCATAAGGTGGTTGGAGGGTTCTAGTTGACAGGAAAATTGACCATTATGGCCTCCTATATATCCTCCACAACGACAATAAAGAAGTCGGATTTAGAGCACTTAGTTGGACCTGCTCGCGGGTCCGCATCGTTTTGGTACATAGCGTATATATGCCAGCAAGTACAATGAGATATGATTGGAATTTGATATGATTTTATACCTTCTCATCGGGTGTCTTCTCTTGTCCTCTTCCCAGACTAGCCCGTTGCCTTGTGCTGTCCCTCAACCGGTTTGTTCTATTATCAGCCAACGCTTCTTTGGCCAAGACAATGGCCATCCTAATCTCTACCCACCATGAAGTTACCTTCCCCAAGTCTAGGTCATGACCAGCAGAAAGCAAATCTTCTCGAAGACAGAATTGTCTCATGTATGCAGATTTCACAGCAGTAGATCAGGACGTGTTGGAAAACATTCTCTTTTTGATTTACTTCCATGAACTGAAGAGGAGAAAGCTCTTCGTTGGAACCCATGAAACCCCATGCCACATGCCACATAAAGACCATTTCAATCTGGGGAAGGCCCCTACAAGATTTGCAAAAGCACGACCGTGATATAACCCATTTTTCGGTACCGCCTTCCCGTCCGGAACTCCTAAATATGAACCATGCAACTCAAATCAGATTGGACCGCCAAGTCCATGCTTAAGCATAGAGCTTCTTCTCGAAGGACTCCATGTTAACACCTCCCTCCAGCTGGGCGCTGGCAGTACGGATCTCGAACCGCACGACGCCGCTGGCGACGTTCTCGTGGAGCTCGTGCAGGCTCTTGATTCCAGCGTCTTGCATGGAGTGCTTGAGACCAGCGGCCAGGTAAGGGACGAACTTCTGGACCGAGCCACGGTGAGCCACGGCACCAGCAACACCCTGGGCGACCAGGACACTGTCACCCTCGGAGAAGTAACGGGCGGTACCAGCGTTGCTCTTCTGGCTGTCCTCGCCGCCACCACCAGCCTTCTTGTCCTGCATGGCGTCGATGCTGCCCATACCACGGTAGGCCTTGACCAGCTTGCCCTCTCGGGAAACAAACGAGGTACCAGGCGACTCGGTGGTACCGGCCAGCAGACCGCCCATCATGACGGTGGAGGCACCAAGGGCAAGACCCTTGACGACGTGACCGACGTTCTGGATGCCACCGTCGGCAATGCAAGGCACACCAAACCTGGCGGCGAAAGCACTGACGCTGTAGACGGAGGTAGCCTGGGGACGACCAACGGCCATGACCTCCTGGGTGATGCAAGCAGAGCCGCTACCCATACCAATACGGAGACCATCGACACCGGCAGCAATGAGGGCAGCAGCCTGCTCTCTCGTCACGACGTTTCCGCCAATGACGTCGAGCTCGGGGTACTCGTTCTTGATCCACTTGATCATCTCAATCTGGTACATGCTGTTTCCCTGGGAGCTGTCGAGGATGACGATGTCAAGGCCGGCCTCGACGAGACCCTTGAGACGGAGCTTATCCTCAGGCCTGGTACCAATGGCAGCGGCGCAGATGAGTTGCTTAGAGTCAGGGAGCTTAGATGCCAGAGGGAAGTTGAGGTTCTTGCGGAGGTCGGAGCGGGAGATCATAGAGACCAGGTTGCCGTCCTTGTCGACGATGGGCAGCTTGCCCTTCTTGGACTTGGCCAGGATGTTGTTGGCCTCGACGAGCTCAACTCCTTCGGGGGCAGTGATCAGATCGGTGACCATGACGTTGGACACAGGCTGCTCGTCGTTGTCCTCGAATTGGAGGTCTCGGTTGGTGACAATACCTAACAGCTTAGAGCCGAGCTTGCCGTTTTCTGCAGGCGCATTACGTTAGCCACAAGCATGGTACGAAAAGTGGTGTTTTTGCTGTACACATGTATAGAGCTACAAAATTCATTGTGATACAAGATTCTCCCCATGACGGCGACCGTCAATACGGTGGAACGAAAGTTATTTATAATTGAGTTTATAATCATGATAGCAGTGAAGTGAAAGTAGTACGAGACTAGATGGATTCTTGACTTACCCGTGACGGGGAAACCACCGAAGCCCCATTTCTCCTTGAGGGCCTTGGCCTCGCCAACAGTGGTCTCCTTGGTGATGAGGACGGGGTCGTTGATGAAACCGTTCTCGAACCTCTTGACCCTGCGAACCATGTCGGCCTGAGCCTCAGGCGAGCAGTTGTGGTGGATAACACCAACACCACCCTGCAGGGCCATGTGGATAGCCATCTCATGCTCAGTGACGGTGTCCATGGGAGAGGAGACAAAAGGTATCTTGAGGGTGATGCGCTTGGTGACGGGTGCATCGAGGCTCACAGCCGAAGCGGGGAAGCCAATGTAGCCAGGCAGGAGGAGGAAGTCGTTGTAGGTCAGACCTCCATGGGCCTTGGTGTCCATGAGATCCTGGATGCCGAGGCCATCACGGCTCTCGTACTCCTTGAGGAGCTCCTCGGCCTTGGTGTGGTCCAGAATCTTGGACACGCCGTTGACAGGCACGGTACCGTTGGTGGAAGGCATTATGTCGGAGTTGACGGGAGAGCAACGTCCAGGTAAGCGAATTAAGTGGTAGTAGTGAGGATGATAGTCAAGAAGACGACAAGATTATGGGTTGCCAACTTTCTTGGCTTCTTGACGGGGAGGGTTTCCCAAGAAAAGAGAAAGAGGAAAGAAAGAAGTGTGCGATGGTGTTTCTCAGTATTAAAACGATTTTTTTTTGGCCCCGGAGCGGAGGACCCCTGCTCGGAGCAGCAAAACTCGACGCGCCTTTCCCCACTTCGCGACTCACTTTGGCATCTTATCAGGTCATTGAGATCTTATCGATAGCGGGCTGTAGCAAATAAGTACCCTAGGTACCTATTATGTAGATAATTCTTAATCAGCATTTGGAAGGTGGGCTGATGGCGAATTGGCGGGGTTTTAGTGCAGTAAAACATCTGAACCATACTGGGCACGTCTGGAGAAGACACTGATTGATAAATCGATAGCATTGATCCATCACTGCCACTTAGCCCTCGAGACATCCCCATCTGCGACATCTGCATCAAGGACCCAGGACCCAGGACCCAGGACGGGCCCTTTCTGCATTCTGATCTGCAGCCAAGTGCTTCCTGCGAGTCTCCAGTGTCCGCATGCTAAAAAGGCAACAATGTCACTGTTCCCTTCAATACCTAAGAGATCTCTGACCCTGCATCATATTCCGGTCCACCTGGCAAGAGCCCCGGATGTTTACTATAAACCTGGCTGTACCGTACAGCTGCGAATACTACCCAGGTACTTACTGCATATACCTACCCAGGTATATATCCCATCCATGAATGCTTAGGTAGGTAATGTATATTCGGGTCTTACTTCCCTGCTACTCGATGTGTTATATATATATCTAGGTATGTATGCCCAAGTGTTATACTGTGAGATCTATTCAGTTCCCGAGTTCTGCCCAGATCCTTCCCGTTCGAACCGGGTGAGTCAACCCTCGACGCCGAAACCCAGGCTGTGTGCTAGGTACATACCTAGGTGGTGCTTGGGTCCCAGCCACCTCTGAGTGGTACGCAGGTACCTACAGAACGAGCGACAGACGTCTTGCAGGGGAAGAAGTCCCCTCTTTTTTCCGATCCCACTTTTCCCACCAGTGAAGGATTTCATTCATGAATCCCAGGGCCCAACAGGGTGATGAACCTTGGCAGGTTTCTTGTCCAGAAGACCAGGAGAAACTCACCGTCTATTCCACTTGTGCTTTGGTTCCCAGCTCCTCCTTCCGCTTCTCACTCAGAAGGCTCATAACAGTGCATGCTCGGGCCGTTGGCGTGACGTCTTCTCATCAGTTGCCTCGTTTGCCAACCTCTGCCAACCTTTTAGGTGTCCAAGGTTGCCCATCAAGGGCGGCATTGTGATCGCTGCTGCGGCAACCATCGGGGCGCACAGGGCGTCCCAAGGTCAACAAGACCACATGGGTACCTAGGTAGTAGGTAGGTACCTACCTAGGTACCCACGGTCCCAGGTACTGTACTGTGGTAAGCGCCCCCGCCCCTGCTTTACTGCTACCAGATACCTACCTAGGATATACTGAATGACTGGCAGCTCTAATACTGGTGGCTGGTAATATCATCATATCCGTATCGTCTACAGATGGGCCTTCACAGCCTTTTGGAAGTCTTTCTTTTTGACTGGAGTCTGTCTGTTTTCTCCCCACTCAACATCATTCCACTTTACTTTGTACGCTGTAGCAGTTCATCCAGCGCAGTGCGCGCCTTCATGTCTCATGGTTCGCGTCTTAGCTTCGAGTTCTGTTATCACGCGTTGAACCGTTCTGCCCTGCCCGCAACTGCTTAGAGTTCCTTGTTTACTTCGACGCTCAGCTCGGACAATCTTAAAGTGCTTCGGCTCCACCATCATTCCCACACCATTTGACCATTTGACCATTTGACCATTTGACCATTTGACCATTTGACCATTGAGCCCAACAGAGCGCCTGAGGTCATTGATCTCTGATGTTTTCCCTCGTCTCAAATCCTCTGGGCCCCCGAATCCAGCGACAACGCTTTCGCTGTTGATCACATCGCTCGCAACATGTCGAACCGACCACATCCTCTACGGCAAGCATATACAGTTGACTATTCAATCGATCGTCAGCCCTCGACAACATCCTCGGCTTCGTCAGGTTACTCCCAGTCTTCCAGCCAGCTCGACTTGAGTCGCACTACCACTTTGTCCTCCTCGGAATCTAACGGCTATGGATCGATGGGTCACAGGCGCGGCAAGAGCGAGGCCATCAGCCGCCTGCCTCCCTCGCCCAAGAGCCCGGACAGCCGGCCTCAGACCAGCGCAGGGAATGTCTACAGTATGGCGAGGCAGTCGCTGAGGCCGCTTCCGCAGGCTCCCAACTCAACACCAACTCCCACATCCACGTCCACGTCCACGTCCTCATCCACACTGACGTCGACGTCGCCATCGAAAGCCAAGCCCAAGCCCACGTCCACACTCACACCCACACTGACGCCGACCCTCACGCCGACCCTCACGCCTACTCCTCGGGAACCCTATCGCCATGACAGAGGCCAGTCCATCGACATCGGAAAACTTTCACTCCATCACGACAAGGAGCCACAGTCGCCAATGCCAACACCACGGCCCCGCGCGTTAACTACCCGTCCGACCTCAATGGTCCTCACCCGGTCCGATGGTATCCTAGGAGGAAGCGCCGGTCTTCCGCCACCACAAGTACCGCTACAATCACCTCATACCACGCAACTCGCCAGGCCCGACCTTGTGAGCATGGGTAGATCCTCTACGAGTCAGCTACGCACCTTGTCCGCATTGGCACAATCTGGCGACCCCGAAGAGTTTGCCCTATTACCTGCCGCCCAACAGGTCATTGGCCTGCGTGGCCGCCGCAGGCTGCAAAAACAGCCTGGTGTGAAGGGACAGAGAAGTGGAGGCTATGGGTGGGAAGGCAGGAATTGGATGGACAAGCAGCGACAGTTCCTCCAAGCTTACGAATATCTTTGCCATATCGGAGAGGCCAAAGAATGGATCGAAGACATAATGCACAAACCAATACCTCCAATCGTTGAGCTGGAAGAAGCCTTGCGCGACGGTGTGACCCTGGCCGAGATAGTTGCAGCCTTGAACCCCACCAAGCGATACAAAATCTTCCACAATCCTCGACTTCAGTACAAGCATTCCGACAACATTGCTATATTCTTTCGCTATCTCGACGAGGTCCAGCTGCCTGACCTTTTTAGGTTCGAGCTCATTGATCTTTACGAAAAGAAGAATATACCCAAGGTCATATATTGTATCCACGCTCTCAGTTGGCTTCTGTTCCGGAAAGGCATCGTTAGCTTCCGCATCGGCAATTTGGTTGGACAACTTGAGTTCGAGCATCATGAGTTGGAGGCTATGCAGAAAGGTCTGGACAAGCTCGGGGTCAACATGCCCAGCTTCGGTACTATGGGTGCCGATTTTGGCGAGGAAGCAGAGCCGGAACCTGAGCCGGAACCAGAAGAGACCGAGGAAGAACGAATCGACAGAGAACTGGCTGAACACGAGAACATCATTCTGGATCTGCAAGCTCAGATACGAGGAGCAGTGTGCAGGATTAGGTTGGGACATGTGATGCAGCATTTGTGGGATGCAGAAGAATGGTTGATCGACTTCCAATCCCGTATCCGCGGCGATTGGACCCGCCAAGTGCTCAATTACCGACTACAGATGCGGCGATTCGCCGTCAATCTTCAGAGCGCAGCCCGCGGCTTCCTCGCCCGCCGGAGGCAAAAGCAAACAAACCAGCTATGGAAGAGCACGGAAGGTGACATACTTGACCTTCAGAGCATGATCCGGGCTGCTAAAGTCCGTCGCGAGACACGAGACGTGCGGTCTCAGCTTGCTCGAGCATCTGGGCCTGTTCGGGAGATCCAGGCGGCTTTCTTGGGCTACCTCACCCGTCAGAACATTCGTAAACAAAAGGAAGAAACGGCCCGCGTGGCCGGGCCCATTACTGGGTTCCAGGCTGCTCTGCGTGGAGCGCTTGTGAGGAACAAACTGGCCGATGACCAAGAGCTTTTAGCAACCCAGGCTCCGGCCGTTACCGGGTTCCAGGCTGCTCTGCGTGGAGCACTCGTAAGGAACAAACTGGCCCATGACCAGGAGCGTCTAGCAACCCAGGCACCTGCCGTCACTGGGTTCCAGGCTGCGCTGCGTGGAGCGCTTGTGAGGAACAAACTGGCGGATGACCAAGAGCTCCTAGCAACCCAGGCTTCGGCCGTTACCGGGTTCCAGGCTGCTCTTCGTGGAGCGCTTGTGAGGAACAAATTGGCGGACGACCAGGAGCTTCTAGCAGCTCAGGCCCAGGCCATCACTGACCTTCAGGCCGCGGCAAGGGCAATGCTGACCAGGAAGCAAGCTGCCGTGCAGAGAGAGACCCTCCAGCGTTACACACCGGCATGGGACTTCATCCAAGCCGCTTGTCGGGGGCGATCAGCAAGGATGGCCGTCAGCCAGACGAAGGCGGATCTCGAAAAACATGCGTCAACGATAGAGATGCTGCAGGCCTGCACACGCGCAGCTGCTGTTCGCAGGGATATCTCGATACTGCTCGAGGACCTCAGCGACCACGAGCCTGCAGTCGTCGACCTCCAGTCCGATATCCGTGGCATGCTAGAACGGCAGCGGCTTGCCAGGGACCGTCAGGCCTTGGCCAAGCAGGTTCCCAAGATCACTCGTTTCCAAGCATGTATTCGTGGTGACTTGTACCGAGCAAAGCACCTCGCCCTGTTAGAGGACCTGGAATCCAACGAAGATGAGGTGATCGAACTTCAAGCCGCTGCCAGAGCTATGATGCTTCGGGAAAATATTGGATTCCTGATCAGTGCACTTGAGGATGAGGAAGAGTCCGTTGTCGCCGTTCAAGCCGCCGCCCAGGCTTTCATCGTTCGAGCCAGATTCGAGGAGAAGAAGCGCTTCTATCGAGAGAATATGGAGAAAGTCGTCAAAATCCAGAGTTTCGTCCGAGGCAAGCTTCAAGGAGAGGCGTACAAGAGTCTCACGACCGGCAAGAACCCACCAGTCGGGGCTGTCAAGAACTTCGTTCATCTGCTGAATGACAGCGATTTCGATTTCAACGAGGAAATCGAGTTCGAGCGCATGCGGAAGACTGTTGTCCAACAAGTAAGGCAAAATGAGACACTTGAGCAGTACATTGATCAATTGGATATCAAGATCGCGCTGCTTGTCAAGAACAAAATTACACTGGACGAAGTTGTGCGACACCAACACAACTACGGAGGACATGCTGGTACGCTACTGGCAAACAGCTCCATGATCACAGCCAATCAATTTGATCTCAAAGCACTCAACAAGAGCTCCAGGAAGAAGCTCGACTTGTACCAGCAGCTCTTCTTCAGTCTGCAGACACAGCCTCAGTATCTGGCTCGACTCTTCAAGCGCGTCCGCGAGGAGGGCACTGCAGAAAAGGAATGCAAACGCATCGAACACCTGATCATGGGCTTGTTCGGATACGCACAAAAGCGAAGAGAGGAGTACTACCTACTCAAACTCGTTGCGCGAGCAGTCAAGGAGGAGATTGACACCTGCAGCAGTATCCAGGATTACCTACGTGGCAATTTCTTCTGGTCAAAGCTGCTGGGCAACTACACTCGCTCTCCGCGTGACAGGAAGTATTGGAAAGATCTTTTCGGGCCGCTGATCCGGGACAACATCATCGAAGACCCTGCACTAGATCTCGAGAGCGACCCGATGCAGATATACAAATCGGCTATCAGCAACGAGGAGCTCCGAACTGGCCAGCCCAGCAGAAGACCACTCGACATTCCCCGAGAGCTGGCTATAAAAGATCCAGAAACTCGAGAGTTGTTCATTGACCACCTCCGCGACCTCCGCGAGATATGCGACCAGTTCTTCCTCTCTCTGGAAGACCTCATTCCTCGCCTACCATACGGGTTGCGGTATCTGTGCCAGCAAATGTTCCAATACCTGTGCCAACACTTCAAGCGAGAGCCGCAACAAAACCTGATCCACATCGTTGGCAGCTGGTTCTGGCGCTTCTACCTGTACCATGCGTTGACTTCGCCTGAGAATCTTGGTATAATTGAGAAGCAGCTGAGTCCTCTCCAGAAGCGGAACCTGGGCGAGGTTGCCAAGGTGCTTGGCCAAGTGGCTTCTGGGCGTCACTTTGGTGGCGAGAACATCTACCTCCAGCCACTCAATGCCTTTATAGGAGACTCGATCGAACGCTTTGATGACATCATGAGGGCGGTGATTTCTGTGCGGGATGCGGAGAGCACGTTCGACATTGACGAGTACAACGACTTGTATGCAAAGAACCGGCCGACGCTATACATCAAGATGAGCGACATTTTTGCTATCCACAACCTTGTGGCGGCTGAGCTCCCCTTCATATGCCCCAACCGGGATGACGTGCTCCGCGAAATCATGCAAGATCTTGGTAGCGCCAAGAACAACGAGAGCGAGATGACAGCTACGGGCTCATCCGATATTCAGATGTTCCTTACGCCCAAGCTGCATGACGTGGAAGACCCAGAGGCTGAGATCAAGGCCTTGTTCATGGAAACGAAGCGATGCGTTCTCTACATTATCCGCGTCCAAAGTGGTACTAACCTCCTCGAGATCCTCGTGAAGCCGATCAGTCCCGAGGATGAGCACAAGTGGGAGATGGTCCTGCGTGAAGACTTCGCTGGAAATGACCACACCAGAGGTGCATACTCTGATGCCCATATGGTTGATGTCACGCGCATGACTTACCATGAGCTGAAGAGAAACGCGCTCCAAAACGTCATGGCACTTGAGAAGATGGGCCGCATCACGAAGCACAACTACTACCAAGATGTGCTTAACGCCATCGCGCTCGACATCCGCACCAAGAGCAGGAGAAGAGTCCAGAGACAGCGGGAGCTGGAGGGCGTGCGCCTGACCCTGGGCAATTTGCACGAGAAGGCCAAGTACCTCGAGCAGCAGCGCAAGAGTTACGACGACTACATCGAGCAGGCCATGTCGACGCTGCAGAAGAACAAGGGGTGAGTCTATAACATCTCCCGGAACACAGTACTTTGAGAAGTGATGCTAACCACTGGAACGTAAAACAGAAAGAAGAAGTTCTTGCTTCCCTTCACGCGGCAATACAACCACCAGCGCGAGCTCGAGCGTAGCGGACGGGTGCCCAAATTCGGCTCGTACAAGTACAGCGCACGACAGCTCATGGACAAGGGCGTACTCGTCCAATGGACCGGAACGGCCGACCGCGACTGGGACAAGATCAACCTGACCATCTCCTGCGACGAGGTTGGCGTGTTCTCCATCGAGGGTTCCAGAGGTCACATTCAGATCCCTGGTGCTAGCACATTGGTGCCTATCGAGGACCTGCTGCAGGCACAGTTCGAGAGCCAGCAGTTCATGACGTTGTTTGAGGGCAACTTGAGGCTGAACGTTAACTTGTTGCTGCATTTGTTGTACAAGAAGTTCTACAGAACTCAGTAGTGGGTTAATATATCACAAAACCAGGCTGGGTGTGGATGAGGTCGAGATTGAGACTGGGGTTGAGAGGGGCGGCCAGCTGAGGCGGACGTTGAACGTTGACGTATGTCATGAGACACGATGAGAGAACAAGAGGATGGATGAAGAATTGCTGGATTGGGACCGGGGAACGGATGGATACCTTTTGCAACCCCAGGCAGAACCGGTGTTAAGGGCGTGCTCTGCATTTGCGTTGGATTGAATCGGTTACTGACAAGAGGAGAGTGAAAAAGAGGCCCAGAACCGTGTGCACTCTTTGTAGCTTTGGACACTTACTTCATCGGAAGGCTTCATAAAATACCCACATGCGCATAGTACCTTTCATGATTAAATCGATATTTCAATGGAAATAATTGTATCGGATAGACCTGGAGATTCTTCTGTGAGTCGGAGATCGCGATGAGGGTGATGTATATGGACACACTAGGCAAGGAGACGGAGTTCATAATACTCACCATCTCCGCTTCTACAACTGATCGAGCCAAAATGGTGAGTACTTTTGTTCTATGAAGTTTGTAGAAGTGCGTGTTGCCTGGATGTAGAGCTTCGAGCGTTTTCCTCCTCCCTCCGCTGAGTCGATGGCCGGATGGTGATGTATTCATCTGCCATGTCCACAGCCCCGTAGTTTGCAAATGGTAACTTACATTATGATTCCGTCAAAATCATACCCTCAGCTCCTCTCTTGACCGTTCACCTCCGATACAATCGTTTCTCCACCGCCCTCGAGACCACATACGACACAGCACTGAACGCAAAGGCCAACTCAAACCCAACATCCCCACCAGCCCCCTCACCACCACACAGCCTGCCCACAGGGCCCGTAAACCAAACCTGCGCCATACCGAGCACTGCACCCATGATGCCCACCAGGAAGGCGCCAAGCGCCGCAAAGCCAGGCGGCAACTTAGAGGGCGTGGCATGACCCTCGACCTCATACCCGTCCCAACTCCTCCGAAAGACAAAGTGCTCCGTCAGCGCCACGCCCTCGTACATGGCGAGCCAGTACCCAATAACGAGCATGAAGTTCTCGAGCCACGACTGGAACATGCCGTACCCGGGGACCGAGACGGCAACATACACAGCCGTCCCGACGACCGACCAGGCGGACCGGCTGGTCAGGATCCGTCTCCCGAGGGTAGCGGTAGGGCGATTCCCGAAGAGGACCTGCAGCGACAGGCCGACGCTGTAGATGTTGGGGCAGTTGTTCGCGACGATGCTCAGCGCCAGGACCACGAGGCAGGACCTCCCGAAGCCGCCCAGGGACGGCACCAGCGTCTGCGCCAGGAGCCCGCCCACGCCCGAGCCGCTGTAGGCGTCGAGGTATGGGCTGTGGAGGGCTCCGCCGCCGCCGCCGCCGGCCACCACGGGGACGGGCGCGGCCGTCATGACGGCCGCGCCGAGGAGCTCGGTGGAGACGAGCGGGACGAAGAGCCCGCCGAGGGTCCACCAGAAGACGGCGGGGCCCCGGGCCCGGCGCTCGGGCTGGTAGACGGTGAAGTCGGCGGCGTAGGCTGTCCAGCCGCTGGAGAAGCCGTAGACGGAGGCGGCGAAGCTGAGGATGCTGCCGGCCTCGGCGGGGCCCCGGGCCAGGGGGAGCATGGCGGCGAAGCGGCCGGAGCGGCCGAGCTCGCCGGCCACGATGCAGAAGATGACGAGGACGGGGAGCCAGGACCAGCGCTCGTAGGCGTGGAGGACGCGGTAGCCCAGGGTGGTGATGAGGAGGGTCGAGAGCGCGATTATCAGGATGCCGGCCCAGCCTGGTAGGGGGCGTCGGGGGTCGATGTTGGCTAGGATCTGGGCGCCTACTATCACGTTTACTGATGACCAGCCTAAGCAGGCTAGGATGTTGAAGATTGCGACTGATTGGTGTTAGCCTGTTCACTCCTATCCCCTCTCTGTGTGTATATATGTGTGTGGCTTAGGAGAGTCGCAGGAGAGGTATGATACGACATACTGAGCTTGACGCCGTAGTACCCAAAGTAGAACCTCGACAGGACCATCTGGCGCAGGCCGAAGCGAGGCCCGAACCTGGCGAAGAAGCTGACGGGCAGTATCCCCAGGAGGTTGACGAACACTATCGTGAGTGCCGTGTCCACGAACCCAAGGCCGAAGACCGGTTGTGCCAGGGCACCGATGGCAAAGGACGGTGGCGTCAGGTTTGCTGACAACCACTACGCGAGATGTCAGTACTTTGTCTTCTGGCCAGTGTTCTGCCGATTGCTCTCCCTGGAGATTCTTGTTGGAGTAGCTTACCAGCGTCCCAATCTTGCTCAGACTCGTATCCGTCCGGTCTTCAGGCAGCACCCGCTCGATCCCTCGCTGCTCGACTCCGAGCCTGTTGGCGAACCGCTGTAACTTCCCAAGGATGGACTCTCCATTGTGGAAAGTCTGGATATTAACCGCAGTGGGATCTGTTGCAACCTCGGTTTCGATGACGTGGTTCTTTTCTTCCAGGTTGGACACACGCTCTATGTCCTGTGGCTGAGGAGCCATGATCAGGGCTTCCCAGTTGCCTTGGGGTGGGCCCTTGGATATTAAGAGGTACTGAGTAAAAGGTGTGAGAGGATTGGTGATGCCCGCGAGAAAGCGCAAATATGCCTGGGATTGTGAGTGCTGAAGTGGCCTGCCTCAGCAGCGAAGAAGCCGGGCAGAACCGAGTTCCATCAAGAGCTCTTATATAAAAGGGACATCGAGGTCCAAACGATCAATGTGAACCGACGATGCGTTCGGAATCGGAACAGTCGATGACTGAGAAGACGTTATATGCCAACAGACCTTGCGATACATCAAGGAGAGAGGCGGCGTCGTCATAGCGGCCAGCGGCCTTACACATGGCTGGAGCTAAAGCCATGGAAGCAGGTACAGATCAAGAGTGGGCAGACTGGTGGGAGGGTAAACACTGTGGTGCGCAGATTGGTAACCATGTCATGCTCCTGCGGGTCCCCTGAGTGAGGCGTGGGTGCATGCGTCTTGCAGTTGTCCCTTGCGGTGGTTTGGTAAGGCAGGCGGCATATCATGACACTACCAGTAGTAGCTTATCGAACTTATGTAGCGAGTAGCTGCAAGTCTCGATGTGATCGAACGTTGATCTGAGATGAACAGGGCAGCGACATATGGTGGTGCAAGTACAAGAACAACGCGGAGGGGACCATGCTGCGTATGTTGTGTACCATGCTCCGGCTTGCGATCATCTATAGGATGTATGCCGGGCCTATCAGGAAAACCATAGGAGATATGAAAATTCCCTGTCCCGTTCGACTTTGAGCCTCTCCAAAGCGGTGAACGACGATACCTTCTAGATGGTTTTCGCAAGGTAATCTCGACCCCACGAGAGCCAACACAGTAGACCTCGATACAGAACAGGACAGGTGCTATTTGATGGTCGGCCTTGACGGCAATTGCCTAATCTTATAACGAGAACTACTTTTTGCGCGGAAACACCGCCAACGCCACAAGCACCTGAAAGCGAGAGTGTCCTTTCCGTGGAGACAGAAGCCCGCAGACTCAAGTCATGGCAGGTTTCAGCATCCATCCACGAACATCTTGGCCTGTCTAGAGGGCTGTTCCATCTAGACTTTGGTTGATCGCTTATTGGAGATAACGGTGTTTGTGTGCATCACATCTCAGTCACACTTGTGTTGCCACGGATTAGCATCGTCGTACAGTCCAACACTGCGGGCAGATCCAGAGTTCAGTGCTTCTGAATCTACCCCAATAGATACTAAAGGCCGACGGTAGTCTTCTTTCATACAAAACGCAGAGCTTCTTTGAGATTGGACGATTGCAGCATGATAAATTGATGGGCGCGTTGCCCGAGGAAAACCAAGGCCGCTTTCTTCTCTAAATCCCAGCACGGCAAACACTTGTTGATTAGCTATATCGGATGGAGAGGCCGGTAAGCCAGGCCGTACAATTCGAAGGCCATAAATATAGAGAAAATCCCTCAATTCGATCCCTCGTCACTCTTCGTTGTTCCATTGTCATCATGCAGCCTATCAAATGGCAGACACAAACTTTCGCGCAGAGTTCCGGGGACACACTGAGCCATGCCGACGACGTGTAGGGTCGCAACCGAGCCAATGCAAGATATCGGACTGCAGCACCTAGCACGAGTTTCTTCGCTCCTGTTCATCGTCTTAAGATTCGCTGTATGCTCGAAGACGCCAGCGCAGTGCTCCTCGCCACGGTCGATCTTGTAACCCCTAGGATGCATTGCTTGCTCAGAGCATGATCTGGAAACCCGCAGCTCCTTGCTGCAGACAAGAGCTGGGATACTCCTCCGCAGTTGACATGGATATGTGGTCTTCCTCACGCCCGGCCGTTGGGTGTCTTTTCTGTTCTGCATCGTCTCCAACAAGCTGTTTGTCTTCGCCTTCGCGAAGATTTATCCTCCACACGAGAGCATTGTTCGGAACCCGGCACCAATGTCGCTCAAAGCCACCGGCAATTGGCATCGCAAGCAAAGGTGAAACTTGTTCCCGTCGCGGTCGGTCGGTGTGATGGTCCGATGACAACTGGTTTGATATCTCAGACAACTGGACATTTCTTTCCTGCTAGTGTCATACCTCAAGGTCATGGTGATCATATGTTGCGGTTTAGCATCATTGAATTTGAGATTTGCGGTGGAAATTTGAGATGTGACAGAGCACGGAGCAGCCTTGCTTATTCCCTGATGCATGTGTTCCAACCGGGACGGTGTCATAGCAGGTCGGCCAGGAAGTGACGGTGATGACACTTCAAGACCGCCCTTATCGCCTTTGGCCATGGTCCCCCTGGGACTTTGCAAGATGCAGAAGCTGTTTGGACCATCTCATCGGTTGTGACACTTGCACAGCAGGAGGCGGTCCGTGTATGCGGTGCATGGTGTGCATCTCGGGCGCCTGCATCGGATCATGATTAGAGTGATTCCATGGCTGAGGAGAGTCTGTATCGAGCTTCTCCTTGATTGTTAAAGGCAAACTCCCTCAACCTGTGGCCAGTACCGTTTTCTATCAGCGTACCTAGGTATCCAGGAGCCGTCGCAGCGGTCGGACTTCTTGATCGCCAAATACGATCATCACTCGAACAAGTAAACAAAGCAAGAAAGGGGGAAGCGCCAGACCTGCCTAACCCACCTGAGAGCTCAATATGCCCAGGAACCCCTCGCGGCAGCACATGACTCCCTGACTCTGGTAGTTCTCCTGGCGCCGGTCCGGTGAGGCCTTGAGACTTGTCCTAAGAGCCAGGCTTGGGTCCCTAGAAGCCCTCGGTACAAGTCTATCAGTGCCTGCAAACTTCGCAAATTGACGGTGATGCGTCCTTGATGGAATCCACCATAAGCGAAGTTGGTGGCTTGGTAGATGCCGGGACTCATGTGCGCCGGGGTGATGGGAAGACCGCTCAAAAGAGGAATTATAGACGATGAAGGATGAATGGTCGTCAAAACGTCAAGCCAGGATGAAGAGAAGTTGTGGAGACTTCGTTCCGGATTCCGAACAGGGGCTCTGAGTTATCATATCTCCCAGGCAGCCCTGAGGCAGCCCTGGAGATGTCAGTCATCTGTTGAAGGAGCATCGAAACGTGCCGTTGCCCCGGTAGATCTTGACTTGAGTCGACATGGGCCGAAATCTTGTCTGAAACACAACCAGCTGCCCTTTCAATCTTGGGGCCAAGGTGATTCGCATTGCCGACATTGCAACCAAAACCAACGGTCGGAGGAGGCAGAGAGATAGCAGACCCTTCGACCACGCATGCCGACCAATCTCATTCAAGGAGGGCCAGTGGGCCCGAGCATGAGAATGCCTCTCATTTGCATCTTTCATCTGCAACGAGACCCTCGCAATTAAAGCTTACCTCAAGTACTCTGGATAACGGATAACGGCTCGCAACCATCAAGCCCAAGCCCAAGCCCAAGCCCGAGCCCGTAAGGCTGCGCCCACAGAAAGGTAGACGGCGTCACTCGCCACGCGGTGCAGATTATGGCTTGTGCTGACTCAAATCCTTCAGCCGTTTGATCCTCTTCAAGACATCCGAGCCGCACGGGCAAGCTGTCGAGCCACGATGGTACTAGAGAATACGATGCCTCTTGTTGATCTGTTGACCTGTACGAGCTGACCATAGCGGACTATGACTCTGAATCTGAGTTCGACTTTGAGTTTGCTAGTATGGTTGCAGTCCACGGGTGTAAGTGAAGATGATTCGCCGCCCCTCCTCCCCTCCTCCCCGGGGCGTCATCGATAGATGTGTAGTGTACCGGTACTACGGTCTGGAATAGCCCCCGAATAGAACACAAACACACTTACACTCACACTCACACACACGGCACGCAACGTAACAACGCTCGGCTCGGAGAGTGCAGGTGTGGGCGCAAACCACCACTCATCTGCGAGAACGGCGGTGCATCTCGGTCAAGTTGCGAACGATGCTGCCATGCCCACCGAGGCAACAAAGGGAGGGAGGATGAAAACAAAAAGAAAAGAAGGCATAATAGTAATGTAACTATATGTGCGACCCCTCCGGGTTTGATTGAGGGGGATCCACAATCGCCCACCCGTCAGGCTCCCGCGACCAAGATCTCCGCCGTCACCAGCATTTTCCTGATGCCATCGATATGGGTCTCGAGTAGAGTGCTCGCTGATTCTCCGTCCTTCCTCGGCCCATGCATCCCAATGCATCCCAATCCCAATCCCAATCCCCATTTCACCGGCTAAGATGATCCGCATGGGCTGCTGATGCCACCATACCGCACCCGCACGGAGAAACGTGCCTGTAAGGCGTGATGTGCGCGCTGCTGAGTGGCTTCGACTAAAAAAGCTTTATCACTGTGTATCCAGACCTTCATCTTGTTTATATGGGCCAGTGGCCCCCACCCGTCTCTCCCTCCTCACCACCGGCCTGCACTCGCAGTTGGGTTGCGCCTTTGTTACCCCGTTTGCGCGGTTTGTGTTATCAAGAGATAACTGCAGGCAGAGTAACAGTAATACATATCTTCTTGTGTCTCCATCGTCTTGTTTGCCTTGTTTCCATCCTCTTCCTCTTGGTCGACCTCAAAGTATCAACACTTCCCTTCCCTCCTCATCGCTCCTCTCTTATCGTTGCACAATCACAACGGAGATAAGATGCAGTTCCAATTTACGATACCGGCCCTTCTTGCTGCTGTCTTCCTTGGAAGCATAGCTTCAGCCACTCCCATTGCATGCCCGGACGTGAGTACTCCATCCCTGCGTACAGTCTTTCCGCCGCCCTACATGAGTACATACTGATACCACGATAAAGTCAAAACGGGATCAAATCCTCATGGGCACACTCGCGCCCGAGGCATGCTGCCCCTACGGCATCTGCAAGGGGGATGTGGTCGTCAAAGGCGGATGATCACCCCCCCAAGAATGGTGATGGCTACTCATACACAACACACAACACGGGCAGAGCCTTACAGAGCCCTACCAGAACCTTGTCATTTCAGGGTCATCTGAACTTTCTATTCCCAATCTCGCGAGGCCGGAAAACCTCCCTCCACGTTCTGGACAGCGAAATTCATCATACACGTACACGACACATGAAGGAAGCAGCTGGGATGGATCTACCCAAGAAAACGAATCCACCGAGAAATATTACGACAGCGACGAGAGAAATCTAGACTTCGCCATAGCATGGCGAGAGGGTGGAGTTTGATGCATTGCATTATCAAGGCGTTGATTTCCGCTGGTACTATGTACAGTGGGTTTTTTCTTGGCTTTTTTCTGGTCTCGTCTCTTTTGTGGGCCGAAGTCAACAGCGGCTCCTTTTCCCACGACGACGACATTCACGGCGCAACAGCGGGCGAGGTTTTTTCCCTTCCCTCTTTCCTCTCCGCCTTGATTTTTTTATACCAATAGCGATACTTCCTTGTCAGAATTCTTGCGATACAAAGATATGACCACATCCGGCTTTCTACACTTCTACACTTCGACGCTGAACACGAAGTCTACCACTTCGAAAAAGGGTGGCTCGGGGGCCCCATCAGGAGGGACCGGATCTTCAGCCGATTGGACGGGCCTATTTGGATTGGGAGAAATGCGGTGTGAAAGGCAAGGGCTGAATAAGAGTGGGATGAGAGAGCCTGCTTATTGCAGCCCAAAATGGCATCAAGATAGACGATGGAGGGGTGCATCCGGCATACGAGCATAGATCAATTGGCAGAGGGTCGAAGCCCACTGTGCCGAGTCAACACACATCGATACCCAACAAGCAACCATTGCAATGCAGATGTCAGATCGTTTCTGACCCAGCGCACCAGTCTTCTGTGCTTCCTTCTGCCTGTCCGCCCCGAGCATGCCGGTATGTAGAGCAAGATACGGTGATATGCCGATCTGCACGATCTCCAACCTAAAGTCGATGCTTATCAGGAGCCCCGCTGTTGAGCATGCAACCTTATTTCCGAATCATCATGTCCCCAGCCCACGCCTGGTCTTCACGTCAGCAGTGCGGTTTATATGACGAGCAGAGCTGAGCATGACTTCACAGAGGTGATAAGCTGATGGCAGCAATATCGGCCCATGTACATCGCAACAAGTGCTTGGGCAAGCTACAAGCGGACGGATTGGTCCTTTTTTGTAAGATTCGAAGGCCGTATGCCAAGCCATATTGCATATCCGACCATCTTACGGCTGCTCAAAAGCTGTGTGCCTCGTGTTGAATTGCTTTGCTCGCCGGTATCACGCTCGCATAACGAGCATTCATCAACGTCCCCAGAACATAAGTGGTCCGCGTTCCACGCCCGCGAACAAGAGCTCCGCCTCTATGCAATCTGTGATGTATTGCTCGTGCTCGTCTAAATACCCTAAGCCTTGCCATAAGACAACAGGTTATGAAAGCCACCACCAGACGCCATGCCATGGGTGCCGTCAGGTATAATGATCATACAGCCCCTTTGATATCTCGCCAGAGCACCTTCCAGCTACGGTGATATGTCCGGCTGTTCGTTGTCCCCAGCTCCCGCCATCGCCGAAGTGCGAGAGCGTCTCCTCCGCGTCACAAATGACTAGTTCATGTCCATCCCGTCATCCTCCTCTGCCTCTTCGGCCTCAAGCGATTGTGTGAGATTGCTTGACATGCTCTCTTTCCTCCTCTCCATATACCTGCCACCCTCGAACATATCGAGTTCCTCGCCGCCGATGACACGGCCCTCGGTATCAATTTCCTGGGATAGCTCAACGATAGCCGAGCGAGGCAGCCGCAAGAATCCGGTCGTGCGTACTATGCGGCCCCAGTGCGTTAGGCAGAATCCAGCTGCCCGTTTGCGAAGCCACTCCTCGCTTGCCAACCCTGCACAGTACCAGATTATGCAAGCATGGTCGACATCCAATTCCCTGCTCAAACGATTGACGCATAGAAGTCGGAGATGCGGGATGTTGTAAATGTTGGACATTACTAATAGTCCAGCAATATCCGCAAGATCTGAGCTGGGTCCGTCGATACCCTCGTCCTCGGGGGAGATATCGATTCGGTCAGTGTATAGATAATAGAGGAAAGCCTTCACCACCGTATAGGGCTCAGGAATGTGCATCTTCTTGTTGTGGAACTCAGCCATGTGTGAATCCCACAGCCGGGCGAAATGCGGCCAGCGCAGATATAGGATGAGGCGATGGACGTGGATCGGGGGTGAAGTTGGAGAATCTGGTGATAGCCATGTCTGATCGCCGTCGGCCACATCAGTCGCACGAATTAATGCCGAGCCCAGCAGCTCCTCCTCGTTAGGGTCGCCCGATAGCGCCGTGACGACAAAGTCAGTGCCACTTCCAGTCTCGGGGCTCTTGTTGAAGGCTTTTGCGAGATCTGCGCCAAGACCTTTGGATGGTGTCTCCACGCGTCGAGACCTCCCAAGGGGTTCTGCCAACTCTGTGCGCGGCTCAGGGGTCAGATTGTTGCCCAAGAAACCGTACCTGCGGAGGTCAATCTCCATTATATCACTCAACTGCTCGTCGAACCCATTGGCACCAAGGTCTATAGCAGGAGCATCTGTGGGGCATCCCAATAGCCACGCCTTGGTACCATCCTCGTTCAGTGTGCAGTAATGCCACCTGTAGCCAGACTTGAAGACCTCTCGACCCTCGGCCACTTTCTGCCATCGCAGCGCTCCCAGGTCCAGCGAATATAAGGCGCATTCCTTGGACGCGATAGTGGCTGCCGGCGTCATGAAGTCGAGTAGATGCCCAGATGAGTAAACATGGAAATGAATTCCGGGTCCTTGCGAGGGAACATTAGGACCAGAAACAAACTTGTGGGCGTGTATCAGGCCGGGGGCCATCGGCGAGTACTGTTTGATCTGGAAGGAGGGAGGATTGACCTGCGCCGACCGGGAGTTGGCTGCGTATCCAGAAGCTCCGATGATAGGTGTGTTGCCCATTGTATATGGGGGCCTCGGGGAGCCGCTCGCACGACTGCCCAGACCTGTACGGTCGTATGTGCCGAATTGAGGCGCAGTTTCAAAAGCTGGGCTTCCCTTTAAATCGAGCCACCAGAGATCACTAACTTTGTCCATGTCCTCACTCAAGCCACCGAAGACCCAGATTCTGTCGCCCCTATAGAGACTTAGCATTCGTTCAGACTGGAGCGTGTTTTGGCTTCAACGTACCATACATAGGCCGAATGGTCGAATCTGCCCACAAACCGCCATGCCCTTGACCACGTGAAGGTCTTAAGATCAATGTAGCAAATATCATCCAACACATAATTATCATGACCAGTAATGCCACCAATGATGAACAGTTTGTCTTCATGTAAGAGGGCTGAATGTCGTGCTCGACCTTTGGGGATGGGCCCAGATACTTGTGGTTGCGTCCAGTGTGCTGTCTTGAGGTCGAAGATGATGAGGTCGGAGAGGTAGGTTCGATGCTCGTTCTCACCGCCGAAAACAAGCAGTTTGTCGCCTTCATACAGTGTTGCAGTATGTCCTAGACGTAGTGAGCATCTTATATACAAGTTTTCGTACCCTCAGGAGTCAACGTACCCATACGCACTCCAGGGATGTCACCATAATTGTCAACTAGGTTCCACTGATGGCTGACCAGATCGAGCCGCAGAACATGATTGTATACTTCATCGGTATACTGATCGAACCCACCAAAAGCATATATCTGGTTATTTCCACAGTATGTCACCGAGGCATTGACGAGGCAGGCTGGTCGCTGGCCTAGAGTGCGAGTCACCTTGGGCCTGTATCCGTCCATCGCGGCTTTCTTCATGGGAGAGCTGGGCATAATATAGGTATTGCCAGACGATCCGGTTGCTGGAGTGCCATTGGTATGGAAAGGCACAACTGCGTTGGACTGATCAAGTGTAGCTGCTGGTTGACCATTATCACCGCCGAACAGGCCTTGTGGGGTCGATGGTTGCGCCATCATGAGAAGCAGGAGTCGTGCGTGCACTTTATTTAGGCTTCGCCGAGGAAAGGGAACCGGATTCGTTCACACGGGGAGCATCGCGCTGTCGAAATGACTGTGAGAAAAAGAGAAGTCTGGAGTCAGGAACTAGGGCTTGATTGTGTTTGGCAACTATCGGCGTCGACGATGAAATAGTTCAAGAAGTCGCAAGTGAGAGTCGTTGTCACATGGAAAGATTGGCCGGGTGCAGTGCTAGAAGTGCAGTCGCGGAAGATGGAGCATTTTCGACCCAAACTCCCAAACTCTCAAAGGCAGATGGCCCCTGATGGCCATGGGCTAAACGGTAAAACAGCCGATTGGCCAGTGTGGGCTGACTAGACGACAGGGATTGATAGTGGCGGATAACAAATGGGGACTAGTGCAGTTTGATGGCAGGGGGCAGGCATAAGGCAGGAGCTAGGAGGTCCTTGCTTTTGTCGTTGCTGCGTCAACACCCCACACTGTTTACTTTATAAGGTCAAGAAGCCTCAAGTCGTGCAAACTTGCTTCTCTTATTTCCCTCTCCCGACATCCGTCACATCTCTCCCGAACACAAACCCTGCTCCCAGAAACCTCGCTGCTTTTCAGCAGACTCTCTATCCAAGCCTTCACTACTTCTCAAGGAGCATCAGTTCTCTCAAGTCTATTAGATCTCATCGCTACGGCTATCTGATCGCCCTTCCGACTTCGAGGCGCCCACCTCAATCCTTGAAGAAGGCTCTCTGAACCCACCGAACGGCCACAAACCGAAGAATACTAACCAACACAACAAACATCCAGGAATCATTAGCTTGACGCTCTTGGAACATCTACGTTCGATAATCAGAGCCCTTCCTCCTACGAGACATTGAGTTGTTCATCGTGGAGGATCATCATCGTTGTTACTGCATCAACATATCATACTTAGTCATTCAGCTACTCGAGCAAGATGGCTAGCGCTACAGTATCAACACCTCTCAAGTCCCACACGGGACTATTCTCTTCCCGTACTGCTGGCGGTCGCATACCCCTCACCCCGTCGCCCCGTTCCCGCTCAACGAACGTGCCTGTCAACCTCAACTCATCGCCATTCACCCCTGAGCGTTCCTGGGATACCAGCGACTGTCAACGAGCGTCCAACAAGTCGGTGTACGGCGAAAACTTCGCAGCACATCTCGCTCGGTCGAGCACAAAGGTACAGCCCACGCAGGACTCGCCGAAAACAAACATCGCTGCTCGCCCTACCACATCACCCAAGAAGTCACTCGAGCTGGGTGTGTCTGATTTCACCCTGACTGGAACCGGCAAACACAACAAGTCGCCTACAAGCACAACGACCAAGGCCACTTCATCCAAGGCCACTTCTTGCAAGACAACTTCTCACAAGACAAACTCCAAGGCAGTCCCTACACACGCTGCCGATCGCTTCATCCCCAACCGCGGTGCCAGCTCAGCCGTTGCTAATGCCGGATCCGGCAAGCTCAAGGGTCCTTCAAGGAAGGAGAAGGTCAAGATCAGCTCCGATCCGTCCACCATCCTCTCTGCTTCCGCGCAAAACGCAGCTACTGCTCTGGAGATCATGGACATCGATCACGAGGCGGATACGTCCGAAGACTTCTCCCGCCCCTCGCCAAACACCACGGCGTACCAGGACTCCCTTGCCAACGCTTGCGGCGTCAGCATGAACACACGCATCCTCGAGTTCAAGCCAGCTCCCCCTGAGTCGTCAAAGCCCATTGATCTTCGCCAACAATACAACCGTCCCCTCAAGTCGGCCAGTGCCAGCACTGCCCAATTTCGGCGACGCATTGCCACTGGTCCTGAGCGAGTGCTTGATGCACCTGGTCTCATTGACGACTATTACCTCAACCTCCTCGACTGGAGCTCCGGCAACCAGGTTGCCATTGGTCTCGAGCGAAATGTATATGTCTGGTCCGCTGATGAGGGTAGCGTGAGCTGCCTCCTCGAGACGAGCCCAGATACGTACGTTAGCAGTGTCAAGTGGTCAGGCGATGGTGCCTACGTCGGCGTCGGCCTTGGGACTGGTGAGATCCAGATCTGGGATGTTGCCGAGGGTGCTAAGGTCCGCAGCATGTTCGGCCACGACACTCGTGTGGGCGTCCTGGGCTGGGACAAGCACTTGCTGTCCTCCGGTGCCCGGAGTGGCTTGGTTTTCAACCATGATGTTCGCGTCGCCGAGCACAAGACGGCCGAGCTGGTATCGCACACTTCCGAGGTCTGCGGTCTGGAGTGGCGGTCTGATGGCCAGCAACTCGCCACTGGCGGCAATGACAACCTCGTCTCTATCTGGGACGCCCGTTCTCTGTCTGTGCCCAAGTTCACCAAGACCAACCACAAGGCAGCCGTCAAGGCGCTGTCATGGTGTCCCTGGAATATGAACCTCCTTGCCACTGGAGGTGGATCCTACGACCGTCACATTCATTTCTGGAACACGACATCTGGTGCTCGGGTCAACAGCATCGACACGGGGTCTCAGGTTACCAGTCTGCGCTGGAGCCCTCACCACAGAGAGATCGTCAGCTCGAGTGGCTTCCCCGACAACTCTCTGACCATCTGGAGCTACCCGACTCTGGTGCGCAACATCGACATCCCTGCGCATGAGAGCCGGGTGCTGCACAGCTGCCTCAGCCCTGACGGGCAGATGCTTGCTACAGCAGGTAAGCCTCGTCCACAACCCACCAATCCGTTCGATGATATTAACATGCTCTATTTAGCTGCCGATGAGAGTCTGAAGTTCTGGAAGCTCTTTGAGAAGAAGCCCGGTTCTGGCTCTGCAGCCGGAGGTGCTGGCTCCTCCAGCAAGGCCGCCATGGTCAAGCAGATGACCATTCGTTGATACAAGGCTTACGTAGCTGCTGGGTTCGCCTTCACGATCGTGGCAACCCCCGTAGGTATCAACACTTTTATTTTGGTTGATGGCCTGGCCTTATCTGCACTTGGATCCTGTATTTTCAGCTCGGAGTCGGGCGCTGTGCCCCTTGCTTTTCGGTTCGGTGGAACGGGCTTTTGCTGCAGACAGTGTTCTGCTATTTATGACTTATGAAGGGTGTCTTTATTGATGATGAGTTGAGGATGCTCAAGGCTGGAATGGGAATTTCAGCGTGTGAGTATAGTTTTGCTTGTATGTAGATTGTAAGACAAAAACCCGGGTGGTTAGGCTCCGGGGCTGTCAAATCTTGATTGATGACTATGAGTCTATGAGCATTCATTGAAATGTGCTGTGCTTGCTGTGCTTGCTGTGCTTGCCGTAAGCCTTCAAGATCATGACTTTCAGGGTTGGTACGGTACCTAGGTAGCCTATAACTACCCAGGTTAGGGAGGTAGCTGGTACTTACCTCGGTACTTAGTTACCCGTGGACACATCCAAGGTTTACAAGGTTCCAAGGTTCTCCTGAGCGGTGATGTTGCCACGGCTGGCCTGCTTATGTAAATGTATCGACCCACCTGAGCTCTGAATTGGACGGGCTTGATTGGCTCGAGGCCTGAAGCCCGTTCTGTTCCGAGCTCCATAGGAATTTTCGTTTCCATCTTGAAAGTTGCGCATCCACCTCCGTTAAACGACATCACTCATCATCTATCAATCAACCGGCCGAGACACGTCCATTCCCGACGCCGCTCCTTTCCAATCCGAACCGCCAGGTGCTGCTTCATCTTCCTCCCCATTGACCGATCGTCGACCGCGTCGTGATCTCGAGAAAAGCCCCCGAGGGATTATAAGGAAAAAAACAGGGAGACAACAAGTCAAAACCGGATTCAGCCCAAGCTTCCCCTCCCTCCACCTCCCAAGATGTCGACCACCGCGCTCGCCCGCCCTCTCCTGAGGCAGAACATCCGCTTCGCCGCCCGCCGGTTCCAGAGCACCAGCACCGACGCCGCCGCCGCCCAGGCCAAGAAGGCCGGCGAGGCCACCAAGGAGTCGGCCCAGAACATCCAGGCCAAGGCCGCCCAGGGCCTGTCGCGCGTCTCGTCCGCCGCGGGGCCCGCGATCGCCGGCGCCGCCAAGGGCCTGAGCGGTGCGCTCGGTCGGGTCGGCGGGAGGACGGGGCGGTTCATCGGCTTCGTTGAGCGTACGTCTATCATCTTATGATCCCTGTCCTGGCTGGGAGGGAGGGATATTATACACTAAGGGATGCCTGTGCTTGAGGGGAAAGCTGCTGGTTCTTTGGGGACTTGGGAGACTATTGCCAAATTTTGTGATTGTGGAATGGAGGGCTGACGGTGGTTGTGTGTGTGAACAGGTCAGGTCCCATTCGTCCTCTACTACGGCCGAGTCGGTCTCGAGCTCGGAAAGTTGGTCTTCCAGGGCCAGAAGATGTCGCCTCCGTGAGTCAAATCCTACCCGCCGACACCTCTCCCGCCCCCCTCCCCCTTCCTCAAAGAAGGCACGGGCAGCTAATCCGGACCCCGCCCGGTCATATAGTTCCGTCTCCACCTTCCAGGCTTACTTCAACCGCGCCGTCAACGCCGCCAAGAACCCCCAGAGCCTGCTGCAGTCCGCCTCCGCCTCGGGCGCCAAGGCCACCCAGGACACGGCCGTGAGCCAGATCCGGAACATCTCGCGGGCGCAGATCGTCGGTGGCGGCGTCCTGCTCGCCGAGGTGCTCGGCTTCTTCACCGTGGGCGAGATCATCGGCCGCTTCAAGCTGATTGGCTACCACGGCGAGACCGGACACGCCCACCACTAGACTGCTTCTTTCTGTTGTCTATGAGGAGTGGAGCGGAAGGGTGTGAGAGGCGGGTGTTTCGGTAATGATGAATAGGGGAGAGACCGAGATGCGGCATTAGTGGGTTTTGGTTTCCCTCGCTGTTGGGGGATAGGGTTTCGGAGGAGGAAAGAGTTGTTCGCTTTGCACAGCTGAGTCCTGGTGATCCGGGGAGGCAATGCCTGAATCGACTATAGAGGATCCATGAATAGACGGCGAGGAGCTCGGGGGTTCAGGGAAAATTTGCTTTCCACGAGACATCACAGCGCCCTCCCCCTTTCCCCTTCTTCCGCTCTCATCTGACCGACGACTGCATCATCCCGCATAACCATAGCTAGAAGGGGTCTTCTGGGCGAGTACACGGGCACGAACCCCGTCCGAGTGGCAGAGGATCTCCGGGGCGGAGGCATCAAGTGGTTGATCAGGCTTGCGAGATGAGTGCGAGGTACTTTGCCCACTTCTGTTCCTTGTACATCTAGGTATCCTCTTACGAAGAGTGAAAGAAAGCTACGAACTACTTCTCATGTATCATGCATGTACCACCAATGAATGACACATCATACCATTCCATGGGGCTCTGTGCTGTTCCACTGTTGTATATCATCGACGAACACCAGGATCGTCAGTCTACTTCCCGTTCCTCCCACTCAACTATTTCCTCGTTATTTTCGGTCCCTATCCCTTGGTAACCAATGCTCTGCCAGTACTGGGTGGTACAGTTGCCTTATTGGTTCCGCTCGAGTTCCGAGCGCGCAACGTCACGTCCTGAAGGAGGTTCGATCTCGATCTGGACCCCAAAGAAGGGCGGACTGCATGAACGATCGACGGCCAGTAGATGAGACTTCCGGGTTCGAAATGCCGGGGACTTGGGTAGAAGTTTGACCAGCCCGGCTATATTCCGACTCCCTTTAGATCCCGGCACAGGTATCATGCAAATAATGCCCGGATGGGAATAGGGCAGAGGAGACGTCGAGGTAGGAGAGGGTTGGCGAGAGACAAAGAGTGTAGAAGTGAGAAAGAGAGAAGAGGCCGGAAGATTCTTTAACCGCACACACTCCCTTTGGGTATAGTCTGTACGGTCCCATTGTCTCCTGGCTATTGCTGGCAAGGCATAATCAGCTGGTGATACCATATCACGGTCGCTCAGCTGGCCATCAACAAGCTGCGACATGGCCGAGGGAGCCCGCATCGCCTGCACGTCACCCAACCTAGTTGAGTTGCATTTACATCGCGCAGGTCACAAGGAAGGGACATGTAATGAGGAGAGGCTTCGATGCTCCTATATTGGCAGGAGAACGCGAGAGCATTTTCCAACAGGGAGTGGGCAAACAAGGAACAATGCCGTCGCCGCTCGTGACGTTCTCGTCTCCGCGCAAGTTGGTGCGTGTCTGCATATCCATAAGGATAGCATGGCTATCCTTGCTTGGAAGGCAGACCGACCTCGGGAATATGGAAAGGCATTGGCTGTCACCAATGGCCCTTTTTGATGTGCTGGCAGCACCTGGAATGGGGCACCAAGAGAATGGGTGTAGGAAACAAAGGCAGGGAAGGGGTGGTAGACCGGTCGCAGGTATGATGGACATTCTCGTCAGCGTCTGGATACCGGGAATCCACAATGCTGTTCACGAGGCCTTGTATGGCGACCTTGAGATCTGCATTCATGTTGCCTCGAATCAGCTGGAGGGGAGGGGGGCAGCACACTACTTGGGCGGTAGTCCAATGCGGCTGCGGCTACGGCTGCGCCTGCCTGGACACATTTTGATCGGGCATGCCTAGGTGTGGAAGCGGGAAAGTTCCGCCGCGCCATTGTTACACAAGGTTCGTCAGGGATGAGTACCTAAGCAGGAAGGCTTCTCGAACAGCGCTTGGCTATCGAACTGTCTCGGCAGCGCTGCAGCGGGCCAGAGCCCTGATACTCCATTGCGATTGTGTGCTGGCCGATACTGGCTTACCTCCCCTCTTGAAGTGATGGGGTGACTGAGCCTTTGCGAGTGGTGATTTGCCATGCAGGCAGAGGGGGTTGCAATGCATGGAAGGTAATGCGGCCAAATATGCCACTTCTCGCCATCTTGGCCGTAGGCACCCCGTGTTTGTTGTTACGAAGGGGGCTCGTGGGCCCTTGGAGTGCTGAGCGTCCGGTCCGGCCACCCTCCTGGGGAGTTGCGATGCCTAGGACACTGTCTTGCATTATGCTGTTGGTACCCCCAGTAGGAGGTGAGTGGTTTTCGTGTGTCCACATAGTTGTTGGGATAGAAGGTTGGTCCATCAGGATACAGGGAGATGGCTTGTCCGCTTGCATTATGCCAGGTGAGTTGTACCCGCGTCAGTCACAATCAAGGCAGGTAGTCTGCACTGTCGTGCGCCGGTGAAGCCGCTAGAGATCGTACTGGTCTGCATGAGATCTTGGTACTGTTGTGTTGAATTTTGGGTCAGCACTCCACAACGATGTAGAGGTAAGGCAACCACGCACCACATGCTTCCAGGATATCGGAGAGGGTGCCAATCGATGTAATGAGGAGCATGGCTATCACATTGCAAGGCCGGGCCTATGGCCCCGCCAAGCAAGGATACTGTGATGGAAACGCCGTGGTATATTGTTTTGGAGTCCGAATACAGAACCAACAGACTGGAGCCCGGAGACGAGGGCAGAAATCAGGCCCTGTGGACTCCGAGTGGCAACAAATAGAAGATCCGAGATGAAAGAAACTGGGGACAACAATGACCTGATGGTGAAGAACCATATCCTAGCCCTCCTGCCGGTTTGCGACACCATTACGACCCATCTAATGCATGCCGGGACCAACAACCGCAAAACGCCTGTTCCCAATCTATACGTAGTAACAAGAAACCTGAGGCTGCCCCGATCGGCATCGATATGATTTCCGTGCGTTGAGCATAAGAAGCCTCCCAAGAACACAGACCCAGGGAAGGAAGCCGCCGAGACACCAAATGACAAAGGAAACATGAGGTGTTTGTGAAGGATGAAAGTCGAGAGGCGAAACGTCGACAGTGACCCAAACTTTCGCATCATTCACAGCTCCGTCCACCTGTCTGCAGTGCGAAACTGGATCCGAATTGACTGGATATTTCTCGAGTCTGTCGATACTAAGACTTTGGCTCAGCGCGTGTTGGTCCGTGATTTCGTTCGCGAAGCTCGAGTAGGCCTGGGGGTGTAGACTGCGAAACCACGCGCGAATCGCTTGCTGATTATGGTATAAACACATTGTACCGCGCGTCAAGCAATTGGTGACGATCGCCTGGCTTGTTGGGGTCCGCTACCCATGGGAAGCAATGTGACGATGCATGGCCGCGGCCATTGCGGCCTGCATGCATCGCCTTTGGGCCCCGAACATGTGGCCATGCATTGAGCAAGGACGGCGTTGCAGCCAGATAAGCCTCCATGTGTTTTTAATTCAAATTGAATAGCGGACGATGGCCGATGACATAACACTCATTTGTTTCTTCCTGTTTCCTGTTCATTTCTGGATTGCCGTGCAAAGCTCGGAGGACATATGTATTGCGGACCCCTGTTGATCGACGAGACCAGGTGATTGGGAATGCAATCCTTCACCGTAACATAGGCGGGAAGTGATGTGGGGGTCTTCTTGCCGTCCAGATGTACCTATTTCTGCTAGTCAGTCCTCTGTCCCCGTAAATTGCATGTCTGCCGGTCACATACAGCTTGCAATATGACTTATTGGTGCGCTCGCCAATCTCATCCAACACCTCCGTTTGGAGTTGTTCGATCTGTTCTGGTTGCCATTTTTTGATCCTGAACAACGGAGCCAAGCTTAGGTTCATGAAACTTTTGTGGATGCTCAGGTTGAACCATCGGCCGACATCAATCTCGTATGGGTTTTTGGCGCTACCATTGACGAACACGTGAATGACTTCCTGCTTGATCTCTACAAATCCCGCGTTGGCAAGGGCTTGTTGTGTAGCCTGGGGATCGAGTCTGAGAGGGCGCCTGATTTGATCCATGGCATCAAATAGATTATCAATCCAGAATCGGAGGCGAGGCGAGACAGGACCTATGTCATTGCAAGGATTCCAGTCGACCTCAACATGCTGTATCCAGCCAGTGCCTGGAACCAGGGCCCTATTTCTCTGTTACCGGATGCATCAAAGCCTATGTCAGCTTGGGGAATACTTACCTGAATGCTTCGTTGTAGATCCGTGGCCACGAGTCAACATGTATGCTCCCAGCAAGCATTCGAGCATGGATCAGATGATATGAGTTCTCCATGATTTTAGTGTGCCATGGCTCCTCAATGTCCATTGCTTCGAACCTGTTGTTCTGGTAGATTCTGGTAAAGTTAGCCATGAGAGCCAGCACGCTGTTCACTCAGAAAGGAGTACTGACTGTGACGCCTGCATCAATGTGGACAGATCAACGCCGTGAATGAGAGAGTCCCCATTGTTGAAAAATCGTCTATACACAGGGTGTCAGCAGAGTCCCAAGTCTGGGCGTGCCACCACTTACTTCGCCATATCCAGCGCCCACATGCCTGTCCCGGTCCCTAAATCCAGTACCTATGAAGCATAGCATCAATACATGATCTTACGGAGCATATCGAAGAATGAAACCAACCCTGAGATTCTTGATGTCATCGAGGTTGATATGCGGACTGTAAAGGTGGTATCTCAGGGCTACCAGGAAGAATTTGTGCATCGCATCCAGTCGATCCAACTCAGCCTTGTCAAAGTTGCTCGTCAGTTTCAAGTGCCAGGGTATCTAGCGGAGATTTCGGGCATGGTACCTCATCTATGGGGAATAGGCATTGGCCTCGATGCCAACCTCCATACATACGGCCGTTCTCCATGAAATAGCCCTTGCCTGGCTCTTCCGAAAAACTCACGTGGGACTGATCGATGGCAAACCTACATTGCAGTCAGCAGGCTGAAGCATTCGAAGTACCATGCTATTATTTGCCATCACAAGTCAGGGAGCACATACCCGTTTGATGCCATCTCAAACAAAGCGCAGGTGCAAATTCACCCTCGAGAACGGATTGCAACCAACACTTCGTGGCGTAGAAGCGTGACTATTGGCCGAGTTTCCTGAGTTATTGTCAGCAGACTGTTATATCTTTGAAGCAGTCGGCAAGTGAAAAAGACGCAGTGGATAGTGCATGCAATGGTGCCCACATGGCCATCAGTATTTTCCATATGTAGATGGCTGTTGCAGAATGGACTATGAAGAGAAAAAGATATATCGATGTAAGCATGCAGCGGCAAGTCAAGCACAAGCTGATTGCAGGTGGTCTGATCTGCCCATGCGCCTGAGCATGAGCACGAACAGAGCAGCTGGATGGTGGGCGTTGGGAATCTGGTCCTGCAGAGAGGTCGAGTTGAGGAGGCCAAGCAAATTGGAATTATGCCAAAAGGGAAGGAGGATAGTATTGTGTGTGTAGGATAAATGCAAGCTCCCCCTCCCCTTGTAGGGCGCACCGGAATCGAACTTGGGCCCCAATGAATTGCACCCCTGTGAAATTTGGAGAGCCGACTCGGGTACGAAATAGAGAGTGGTCGTGTGTGTGTGTGTGTGTGTGTGTGTGTGTTTGTGTGTGTGGGTATGCAAGTCGCGCAGATCGGGTAGACAACGCACATGCACTGCAGATGGAAATAGCACAGTAGCGTCCAGGTACTCGGACAACTTTACCTAACTGAGCCAAGGCAGCCCTTTGAGCCTCGACGACTTCTCCGCCGCCAGAATACCGCAATTAGGGTTTTCTGGAGACCATGCCTTTAGTGCCAAAATGCCAGAATACATAGACTCCCTTTGAGCCTTCCAGGGCGCAAAGACGAAATGGCGAGACACGCGAAGAAGCAATTGGACCCTCCAAAAAGCCACCCAATGCTGTGACTGAGGCAGCAGCAGCGCCGGATAAGGGGGTCCAGGAAGCATAGACTGAGGGGAGTGTATGCAAGCTGTAACTCGGAAAACAAGGGAGCTGAAGGGAGGCGGGACACTCAAGAAATTCAAGTTGGAGCGAAACTGAGTAAGGGAGGCCCGCCGACATGGGAAACAACAACAAGGGCTGATTCTAGAGAACTTACTACTTGGTATTTTGAAGCACAGCGGCCCTGCAGAGACAGAAAGGTCTCGATGGTGTAAATAGACGAGGGTCTACCTAGGTAGGTAGTTGGAGGAGGACAATATATATCCGGGTCAAGGGTTCCAAGGTTGTGAGTCTGTGGATCCTTCTCGACTGGGCGTGGTGGTCTTCCAAAATAAATTATGAAAGAGGGATCGGGATTTCCGAGCTTGAAAGGTGGCCTTAGCAATGTCCAAGTGACCGAACCGTCGGACGAGCTAGTGTCGTAGTCTGGGCGAGGTAGCAGAAGAGCGAACGGATGGTCTCAAGGTGAAGCAGAGGGAGGTGAGGCAAGGCGGGGCGAGAAGAGGCGGCAGACTTGGAAGACTTAAGTCATCACTCGACTCGGAGGGCGGAAACCGAAGCTGGTGAGCGCTGTTGGATGGGGAATACGATCCGTAAGGCGGCAGGGCTGGATATAATGGTACTGTGGTAAGGTCGCAGCGATCGGGGAATTTTGATATTTAGTTTCCTGAGGACCCACGACCCCTGGTGTACATGTGGTAGCAGTGCGGCCCCTGTCTTGATGATGTGATGTCAAGCTGGGGGAGCCCACAACGATCATGCGAAGGGTGGATTTGGCAGGTCTGAGACACAGGCCGGTCCTGGACCTGCCACGAAGTCGGTAGAAGTCAAGGCCAAGGTCAAGGTCGAGGGCCACAGTCTGCCGGAGCCGGTGAATAGCTTGGTCTTTCCGTACCTAGAGATGACAGGGTTCACGAAAGCTCATTTGGAAGAATCCGAGGACTGCGCAGAGAAACGGATCTACTGGCGGGCAGTCGTCCTGATATTAGGCCGGGTCATTAGCTGCCATTGTTACATATCTTCTAAGACAGGGCAGTGCCGGGCAGGGGCACCTGGGCATGGTCCAGCTACTTGGTACGTATGGAATACCACGTACCTAAACAGATAGATGTACCTTGGCGTTGACCTTGCTGTTCGGTGGCGAGCTAATTGTCGTCTCCACAGACATTGGCCTCGTGCAACGTGATCGTTCGAGTGAGAGTAACGAGGATGGGGACGAAGACGAAGACGAGAACGAGGATGAGGACGGACGAGGCAGAGCCTGAACAGCAATGCACCGGCTCGGTCAAGTACGGCAGAGAAGGTCTCACTGAGGATTGTATTAACAAATGAATGGACGGGCGGAAGATGAAGAAGACGGGCGGGTTCACACGGTGCTGTGTAGCAACCAACACGAAGCGCTCAAGTGCCAAGCGGTTGGGAGGCGGACTGAAAGGCGGCGCTACTACCTGGCCACAGTAATGTTTCGAGTGAGTGACTGGCAGACAGTGACATGGATCGCCCCTGCCATAAAAAGCCAACCTTGCTCAAACCTTCGATCCGCGCTCGTCAGGGGCCACAAGGGTGGCAGGGTGGGACCGGAGCTGTAGTGGGCCCGGCCAGGGAACAATTACAGTACTGTAGAAAAGACAAGGCACGTACAGGGTCCACGGCTGCGGTACGTAAATGTACTTAGGTACTTTAGTACATGGATACTTTGGAATCTCCAGGGCCTGGTAGGTAACTCTTCAGGCCTGTACAACGGTACGGGTACCTAAGTACGGTACATCCACCCTCATTAAGGTCCGTGCACCAGCCTTGTATCCACATCCTCCCTCCTTCCTCCCGCAAACATCAACACTACCTAGGTACCTAGGTATATTGTCATTGCTCGGATGCCTGGTTTAAGTTCTCTTCTCAATAGAGCTCGCTACTGATGTAAATATCTGTACGGTGCTGTACCCCGGCTATTCGTTACGAGTCTTGCTTTGGCTTCAACTCGACGCCGACCCGATTATTGCTCCAAGCTCTTTCACCGTTGTCGATTGAACTACCCGGCTGGCTTTGGGAAACCGGGGCTTAAATGAAAGAATTATCTCGACCCTCCTTGGCCCATTGCCTGGTTTCGTCAAGGCAGGAACACGGAGGTCCTATCGAAGATCTAGATCAGACTGAGCCTCAGTAGCGATCTTGGAGCTTCGCCGAGCCTAGCTATCTTGCTTCGCCTTCGTTTGGCCATTTAAGCCCCCTTTACCACTCGGTATTGTCCATCGCACGCTCTTTAAGGTCCAAAGAGATATGCCGCTCTTTAATTTTCTGGGCCGTTCCGCCACTCTGAGCAGAGCCCCCAGACCGCCTTTGCAGAGTTGCCTCAGATCGACGATGCATACGTCCACGGGTCGCTTCACTTGCAGGGCCCCGGCCTTCTGATGGAACATCCATGTATTGAGCACTATCCTACCAGATCAAGCTTGGATAAGACCGATTTACAGTGATTTTCACGGCTACTGGCCATCGGAATGATCTGGGTTCCATGTCTTCAGCATCTTGACTCTCCTACTTATTTGGAGGGCTGTGGCCGGGGTTTAAGTTTCGACGATACATATACATATGTACACGATGTCATCTGCACCATGGGACCGGGGCCCATGAACTGCATATAGGGTGGCCCAGCTGTAGCACTGGATTGGCCCAGTGGGATGCTTTGTACCAGTTTGCCGGGTCGAGCATATCCCCTGAACGCCCCCAGTGGCTCAAGCCTTGCGGGCTACTGCCGGGCGACATATCCGGAACGACCCACCAGTCACCATTGATGTTTCTGCTAGGGACCATGGATGAGCTGCGTGTCAGCAAAACCCACTCCTCTGATCACTAACCGTTGCTAGTCGGGATTGGCTTCGGTTGTCGCTTCGTTGCAACAAGGCGTCGCAATAGGTTCCACCAGAGAGCAAGCTTCTATCACTGGGCAAATTCATTTGAAATTATAGATGTTTTAAATAGAGGCGACATTGCAAAGGCAATATTGCACAGACGATATGAGTTGGCGAAAGAAATCTGAACAAGCGGTATCCTACCTGACGCGGATGCCCCAGGAGAGGGGGGGGGGGGATCGTGGTACTCCACGACACGTCGAGCCTACATGCTACTGATAACGCAATTGCCGTGGTAGAGCCTGGACTCTGAGCACAACAACGGTTCCCAGTCACACGGACAACTAGGCAGACATTTTGCGACAGTGTCACGATCGTACTGGTGCTGCGGCACACAGACACTTGCTCGCACTGCTCCTTGTGAGGGCTGCACACCATGCTGACTGGGCTCCTGAGCAAGCGGGGATGAGACATGTCGGCACGACACCATCGGGGGCCTCAAGTATTCGGGCCGCCCTGACTTGGATCTGGGATTTGGAACGGCTTTTGGTCAACTCAAGACAGTCAGTCCACCTACCAAGTCCACCTCTGGTCGGCTTGCATTATGCATATGTAGGCCAAAAACCCGCTGACCAAAAATGAGCTGTCAAACAATAGTTCGCCACACCTGCAGCCCAAGGTTTACTAGTAAGGAAAACCTGTCTCGTGGCCCTCGGTGACAACGTCTAAAGTTGGAACTGTTTGTTGCGATTCCTGCGTAAGTAAAGCACGGGCGAGGTCCTGTCGTTGACTTCCGAGGCTCTTGGCCATGATATTGTCCTGCTGGCCCACGACTATCGGCCGTTGCACTCAGCCAACAATAAGTTGGTGTTCGTGCGATGAGACATCGACCCGAAGCGAGGGACCACTTTATCGTGACACGGAAAGCTTCTCATGACACAGAATTCTGCACCACTGGAGGGGTCGACACGACCAAACAAATGATGGACCTCGGAACTCAAAGTTCGGAGATTGGGGAATGCAAACATAGACCAATACTGCAACAATATGCGATACGGGCTAGAGTGGTCGAAGAGAGCTGTTAGTCTTGGCTTCTCCTGTCATACTGTGTCCTTACTCCCTGTGGTATGGGCCTCAACTGTCCCGCGCCAGCAACTTCCACACGTGGAAGGACATGTCCAGACCCCAACCTTATGCAGCAATGCAGGATCCGAAGAAGACGCCAACAAACTGGAACTGGCGGAGCTCCCGAGGCTCACTGTAATTGAGAGGACACTTTGAGGTCGTCAGCCAATCAGATTTGTTACCAACTGGCCGGATCGCAGGATACGCTAAAGTAGCGCCAATTTACACGAATCATAATAACACATCAGTTCGCGGCGATCCCTGTGCGACCTCAACGTCGAATCCCTCGCGGCAGTCCCCAAGTCCATCTGGGCGCTCGAGTCGGTGAGGGAACGGCATCTTTCTGTCGCTAAACCGGTGCCGCCGAATGATTATCAGTACCACTGCATCGAGGCGTTTGTTGCGGCAAAGGCTCCCCAGACCCCCATGTCAGCCGGGTCATCCTTGTCTGGGAAAACGTCCGGGGCCCTCATCAGCATCATACGTCTTGGATGCAGAGTCAACGTCACTCTACAGAGCTTCTTGCGCGGGTATGGGGCGGAAGAATAGAGGCAGTGGCCACTACCAAAGAGCAGTCGATGTGTTGCTGGAAGGGGGAGTCCAGAATTGGGGGAAGGTTGTGGCCTCCTAGGGCGTGGCGTGCTGTGCCGTACAGTACGCTACGCTGTACGATATGTTGCACGGCATGCTGAGCACCACGAGAGTTCAACGTATGTTAAAATCATGTTCCCTCCCTATAATGTCAAGGAAGCGGCTGGCTATTCTGGATCCGTTGAATACCGTTATTGCTACAGCTTATCACAAATCTGACACCCTCGACATCTTCCCCGGTCATTCATCAGCAACACTTCAATTATGGCCTCGAACCCTTTCACTGTGTGGGTCGCGGGAGTCGACTGCTGATCCAGCAACTTGGGACACCCGTCCTCGTCCCACCCTCTCTGTCGCCTTGATCCCTGGCCCCTGGCCCTGGACCTGAACCTGGATGCCCCGGCCCCCTTTCCTGGACCCCGGTCGATTTCGACGTGCACGTTCATCATAGCACATTCACAACGGCTTGCAGTCTTCGGCGCCACGGTTGGCGAAGTGATGCGGTTGACATGGTCTTGATCACTCTGTCAAGCGCTCCGGGTAGTGCCTCTTTGCAGTAAGTCACTCCATCACGGCCCTGCAAAAAGCTTGGCAACGGGTCTCAAAAGACTCCACGACGGCCTGCCATGGGCTCCAGGTCTGAGTACGTGACTTACACCGCTGTCTGGCAGCTTTATTCAACCGGCCTAAGAAATGATAGCCCATCAGAAGCATACAACCAATTTGGACTATATGACAGCCTGGTGCGTTAGGCCCGTCGTATGCAATCGCCAACCTTACGGTCGCGCAAAATTGGAGATCCTGCGACCAAGTCGTTCATTCATAGTACTATTTGTATACTCCATGGCCTGGATAGTACCAATGACAGGACTGAGAGCGGTATTCCTGGGCGGGAATACCGATCTGAGCACCCGAAACTCATAGCACGCAGAGGCAGGCATTGCCACACTTTCTGCGAGCATTAAAGATAGACATGCATGGGCCACAAGGAGACTCGCTGCATTGCACGGACTATCATTCAACAACACAGCCAAAAGTGTTCACTGGATGCGGGGGCGAACAGCATCCCGATATCAGATATCACATTCTTCGCGATGGCATGATGCTCAAGGACAAGGACGCGATCCCGGAACGCTGGACCATTGACAACAAACCAATAGCTTAATCGCCGAACTGCATACAGTCGGCCACAGTCAAGAAATCATGACACCAAATTTGAGGACTTACGTTACCTAGAAGGAGGTAGAGGGCCTCACGGACACCGGGCACACCTGTCAACGCCGGTGACCCACACATGGATGATGAATAATTGTCAACAACCGTGCATCTATAGCAAATCAAGCTAGCAATGTGTGTGACGCATCAACCGTGAAACGTCTCGACTGGTATACCAGTATCAGCTGCCGCCAACGCCTTGTTCCACTCTCGACTCCGCAGGCCAATTTCCCAGAATCCGGATCCGAACTGTCGGGTTCGCACCTTACGCACTCAGGCAGGTGACAGGGGTTCCCTTGAATCCTCACAGCAATGACTCGGGCGGCATCCACACCGCGGTTATTATGTATGGAGGACGAAGAACTGCGAGATTTGATCTCAAGGGACGCAAAACAAGAACTCCCCACTGCCATGTGGCTTTGAGGGCACAATCCTCAGCCAGAGCAGGGTATAAGTTCGTAGGCTGATTCCCAATGTCTCTGGCGCATCTGGCCTGAACGATTGTCTGGTACGGATAGCCCGAAGCGGAAACCAAAATCGAAATGGAGTCATTAGCTCGGCGCCCTTGGTCGATGGCGGCGGGCTCCGCCAGGCCATAAAAGATTGATGGAGACGATGTGATCATGACGAGCTTCCAAGCGTACTGGCGCCGTCACCACTCCGATCTTCTCGGAGTAGGCGCCAAGCAGAACGGAGCCGCCCGCCCAGCTTACGTCCGATGACTTTCGGACGCTTGTGGGGCCGTCCTGCCAACGGCATCACCAACACCACTCTTACTACCCGTGCGGCGCGTCTCGGTTTCAAGAGTTTGGCTGCAGGGATACTTCAGTTCGTTACTACAACCAACACGTGTGTGTCGTGTGGATGAGAGCGGGTACCGGTGTGACAATTTCCTGTCATATGGTTCAATACTATCAACACACAGCCCCGATGACAGTGGTTGATACTGGTTGATGGTTTTGATGGGACGCTGTCACCGACATTATCAGTCAGAAGGCTTTGGAATATCCGGTCTCCTCAAAGGTATGACATTGTTCTTTGGGGAAAATGAAGTCTTGCAATTCGGGTATCGATGGATGCACAGCCGGTGCCGCCATCAACTTCCTGCCAGCCTACTTTTTCGGCTTTGGCCACGACGCATCAGGCCCCGGCCCTTCATCTCGGCCAACAGGCGCAGAAGGCCCCGGCCCGCTTCCTTGAGCACATAACCTGCAACTTCGCTGCTGTTGGCTGCTAGTTGGCTCGTTCTCGGGCACGACGTCCGGTTCCGTGGCGTTGCACGGGATGGGGTCACCAACAGCATCACCGTCGACCCAATATCTACCGCCTTCAACAAACATATCTCAAACTTGTATCTTGGGAGGGCCCACAAAGCATGCTGTTACCTGACATCACGCACCCTTGAGTGTTCGGTCTCGCGATCGTTCCGAATGAGCCTCCACATTGACCCATGGCGACAGCCGCATGCCAACAGCCAACAGCATTGCGAAAACCGAAACAATATGACAGGGCGCAGTCCGACTGGGATAGTACGAGGTCCCTTGTCTCGGCTATCTCGACCCCTGGCCCGGACTGTCGAGAGCGGTAAGCATGACGAAGATTCGAGTGAAAATGGTCGACTTCCGTCACTAAAAGAACGGAGCACCCCCCCCCCCCCCGCCTGGATGCTCGGCTGGGTATATGCGCACAGTCCTAATCAATGGCATCTCGTGAGAGGCCTGAAGAGGTATCATAGCTACACTTGTGTATTCCAATTGTCCGTGGTCATGGCTATCTTTACGCGCCTCTCTGGGTGGTGGAAGTGAATATCGGAGACCATCACTGATGGACCATTGTTCAGGCAGTTGCATCTCGGGACGTTCTCGACTAGGCTCGCTGTCATCATTCTGGGTAGGCAATTTTCAACAACGTGGGCACATCAGTGTTTGACCCGACCATGGAGTATCACCGAAAGCGATTCGCATCGACTCCAAGCATCTACGTGTCACACGCAGGACCCATTCTCTGTTAAGCCACGTCAGTGCTTGTATCTTTCATACCTGGATTATACCGTGGAGATGTTCCCATCACATCGAATTCGCAATCACTTGCTGGTAGCATTCTATCAACCCTCCGCCCACACAGTCTCCTTGCCATTTGCGGGGAAACAAGATGAAAGCCGTCATAAAGGGTCACGCCTTTTGGGTTTTGACAACAGGCCATGATTGACCACGTGTGTGGACGCCCGCTACTCTTGTCACAGGTCGATATTTCCCGAGGTCCTGTGATCCTCCGCAGATGCTCGTCTGCAGGCATGGCAACTCACCTTCGCTGCTGGTTCAAGAAGTTCTATGTGTTATACAAATCCTTTTCTGTCCCAAGAGCCTCTCATCGACCAGTATCACATATACAAAAAGAAGAAAAAAAAAACCTTCAGGACGCAAGACGCTGTTGGAACGTGCGAAGGACAAGCTCCCAGAAATCCATTTAGAGGATGATGGGAAGGCGACTACCTGACGGTCTCCGTCTCATTCCCCCTCTCCGGCTTATCCAAGTTGCTCACTTTGTTACTATTGTCCATGATGGTTTTTTCATCATCCTGTCCCACGTCTCAAACAAAATATGAGGCAACTTTCAATTTTTAATAATCGCGTACGCTACACACCTCTCTTTGATCGTGGAGCTGGCGGAGCCGGTCATGTTCAGTGCCACCTTGGGCAACATATCGATATGTGTGCGCAAGTAAGAGATGCAAAGTAGAAGAAGGAGAAAGAGGAGACACCGAAACGAGTCTATTGTAGATCTTGTAGCAGGCCACTGCCCACTCTGGGGGAGTCTTGCCCAACGTTGCACATGGTACGGTAATACAGGACCCTGAAAGGCCACCGAGGTGGCTACTTTGCGGGTGCTTACTATATAAAGATAGTCCAAGGAGGTTACTTACGTCCTCACAACGGCGGGGAGCATGTAGCTTAGTCGAATGGGGGCCGGTATTGTGCCAATCCTCATACCCGCTGTGAACGGGCAAAGAATGCAAACCTTTCATTTCCCTTTGCTGTCGTACGGACGGGGGTTTTGGCGTTTTCTTTTTGTTTTGTTTTTTTTGAAGTCGAATACTTCCTTGTTGTCATTCCATAACATGATCTCCATCATCACCAAAGCTATCTTCGATGTGTACCTAGGTGAAACCATCAAGCTGAGTTCTAATGGCAGGTGTATGCCTGGGTAGTTTGGATGACGGCAACCGTTCTGATGAACATAAGACTAGCGGCAAGATCACTAATACTAGGTAGTCACTACACTTTGCATAACAGCTTCAAGTAATTGGCCTCCGCTGCCCATTACTACCAAGTCCAAGACATGGCCCAACATGCAGGAAGCTGACGATTTATAGTTTCGATGTCTTCCAGGCCAGACTAACTTGCTGATCTCGACACCGCCGTTCCTGGGTAGATGTGGGACTCGACATGATCATGATCAGTTTCAGTGGACTTTATGATCAGAATTGGCAGCTCCTTCGCACAAGGTGGCACAAATGCCGCAGGCAGCCCGTTCTATATAGTGATTCCTGAGAAGGTCGTGTCCGCATTTCCTAGTCGGAAGAGACTGCACATAACGTAGCAAGAACCTCGGATGGCAGGAGTAAACAACTCGAAGGTAACAAGTAATATCTGATGGACGCAGTCCTTCACCTCTGAGGAATCATATTGAGCTACCAGTCGGCAGAGACAGCTATACACTTGGGGCACATGCCCCTCTTCCTGAGGTGGTCGCGGGCAACATTGCAGAGCCGGCAGACCTGCTTTCGGTACTAGGTATTGGCAAATAGCGTTGACTGGCAGGCGGTGGGTAGACTCTCAAGGCCGTTCCTATTGTACAGTCTCTGGAGATGATCACGACTGTTGCCTGGGTGTTACCCAAGGACTAATTATCGCATTGCAAGCTGTAGCCACTTGGGCGGAGCTGACTAGGCCATCTTGCCGTAATCTCTATAGAAGAGACGAGTCAGCCATATCTCGAGACTGACTAATCATTCTCGTGAGGCACGGAGCGTACATGTTTGGTTAATTAGAAAGGGTGGTCCGACGCTGGAGGCACTATTGCCAGCTTTGTAAAGGGGGCTTAGGTGGCACAGACGTGCTTGGGTCTGACATGTTTCGTTTGACTGGCCACTATTTCTTTTCTTCATAGTCTCACCGCCCAAGTGGTGTATGTAAAGCTCACTGAGGAGATTGACGCCCTATCATTCTGCTCATACCACAAGGTAGTCTAGTAAAGGCACTGTACATGGTCAAAATCTGTAATCTCAAGGCTTTCATTTGCGGCTACCCTGCCTGTGTTGACGTATCATACAAGCAATCGTCCGTTCCTGCTTGTGCCTCGTTGACAGGAATAGTAAAAGAATGATGCAGCCCTAGTGACCCCTCCAAACGCCGGCTTGTATCTTGCGAGTGGGTTGCATGCCTCGTTCGACCTTCATTCTTTTCGTTGACTTTTTTCTCTCTCTTTTTCATCCTCTGTAAGTCAACTTGTCGTAGGGATCTCATGCTGGGCTGGTTGATTTCCAACCTCTCAAAACAATGTCAACCTATTGTGCTCATGGGTGAGGAGAGCCAGCCATTGATAGCAGCTAAGCCCTAGTAATTAAATGCAATTATCCGTAACCCGAGTCTCTGAAACGCCTGTGAGGTCCCCTGTGTCGAAATAGCAGTATGGAGGGATTACCACTCGTATTCGCCAGTGGCCTTGTGGAAGACGTAATCCTTGCCATTGACGTTGAGTACGCCATCCTTCAAAGTGCACTTCCTGTTGTGTGTTGTTAGCACCCATGTCATAAGCGGATGCTGGGATACGAACCACTTGTTCTTGACCCGCTGGACCTTGTCATACATGCAAAGCATGATGTGTCCCATGTTCTCCTCATCATCCTCATCCGCTATGTCAACCTCGTCAGGGTCGTCCAAGTCAGAGTTGATTGCATCCTCGTCCTCTTCCTCCCTCTTGATCTCGTCATCGACTCCATCGAAGTTAGAGGGACCAGCATCGGAAGAAGACATGTTGGCGTCGACGGTCGACTTGTGCTTGGTGGCCTCCTTTAATGGAAGCATCAGACCGCCACCCTCCATCTGTTTGGCTCGGGCAGCCATCTGATTATGAAGCAGGCGATCGATTTCCACGCGACCCAGTTCTGACGTCTCACCATTCGCGTCCTGACGCACCAAAACGCCCTCGTAGCTATCCACGGCACCATCGACCTGAGACTGTGGAAACCCGTTATGCTGACCGGGGCGGGGAGGTGCGACACCACGCTGCTGCGCCATAGCAGCTACCTGGTTGGCAACTTGCTGGTTGTACTGGGCCTGAGCCTGCTGGGGATTCTGGGCCTGGGCCGGCTGCTTCGGAGCGTTGGTCTGTGGTGGCAACTGCTGACCTTGCGGCTGGCCGCCCTGGTTGTAGCCATGGATGGCACTAATGCTAGCAGCAGCTCGCGAACCGTACTGATTTTGCAGCTGAGCAGCGGCACGCTGGGCGGCAACACCAGCGGGGCCACCTTGTATACCCGAATACTGAGGCAGGTTACCGGGGTGAGCAGGAGGCATGCCGGCATTAGCAAGGCCTGGTTCCTGCTTCACGACGGGGTCCTGCTTCAGACCTGCATCGGGATGGTTGACCTGGTGCCCATTATATTGCTGGGGTGGACCAGGAATACCATTAGCCAGCGGGGAAGGTTGAGCATTGGGAGGAACTTGTGGGCTGAGAGTGGCCGAAGTGTAGGACGGCGTGCCGACCTGTTGTTGCTGTTGCTGTTGCTGTTGATGTTGCTGTTGATGTTGTTGTTGTTGCTGCTGTGGCTGTTGTGGCTGCTGTGGCTGCTGCTGGTGCTGCTGCTGGATCGGGGCTGTCTGTTGAGCCTGAGCAGGCGGGGCCTGTTGTTGGACCGGAGCAGGTGCTGCAGCTGGTGGAGGAGGATCCCAAGGAAAGGAGGCAACCTGGAGCTTGGACAGCTTCAGCTGCCAGCCCTATAGGATCAAAGCTGTCAGTATACTTGGCATCGATTACTGTATACAACGTTTGCCAGTCATAATGCCAAGGCAACTACCAGGCAGAAGCGCTTAAGACATGCTGTGATAGGGTCATATGCAGAGGGCGAAGGGATTGGAGGAGGGGGGGGGGGCTATGAGAGAGGGCAGTGCACGTGTGAAGTCCAACAGTTGGCCCCAATCAAATCAGCGGGTGCAACTGGGGGTGACAAATCCAATGCGCAGGCAGGGGGTGGAGCTTAAAAGACCCAAATAGCACCAGGTCACCCTCCTGTCAGCTCCAGTCCAGCCGCCCTTCCTCGCTCTCCCCATCCGCCCGACTCAAGTGAGCCCACTGCCAACCAAACTGCCACCATTGCGAGGGACAAGAGGCCATCAACGACCAACGACCAACGACCAACAAACAATAGCCAAAGGAAAAATCACATCAACTATGATGCAGAAGGATGGGAATGACTCCTGAGAGATTTGAGTACTGAAAAGATTTCGAAATTGGCAAAGCCAGGAAGTTAAGGATATTTTGTTTGCCTGGTGACCAAGAAAGGAGGAAGGAACGCACCCTACGCAACTCGTCCAAAACGTCCTCGCCAACGCCCTGGTCCTCGAAATCGACTCGCGACGCCTCAATCACCTCGTTGATGATCTGCTGGTAGATGGTGCCAACCAGATTGTTCGACATCTTGATCGCAGGAGATAGCTTTCTTTCTGCAGGTACTGTGTGTATGTGTGTATGGATCCAAAGGGAACAAGACGGCACAAGAAGCGGAAAGGCTGCGTAGGTCCTTCCTTGCTTCTGGTTCAACGGCGATGTAATACGCAGCAGCTAGGCCCCCTTTCTTCCTCACTGCGTCGTAGATTCCTTAAAATGTTCTCGAGCGACAACCTTGACCGTGTTCGTGGGTTGCTGCGACCGCGAGGGTTGTTGACTGTTGACTGTACAAGGAACGGCGAAGGAGTGGGTGGGCACTTTGCGACCACGACCACAACGAGTGACGAGTGACGAGTGACGAAAGGTGATGATGGATGACCAAAGGGCTCTCCGATTTCCTAGGTCCCCTTGCGATTCCCCTTGTGACCTCAGAGCCGGCTGTAAAGTCTAACCGATGCGATGCGGGGCGATCCAAACACGATTTTAATTATCTTTTCGTCCTTGTTTCGTATTCTTTGTCGGGCTAGGATATTTCGCGTACTGCTGGCACTGGCCCTTGATTCTGACAGCGGTTGGATGTTGTAGTCGACTAAGTTTCCCTTTTATCTGGGAGGTGCGACTAAGTACTCAGCTGGCTTAGCTAAGCAGATTTAGCATTCACCTGGGCACTGGGCACTGGCCGGGGCCCCAAGCCTGAAGGCGCTAGAGTGTACTTACTGTAGGTCCTTGCCTGGTTTGGTAGCAAGTCCACTAATCGACGCCTGCCGCGGTTTTGACATACGATGAAGCTGGGGCCCGTGGACGGTTTGAATAAGGTTGGTTGTCATTATCGAGTATCTAGGTCGAAGAAACTCGAATTACTACCGTGGACCTCCGGACATATTATTTCATGGTTCAAGGCCCATACTATGTCCTGCTCTTGCTGCCATACCATACATACCACTATAGCAGCGGCACTGTGCAGCTCTTCCTTTTGTCTCCGAGTTATAGTAAGGAAGGTTGACGACTACAGCATCAGCTCATCCTGAGACCTGGCTACCAGTCAACACTCCAATAGCCAAGTTCAAAGTGACTGTCACAAAGGCAGCAGCCCAGTTTCAGGAACAGCTAAAGATGGCGTTGACGAATGAAACAGACGAGAAAAAGCCCATGGAAGATAAGCCCTTTACATATCAGACTCTCAAGGCCAGTTGACTCCGAACTCTCATCCTATCTCAGTTAAGGCCCTTGAAAACAGGCGACTTCCTGATAAACTCCTCCCAGGTCGTGAGCTTGTCCTCCAGGATGTCATGCGTCAACTCCTCCCCACCAAAGTAACCGCCCTCATCCATCAGCCTCATGTTCTCCAAAAGCTCATCGGCCGCAAACTGCGGCAGCCCAAATCCCGTCAGCGTCTTCAGGTACTGATCATGCGGCACGCTCAGGAACCTGGCCGTCCTGCCCGCCTCGGGGAAGGCCCTCTTGAACGTCTCGACGATCTCCCTGGCCGTCACGTACGCGCTGGCCGCGTACACCCGCCTCCCCAGCACGCCCGGCTCGTCGCGCTTCAGCACGATGGCCTTGACCCACTTGCCAAAGTCCTCCTCGGCAATCAAGGGGAAGGGCGCGGTCTCGGGGACCGGGAGGGCGAGCGTCCAGGCGTTGTCCGGGGGAAGCTGGCGCATCATGTTCCCAGGGATGTTGGACATGTAGAAGCCGGGGAGGAAGAAAGTTGCCGGGATGCCCAGCTCGCGGATGTAGTCCTCCACTATGGCCTTGGAGTCGAAGTGATACACATTGGGTAGCTTGCCGTCGGTGACTGTGGTCACGTATCAGTGCATTCGGCTCTCAATGGCGATGGGATGGGGCGCCCTGTACTCACGCTTGTTGACGTTGAGCAGTGAGCTCCAGACGAAGTGCTTGACACCGGCTTCTTTGGCAGCATCGGCGAGGTTCTTGCCTTGCTGTATCTCGAGCTTCATGTCCATCTTTTCCCAGTAGTTGGTGACGGCAAAGACGGCAGAAGCTCCCTTCATCGCTTGGACCAGCGAGGCCTTGTCGTTGACATCCGCCTGCGAAAGTCGGTCAGAAGCTTGATGGCTACTGATTTCCTGTCAGGTGAGGAGGCTTACTGAGATCATCTCAACGCCCTGGGACGTCAACTTCTTGGATGAGTCGCTGGCAGCATTCCGCGAGACTCCTCGGACAGCCCACCCAGCCTGGGTCTTATGGTCGTTGAGAAAAGCCCGGACCACGGAGCCACCCTGATTTCCAGTGGCACCGAAGACACTGATGATTTGCTTGGATGCCATTATGAATGCTTACGATGGCGATTGGTGAAAGAGACAGTGCTTAATGGTAATTGGTTCGAGGACCGAGCGGTTGAGTATGGCTCCTTGAAGCTACTAAGCCGAGGACATCGAATGCAACTAAAAGTCTATGGCCTTTGATGAAGAACTGAGTCAAGTGTCTTCATATAATCGACAAGTGGTTTCCTTATATATGCTTCCCCTCAATGAAGTCAACGACCTGTAGTCAGCTCCAGCTAAAGCAGCTACATCTACGTCTGACAGGAATCACTATGCAGATCCACTAGCACGATGATTGGTAAACCTTGGATATCAAGACGCAGTATGCTTTCCCAGTGGCGTTCGGTCCTGAGGCAGCCATGGATTACACATTTATATGAGCCGAAGTCCGACCGTTGTCACTTGCAGTCTCCCTTGGACTTGGGGAATTACCAATCACTCACTCACTCACTCACTGCAATTGATCCGAGGCCCTTCAACAAGGTTGAGGATTAATATCATTGGTCCACATATATATATATATATATACTGCGATCAGACCCATATTGAGATGAACAAATCATTCATTCTGGCAATTTGAAGGACGGGGTATGTGGCCAGACATGGCCGCGAGCAATCTACCTTTACGCCTTGACCCTTTTTCCCTTTCCCTTGCCCATTGTCCGAGCACCCGCCCTTCCGTTTACCCTAGTCCCATCGCCATCAACAAAGTCATCATCATCGTCGCCGTCGCTCTCCACGACAGCCACAGCGCGAGCCTTGCGCTTCCGAGTCCCATCGCTCCCCGGCGCGGCTCGTTCTGTGCTCGGGTGTACACTGGCATCACCATCGGCCCCGGTGCTGTTTACCTTTCCTCTCAGCCTATTTACTGCAGCCGCCATTCTCTTGCTCCCCATTTGCCTCTGCCGTGGCGCGAATGCCTCCTTGGCACTAGCGCCCACCGAGTAGCTCCCACCCTCGAAGTACCTCGTAATATTGCTCTGCGTGCCCTCCATCTCGCGGCGGTTGAGATCCTTTATGACCGGGACCAACACCTCGTCCGTCCGTTCTTGCGACCAGCCGATCGTTGCCATCAGGAAGCGACGCAGACCTTCAAGGTCAGGAACGCCCCATTGGAACTTCTCTGGGTTCTTGTCGACGTCTGGCTCCAGGTATGCGCCGTAGACCGCCGGTGAAGGGAAGCCGGTCGGGAGGAAGAGCTTTGTGGCTTGACTCTTGCGGAACTTCTTGCGAAATGCTGAGTGTGCGTCTGCCTCCTTGGGCCGGTTCGGGATTTGCTGGACCTCTGTCCACCATTGTTTGAAGTCCGCCAGTCCATCTTTCCCCGGGAACTCTGACAATATCTCAACGGCGGTAACGGGTCCGATCCCCGGTAGACCCTCGGTGTAGTCCGACCCTAGCAGATGCGCAAGGGAAATAAGCTGCTCGCGTGATAGAGAAAGCTCCTTCTCCAGGTCTGCGGAGAGGTAGCACTCCACGAACTTGTTGCTGTTGAACATGTTCTTGTAGACTCTCGTGCCGCCGAACAAGAAGATATCGGAGTCGTCGGTGACAATACCATCGACGAGTCCCAATTGTACAAGTTGGGCGCACTGAGCTTCTGCTTCCATCGGAGCTGTTATATAGGGGATTCCAAATAGGCGTAGAAGGGCCTGGCATTCCGTGACCATGATTTGTGTCACCTCATCGGCGTCACGCCTGTCTTTCTTTTGCTGGCTTCTCAGCGCTCGCAGCTCACGTTCGTAGTCCTCCTGGTTCTGGTATGCGGGTTTGTGGTTCAGCTCACTTGCGAAACGAGCGTGCTCTTCGGCCTCCTCGGCCATCTGAGCAAGGAGTTGCTCTTCTTCGGGGTCGCTGAACTCATCATACTCGCCTTCCGCAAACAGGTCGTCATCCTCGACCTGATCTGGAGCGGCGGCTGGGGCTATGCCCTCGACTCGTTCCTGCTGAGCTATTGGAGGTGTTGGGGGCGCATCATCACCCATTGTAGGGTCTTCACCTTCAGGAGCCTCATTAACTCCGACCTTATCTTCCGGCAATGCTGCATCCTCGAATAATGATGCCTGAGTAGCCTCCTGTTCCGTAGGGTCGGCCGGCGGCAGTTCGACTTCCTCAAACTCCATTTCAGTAGAAGGCGAACGAGCTTCCTCGAGAGTTTTGTTCTCGTCCCCATGTATTAAAATGGTCTCCTCTCGGCTTTGCCCTGGTATTTCCACAGGAGATACTGCCTCAGTGAGTGAACCCTTAGGCGAGGCGATATTGATCATGATTTCCGTAGTAGCTGCTGATGGTCCATCATCTTGTTCTGTCGCAGTGGAGTCCGAAATTACTGATGGGGGCTCAACGATTTCAATGCCGTCGTCATCATCAGAGGAATCAATTTCGACGACCTCACTCTGTCGTTTCTTGCGCAGGCGCTCTTCCTCTTCAGCCAGTCGATGATCCTCCTCGTCGATCTCATTTTGACGGCGCCGCTGCTCGGTCATTTGGTCTCTAATGTCTCTGTCATCCAGAACCATCCATGGTGGCAATGGTTTTGGTGCCTCGTCCCCACCGGGTTCCTTTTCGAATCCTCCTTCGAGCTCTGTCTCTTCCTCAACCTGGACACCAGAACTACCTGGCTCAGAAGTGTCGCCGGTGCCCCTGTCCGGTATCTCAATATGGAAGCCACCACCGGATTCAAATATCTCCTTGAGGCTCTCATCTGGTCTGGGAGCAGTGGTTGGCTTTGGCTTTCTTCCGAAGAGAGAACCCTTCCAATCCAGCTTTTCGAAAGGCAATGGACCGTCCCAAGGTTTCTTCACGTTGGGGCGGACTGGTGTAATTGCTTGTGGCTTGACTACAGCTTCAGCCTTTTTCTTTCTCCTGGCAGCGGCCAGAGCCGATTGAAGATCGCCGTCGCTATCGCTGTCCTCGCTAAGCCTCCTGTGTGGGACGGCTGCATTTGCTCTGTTGTTGATGATGTGAGCCACCATCTTGCCACTTGTCGAAGCAATCGGTTTGGGAGCCTCGACCGCTTTCTGCTCCCATTCAGGAATTGGAATGTCTTCGAAATCCTCATCTTCTAGTGAGTTTTCAGCGTCTTTGTTGTTGACATGTTGGGTTTTTAGTGACATCTCGATCGCGCGGGCGACATCGTCGTCCTCATCCGCCATGAGCTGATCTTCGTTCTCTTGGCTCACGAACAAGTCGTCGTTATCCCCTTCCTCGTCCTCGAAGAGCGAGTCGACGTTCCCAGCGTCATCCTCGAACCGCACATGGCGTCCCTTCAGTTTCGGCATACGATTCAACCCTTCGATGGGGACATCCTCGAAGTCTTCATCGTCGTCCAAATCAGCCTCAGCTTCATCCTTCGTGTCAAACATGAAGTCCAGCTTGTCGACGTCGATAGGCTTATGTGCTTCGCCCAAATCCTTCTCCGTACTGACGACACCAAGTGCCCAGCCACCATCAGCATTCTCGTTTCTCACAAGAATGTACTCTCGGTTTCTTTCGCCGGCGACTCGACCGCCTCCACCAACCGTGAGATCCAAGCCCGTCATCTTCAACTCGAACATCAGTCTCTGCGTCAGACGGTTTCGCTCTTGTACCCGCTCGATCTGGAATCTTGAGAAGTCCATGCGGTTGGGAAACATCACATCCAGCTGTTCTTTACTCAGACCCATTCTGAGTCGGCTTCGCAACCGCGCCGCATTGAGGATGTTGTACCTATCAGCAGGGGGCAAGCTCTTGAAGAAGTCGCCGTCGAAATCAATCTTGCTGAAGTCGTAGAGATTTACGTCCTCGCCATTGTGGAACTGCCTCGCATAGTCCTCCAACTCCTCGATACTCATGATGCGCGGGTCCTCTGGCTTGCCCATCCGGTCGATGCTGGTCTCCAGCTCCGGCAGATGGTACTGGTCTTGTCTGAAGAACTTCCTGTTCTTCTCTCTTTCCGGCTTCGCTGTGAAGGTCTCCTCCGCATAGACCATGTTCTCCACATCTGGCAGTTCCTCCCCAGCCTCTACTCCGTCGTCATCACCGGCGTCATTCCGCCGTTGCCTTATCTTTCGCTTCTCATCTTCCTCCTGCGCAATTCTCTGCATCTGAACGGCCAAAAGCTTCCCCGCTGTCCTCACAGCATCTTCCCTCCGCCCTTCCCTGCGTCTCCTTCTCCCCTGCAGCGTGGCGCGCTTGAGCGCCGGCGCCCCGCCGTCGAAGACGAAGACAGGCAAGATGCCGAACCAAAGCAGCTTGCATATTCGTCGGAAGAAACCCACCACATGGCTGTTGCGCAGGGCATTGCCCTCCTTATCGCGCACAGCTTTCAGAAACTGGTAGATCCAGATGGAGGCGTCGACGGCGAGGCGCTTGCGGTTGAGCGTCGCAAGATTGGTGGGGCGCGCACAGGGCTGGAGAACTTGCCAAAGGCCATTGACACCCATGATGAGGGTCCGTTAGGAGGTCGGGACCTCGGAAGTAGTCAGATGTTGAGAGAATTGAAGGAATGAGATGTGGAATTGCAATACCTACGTAGGTAGGTGGCCGCTCATTTTCGACCTTTTAAGCAACGTGCCCATCCATATAACACGACGTAGAGGCCGTGGAAGATCACGAAGACGGCATATTCTCTTCAGTTGTACTGCTTACTTTCATACTAGGCTGGCAACCAAGGCGTTTTGGTGCCTATACGCCCCCAGCGCGTGGACATGGACGGTCTTACGGGCCCCACTAAAGTATGGCGTCACCAGTCGCCGCCGCCCCGTCACGGGACGGACGGCCGCGCTCCACATCCGTGCACCTGCCCGGAATCCAAATGCGCTGCCCTGCCACCGCGGGGCTCCGAGACCCACAAGGCTGAAGATACCTCATCAAAGCTCCGCACCACGTGCGACCGACGACAGCTTCTGCCTGGCCAGGCTCCGAGTTCGCCGGGACCGTGGAACTGAAAACCCGCATCATGGCGGCCGTGGGAGAGAAGATGGGCAAGGCCGAGGGACAAGGGTTCCTCGAGTCTCTACTCAACAACAAGCTCCGGATACATACGACTGACGGACGGATGTTCTGGGGAGACTTCAAGTGCACTGATCCGGTGAGTTTGAAAGAACAAAAACGCACCGACTCCGCTCCCCTTCATCCTAATTGGCGCTCATGGCACCGGACTAAGATGATACCTTCCTCTAGGACTGCAACATCGTTTTGGCATATACCTACGAGTACCGCCAACCATCGGCACAGCAACTCCTCAAGGCAGCCGAGAAGGCCGGCGCAGACGTGAAGAATATCAAGCTGGAGATGACGCACCGCTACCTCGGACTGGTGGTTGTCCCCGGGGAACACATCGTCCGCATCGAGAAGGAGGAATTCGCCAGCCAACTGAAGAAGAAATAGGGGCAGCAGCACACTGAGCAAGATACTTGGGCTACGATGCAGGGTGGGTGACAGATCGACGGCCGAAGCGGACGTCGGGGAGAATAACGAGGTCTCTGGTTTCCACTCAAGACTGTTCGATGCGCACCGCTGGCCGGGGAAGTGATGATCCGCCTCTCCAGAAGCATCACCACTGCGACAGCTCGCGATAGCTCGTATGCGCGATTACCCAGGCTGTATCCGGAACAAAGGGTAGTAGAGGGGCCCTGGAGCTGATACACTGGCCGCCGATGGCAGGGCTCCGAGGGTGGCGCAGATCCTGTTGTGGAAACCGATGCCACATCCGCCGAACGTCTCGTCCTGGGTGGATGACTCGTCAGCGCTGTGCCATATTTGGCGTGTGGGATTTGAAGCTACCAAATTACAGGAACAGGACGCTCGAGGTTGAAGAGACATTTGACTGTGAGGATGAAATAACGTGGAATTTCAGTGCTCGGGTCCATGGGGTTTTCTCCGGCGGCGACTAGAAGCAAAGGCAATCTGACCATCGAACATAGCGTCGTTGGGTGAGCGGCGTGGAATGGGGGTTGAGACACAAAATTGTTTCCAAATCTACGTTTGACACGGGCTCAGGACCTCAGTTGATGAGCAGGATTGCACCCAAAGACTGTTGGCAGCCCAAATTAAGTTTCGTTCCAAGGTCCTCTTTGTATTGTCGAACAGACTGAGGTACGTTTCTGTGCGCCTATACTCAAATTCAAAAGCAAACCATTCAGTTCCCGCCGGCCCTTACTATATTCCAGTGCCTTTTTCCTCTGCGCCTTCCATCATCGCCTTATCTGGAAGGAGCCCCAAGGTTGATTTGATGTCTCCCAGGCCACCCGTATTAAGCAGTACCGTCATTAGAACATTACAATGTAGATTAAGAAATTATTCCCAGTCATCTCTCTCAATTAACCTCCAAGCTTTCCTGTGTGCGGCCACGGTGCTCGCCATTCAACCCGTCGTTACTCAGGGCGTCATCCTCGGCTCCATCGTCGTTGTACCGGCCCGTGCCGACTTGGTCCCAGGAGTCTCGTTCAGCGAGGGGGGAATCCTGGCTAGACAAGTCATGACCATCTGCCCTTGCCTTGATGTTGCTGCGGCGGCGCTGGGATAGCGTGCGGGCCCGAGTCGACAAGTTGGAATGGACAGAAGCTTTCTGGTGGACCCAGTTGGTCAAGGAATCCTCGCAGTCCTGAATGATGGCCTTGCTAGCCTCATATCCGTCGTAAGCCGCCCGAGTCTCTCCAGGCGTGACGGGAGTGTCATCGATCAACTCCAGGAGGTGCTTTCCGTAGCCTGCGATGATGGCCACCTTCTCGGAGTGCTCACGCAGAGCGTCGAACTGGTATGTGTACGCAGCCTTGATCTTCTCCCTTGTGATGTTCGACAGTTGGGCTTCGGCGACCAGAGACTCTGCTTCGGCGCGAACAAGTTCCTGTTCAAGGACGACAATCTTGGGAGAATTGGGCTCCTTGTACTTCAGTTGTGCGATCTGGTCTGTAATCTTCTGCTTGCGGTCCCTACTCGGCTGCACTGACGCCTCGATGTTCCGAATGCTCTTGATGGTCACGCGGTATTGGTCATAGCGGTCGACGTACTGGTCTTCGAGTTCGCCGATTTCGTAGAGCAGGACACCGAGCTTGTCGGTGACGTCCGAGACATCTTCGTCGCCGCCCTCACCCCAAATAGAAAGTTGTTGCTGCGACGGGATTTAGTGGTGATTCGTAATCTCACCAGGGGGGATGAACATACAGCTACTTCCATTCGCTCCTTTGCGACCGACTCCAGACTGCGCATGACGTTCTTCTCCATCTTGACCAGCTGCGACAGCTTCTTGGCCAGATCCGGGCCGTACATGCCGGCGGCCTTCCCGCGCAGAGCATGACCTATGAAGACTGTCAACACGGAAACCAACTCATTTTGAAGTTGTTGGGCTGTGTGTTGTTGCGACGATGTTAGGTATTATGGAGCAAGACTTACCAAAGCTCCCGCGACCGAAGATCCGGCCAGACTTGGTAGACGACGTAGGTGGAGGAGGGTTCTGACAAAAGCGGCGATTAGGAATAGTGTTCAGGGTCGCGTGCTGGTCCGAAGCTCACCTGGATCTGGGACGCAGTGGGCGCCCTCGTCTGGCGCATAGAGTATGTACGATGCATCTTGGCGGCTTGCAATGTTCGAGTGAAGAACTATGTGACTTGCAAGAGGAAGGGTAGGTCGAAGACAAGCGGTGGGTGATGGACTTTGGGTTTCGCGATATGGCCTACAACTGGATTGGAGAAGAGAAGCAATAAACGGCGGAAGTTATTGTAATGTTGGAGTGGAGGACAAAGAGCGAAGATTCCGGTGGCGACAGGGGTGATCGGGCAGGAGGTTTGTGGTGGTGATGATGATGCTGATTCGTTTGCAGTAAGGGAAGAGCCTAAAGTGTAGCTAGATAGCGTACCGAGAAACGCACGACGTCATTCCAGTGTTCCGGACGAGCTTTAGTGTCGTTTAGCACCCATTAGCGGCAGTCCAGGAGCTCCCCAGTGCTCCCTTCGTAGTGTTGGCGCCTGGCCGGGCGGTGCCGGGGTGCATCTCGGGGCATTCGGATCGACGTCTTGACGTCTTGAGATCATGTCCCTGCATAGACTTACATGCTGAACACAAATCGGGAAATCTTGGAAGATAAACATGGGGAGGATGCCGGTACTGCTGACCATTACTAGCTTACTAGATCATGTACAATATCTGAACAAGGAAGACACCTAGCACATCACATGGCCTGCATGGATAATTCGGATGTGTGGAAGATCTAACCTCCTTGGAAGTGTCAACGAAAAGGGATCTTCGCTGCCTCCCAGGGAGCGGACTCTTCATCGAGCATCATAAATTCCTCTTCACTAGGCCCGTCCTGAGTATGCTGGGGCTCAATTCAGATAATCTTGTTTGAGATCACCTCACCATTACGCATACCTGGTAGCTACCTAGGTACTTAGGAATCTAGGCCGGCACCCAGGTATTTCATGGAAGCAAGAGCAACAGATACACAGGTACTTCTTCCAGGGTTTAACCCGTACTGGTCGACTTTCCCTTACCCGAACCCTCGTAACCCCCAGGCGCGAAGGATGAGTAGCGGCTGGCAGAAGTCCTTTCCCGTCGTAGACAGGCGCACTATTGATGGTCCACGTTCCTTCATCCCACTTTGATATCCACGCGACTGAGGCCGCATCGGCTGTTATACCAACCGAAAAGGTCTTCTCAGGCCAATTCAGGTCAGAGCTTGTTTTCAGAAACAGAACTTCGTAATACAGTCTCGATAAGGCGTCCGCCGAGTGATACAGCCTTCGATGATCTTCCGAGATTTGAATTGCTGGACTCGGCCTCGGTGGACTTCTGACCATCAGCGAAGTGGCCTCCTAAGGCACTATCGCTTCTCATCCGTCCTTCAAGGTTGGCATTGTATCTTGGCCATCCTCTCTGCTTCTTGTGACGACTCTCGTTAAGTATACATTCACCCTGCTCAAAGCCGCTCCACATCAGAGATACAGAGGGCAACAAAACTACACAGCCTGCACACCAGGTACCGCGAGCCAAAGAAGACTACGGTTATCTTTCACTACGGCCGGGCTTTCAACGCCAGCGGCGATCAGCACTATCAGTTCTGAGCAACCGCCTCATATGCTGGCTGCAGCTCGTCTGCCCCCTTGTGGTACATCGCACTGCCCATAGGTACTGGCTCCGACCTCCTTAAAGACATACCCACAGAATCTCGATACCAGAGACCATCTTGATTAATATCAATCACACTTGATCCTGAATTTGGGGGATCTCATCACCTCGCGAGACCTTGTACTTGCACAAGATGGGTCGAGGTCTGCTAGAGACGCTAGATCTCGTAGATCTACATTCAGGTACCGCATTGAAGGTGGAACATAGCAAAGATTCAGGACAGTCCAAGGCAGTGAGTGCTTCGCAATCGACAGGGTTTCTAGAGAGCCGTTTCCAGCTTCAGGAGCCGACTGCCTCGCACGGTCTGGCGGCTACTCGGCCACCTTCCCGCTCTAGTGAGCCGTCAGGGTCACGCCCACTAAATCACTTCAACCCAAGCCCTCTCAAGAACTTCAAATCCAGCTCGTCAACAACCGGGTTCAGCGAGCTACAAGCCCGCGGTTCTCCAGGCTCAGCTTCTCGAATGGCCGCTCGCAGCACGACACCAACACCGGTCCACGATGCTGGACCCCTCCAGACCCCGCGGAAGAAGGACTGGACGGTGGACAAGCTCGAAAACGCGCTCTTCGACTTTACGAAGGAGCTTGATCAGAATCACTTCAAACTCGTGAACTATAGCTTGCGGACCGCAGCCTCGCAGGTGGCCCCGGTGCGACGGCACCTGAGTTCTACTGCAGATCTGGCCGATGTGAAACTCCCAGTTTTGCCTTATGAGGGCTCGCAGGAAGGCACTATGAAGGTTCAACTAAAGCAGCATGGCAAGGATATGGCTCGCGCAAATTCCGGGAAGAAAAAGATGGCTTATGAGGTCGTCTGCATCAATTCTGACAAGGATCGCGTTCCAGAATACAAATTTCATCATGTGGAGATATCGAGAAACATATTGACGCCGAATACGATGCTGAAGTTCGTCCCTCATCTTCGGGACATGAAGGAAAATGAGGAGGAGAGTTACACTCGCTGGATCAAGGAGCTCGAGGCGATGGACGCTCAGTCCGGTTTCAACGTTACGTCTCTGAACAGGGGAGAGAAGATGAGGAAGAGGCTGAGAGAGGAAATTGCTGCCGATATTTCTCTCTACATTGACCGTTGGATTACGAAACTCGGCTTGGAGAATTGTAGCAAATCTACACTCGTCCGATACATGGCAACTCAGCTTGAACATAACGACAAAATGACGCCACAACAGAAAAACAGCATCATCAACCGGCTGAGTGATGATGCGAGCTCACCGCGCGCCACAAAGGCTGCCAAGATGTTCACCGATGCCTTTAACAATCTGTGGAAACACACAGAGCTTACTTTGAAAGACGTGCTTGCTCATGATGAGACTGTGGAGGCTGTCGTCGACAATAAGAAGCTGGTCAAGGACGACAAACCGGAAGCCAAGGCGAAGGGCGCAGAGCAACTCTTGGAAATGGTCGAGAGCAACTTGTTAAGCTATACCATCCTTGGCTGCCTGTACTGCTATGCTCATTCTTGCGAGCACGGCGAATACGATCGAGAAAACCAGCGGCGATCTCTCGGAGTTGATCTAATCGGGCGATTCGGCGGCCTGATGAGGCAGAACATAGCGAAGTCACTGGCAGAAGGGAAGACTTCTGCAGACAAACTCGCGTCCCGTTGTCGAAATCAGTGCTATCACATGTACCGATCTGGAAATCCTCACGCTGAAGTGGAGCCCTGGAGCGATGCTGAAGTCGCACTGCTACAGGGTCTCTATGCTGCATCGGCTGCCAGTCCGAATCTTCAGGTGTCGCTACCCTGTCTTGTTTCGACTTTATTGGGTAGACTTTGTTGGGATGTGTTCAGGAAGCAGCAGGAACTTGAGTTAAACAGGCCCGAGTCCCTGCACAAACTCGCGACCCCAGATCCCGATCCGCCCAAGGTCAAATCATTGGCTTGGTATGACCGTCACCGCAAGGAACTCAAGCAAGATTGGCAAGAACATCTCAACGCGCACGAATTTACTCGCCGTGAAATTAAGGATCCTTGCACCCATAGCGGGCCTTGTGGGAAGGGCTGCCCCTGTGTCGACGCCAAACTTCTTTGCGAGCGCTTCTGCCGTTGTACGGCTGATAACTGTGCCTACAAATTTACCGGCTGCGCATGTAAGGCTGAAGGCAAGACTTGCCTGCAGACAAGGAAGGAAGGCAAGCCTTGCATTTGCGTGCAACTAAATAGGGAATGCGACCCTGTTCTCTGTCAAGGATGTGGAGCTTTCCAACGCGCAGATCCAAAAAATGCTCGCGACGCAGATTTGCATTCCTGGGGATGTCAGAACGTTGCTCTTCAGCGTGGTGTCTCCAAGTCTCTTCTACTTGGAGAGTCTCAAATCGAAGGTTGCGGATACGGCCTGTTCACAGCAGAAGACATGGCTCAAGATGATTTTGTCATCGAGTATCTTGGAGAGCTCATCTCTCATGACGAGGGCGTCCGTCGCGAGGCACGCCGTGGCGACGTCTTCGACGACTCCAAGCACAGCAGCTACCTATTTACTCTCCTGGACTACGAAGGTATTTGGGTGGATGCGGCTATATATGGCAATCTTAGCCGTTACATCAATCACGCCTCAGAGCTGGATAAAGTTGGAAAGAAGTTGGTCAATATCGTGCCCCAGATATTGTTCGTCAATGGCGACTATCGCATCAAATTCAAGGCCATTCGTGATATCAAGGCAGGTGAAGAACTGTTCTTCAATTATGGAGAGAACTTCCCCAATCTCACCAAGAAGCTTCTCGACTCCAAGGACGGAGAGGGTCGTTCAAAGCGAGGTGGTCGAGGTAGAGGTAGAGGTGGTCGTGGTCGTGGCGGACGAGGCAGGGCAAGAGGTGCACTCAGCTTCAACACGGAAACTAAAAGCGCTCCTCTTGCCACGTTCGACGAACCGGATGACGAATCCATGTTCGAAAACATGCACGTCCAGGAACCAGATACCGATGATGACGATGATTTCCGGCCCGGACGACCCTACAAAGCAAGGAGAGGCGCCACTGGCGTGGGCGGCCGAGGTGGCCGCAAGAGAAAGAGGCAGGCCTCGCCTGGATCACAACTAGACCCTGGCACTCCTCCACCGGCTCGCTCTCCCAGAGGTGGCCGCGGCCGGGGCCGAGGTCGTGGAGGTCGTGGCGGTAGTCGTGGTGGTCGCGGTGGGAAGCGTACAGTAGATCCTGACTCGACCACATATTCCGCAGCATTTGCTCTAGATGTGACAGACGAGTCTTCGAGCAATGGTACCGCATCCCTCATCGAGGCCGCGCCTACCATGACGACACACGCGATACTCGGCACACCTAGCAGCCGTGTCGGGCGCCGCAATCGTCGCAGGCACGGCAACGGTGACGAGTCGGATGCTGACTTCAAGGTCGCTATACCCAGGTCTGGGAGCAACCACCACAGTCCCAGCCTCAGGAGGCGGCCCACGCAGGTTCCGGACTCCGGCGACGAGGAGATGATGGACTATGAGCATGGGGAGAATTACTCCGCGCGTGAAGGCACCGACGACTTTGGCAGCAGCCCGCTTGGGCGTTCGCAGCGTAAGAGAGTGAGACCGGCTAGATACCGCGACGCGGAGGAGTAGGACTTCGCCACGAAGCGTAAGAGGCGCAGGCGGGGCTCTCAGGGCGAACTGGTACCGGGAACCAGTGACGACATGCAGGAGGATGGAGACGATGTTATGGAGGAGACCCTCGCGAACCTCGGCCCCGAGGTGGCGCGGTTACATCCAACCAAGGCTGGACAGACGGCACCGGACAGATCTGAGAACAACCAAATACTCTACAAAGAGCCAGCGAAGCACAAAAGCTATCGCAGCTGCCTCTTGAAAGCCGCGAGGACTGGCAAAGCTCTACCAAAGTGGCTACAGCGCGAAAATGTCAAGTCTGTGGGCGACTTCTTCGTCCGTCTGAAGGCTGAGCTGCAGGCTGATCAGCGTGACCAGCCCAAGATCATGCGCATGCTGGGCGAACTTGAGAACGGACACCAAGCAGTAGGTCCCTCGGGGATGCTCGCCAAGCCCAATGACAATGAGGTGCAGCCTTCGAAGAAATACCATATGATCCCGGCTGCGAAGGACAGGAGCCCTCTACGAAAGCGCCGACCGCTCGGGTCTGAGCAGCCTCTTCGGCCGTCTCAGGGCGGAAGTCCTACGCGACCAGGCCGGGAAGGGACGAACCAACGAATTGAAGATCAGGACGCTGAGGACGACGTCGAGGAGCAGCTATTGCCGGCTAGGGACGACCTCGGAGGTGAGCCCCTAGGAGGAACCTCCGAGGAAGACGGACAACAATGGGAACGAGCGTCACCCGCGCGGAAAGATTGACGAGGGGATCACTGGCATCAATTCTATGGAATGTTATTTTGCTTCTAGACACATTTGCCGAGTCTGAGATATTACTTGCTCTATATAAATTAGACCCAACACATAATCTTCAAAACCTCCCCCATTTGCTTCGCTTCGGTCCACTGGAGACTGTGATTGTCAATAGCGCAAAGGAAGCACGAAGAAGATTACATAGCCTGCTGGATCATTTACATTCGTCATATTTTACCGAGCAAGTGATTTTCATAATAACTTTTCCAAACCTCAAACACAGCGGCCGGGAAACGTGCAGACAGTATAACGACATCAGAGAAGCCTTCTTGTCCGTATCTGTCCCACGGCGGGGCCCCGACAATTGTCATATTCTGTATAAGGTACATATACCGATGCTCTTGTAGAGTTGAGTTTCCGCGATCTCGTACCCACGACATCACAGGATTTCGAATCGAAACGCCTGGCTTGGGATGGGCACTCCTCGTTTCTTCCGTGCCACCCGTTGTTGGTCTCCCATGCCACCACTTCACACACATAGAATACATTGGCCCTTCTCCTTGGCCTTCTCCACTCCTCCCATCGTCTAGCCCGTATCCATACGCCCAGATCACATGAATTCCATTGTTCACAGACTGGGCTCGACGAAACTCCGCTGTCCGCCGGGTAGAGCCGAGGTAGGTCGGTCTGTGGTCTCTCACGAGACTCGAAACGCCACCCACTATGTGGCTTCTCTCGACTCTGCCATGCTGCCGGGCCTTGGGACGTCTTTCACCGCCCGAAGGCGCTCATAGCAAACAATCAGCGAGATTGGATGGCTTGACGTCGCCCTGGTCCGCTTTTGGTGTGTTGAAACCGAGTGCCTGTTACGTTCCCCGTATCTACCAGCCCGAGTTGCTTTAATAACGCCCTGTCCGCATTCATGCGCGCCGCGTTGTTAGGTCTTGCCTTCTGTATTCTGCCTTCTACCGGCGCGAATGAAGGTATCGACCCCTTTAAGTCTTTTTTTCTTTTGCTTGCTAATACGAGTGTGCTCGTTTGAGTTTCTTTGCACTTGCCGACTGCATCTCCTAGACACTCTGAGGATACACGTTTGCAGGCTGTTGAAGGTTAGCTTGAAACCGACCTGGGGATGCTGTCTTCTGGCAACGTACCGGACTGTTTAGCATATGTTGTCTCTTGTTCCTCCCCTTCTTGATGTGGCTCTTTAGAGCATTGAAGTCCAAGGGTTTAAGCAGCTCAAAGCTGCACAATAGCTCTGATGAGACGGACATGACCGCGCCCCAGTTGTCGAATTCGCCGCAGTACTGTAGCAGGAAATCGTCAGTATGATCGCAGGAGTAACAACAATACAAGGATGCCGTCAACTCACATTCGGGGCACTGAAAACAGTGACCAAGACCCGGTCCGTGAAGAATTCGTATCCGTCTTCGACAACCATGTGTGCTCGGCAAACGAGATCAAAGTCATGTGCCGTAAGGAAATCAGTGATGACCTTTTTCCCAAAACAATAACTGACACCTCTTTCGTTTGGCTCCCAATCCGCTTCCATGTCGGCGGGATCCGACCATAACAGATCATTCAACAGCCCATAATCAGGTACATCAGTCGGCCGTGCGATGTTGCGAATATCGTCCATATCACCAAGCGCAGGTGACAGACCGCCGTGCACGCAGAAGATCTTCCCAGCGACGATAGCAGCGATAGGCAGGGTATTGAATGTGTCGATGAAAGTTTTCCAAATCTTGACATTACATCTGCGCTTGCACTCGTCGTAGAAACCGTATACGCGTGTAACGTTGGCACACTCGTGGTTGCCACGCAGGAGGAAGAAGTTCTCGGGGAATTTGAGCTTGTAGCAGAGCAGCAGGAGAATGGTCTCGAGCGATTGTTTCCCCCGGTCGACATAATCACCCAGGAAGAGGAAGTTCGCGGATGGCGGGAAACCACACATCTCGAACATGCGGATGAGGTCCGTATACTGTCCATGGACATCGCCGACGATCTTCACAGGAGCATCTAGTTCCAGCAGTGCCGGCTGAGAAAGGAACACCTCCCTGACGCGTTGGCAGATGGCCACGATCTCTGCGTTCTTTAGACAGACACCCTTGGTCACCTTGCCAGCATATGCCGCATCCAGCAGTCGCTTGATGTAATCGTCCAAGTCAATGTCCTTGATGTCGCTCATGGCAAACCCGGCCGTCTCTTGAGTCGGCGACACGCCCTCCTGGATAGGATTGATAGTGTTCTCGCGCTTGACCAAGATCGACTGGCCCGCTACTTGCGGTTCTTGATTGGGGTTCGCCACGCCCGTGGGTGGCGCGTCAGAGACGTGATCGACTTCACCAGAAGCCTGGGCAGCGCTGACATCGTGTTTGCCTGACATGACGGACCCAGACTGGATAGGAGACGGCGGGGGCTCGTCTTCCCCGACAGGAGAGGTGGGGCTAGAGAGGTCGACGGTCGACGATGGCGAGGTCGGCGTAATCGCAGGATCGGATGACCTGTGCCGTGAAAAGCGACCACTCCTCCCCGACTTCACCGACCCAGCATCTGATTTGTCGCCAGACTCGCCATTCGATATCAGGGCTGAATTCCTTGGACTCTCGTTTTTACCCGAAGAGCCTGGGATCTTGGACCTCAGGGCCTTGAACGACCTTGTCGAGTCTCTAGTATCTGATTTGCTGAACGAGGGGTACGACTGGAGGCCATCTGGGGTGCGGTCACCAGTGCTATGTGGCCTCGATGAGCTACCGCCATCCTTGGAGGTCTGGTTTCCCATCGTAGCGGTGTCGGGCGTCAAGAATGGGACCTTAAAGAGGTGAGGATTCGGCAGGCTAACGGCGTGCGCGTCGAAGGGTATGTGGTCTAGTTGACAATGCCACGATAGCCTATCGCTGCACCCGTCTTCGCCGTTGGGGGGAGAGGGATGTGTATAAACGCTATGGCGAGGATGCGTGCTAGGGAGGATGATAGAGTCGAACAAGGACGGCCACAGTAGGAGTGGCGGTGATGGGACGTGGTCGGCCTAGTATGGACTCCGTGTTTGTGGACTGGGGTTGTTATCGTGGGGAGAAGGCCCGAGGTGAGACGGGACAGGTCGAGTCAAGACCGAGGACGAGGACGAGGAGCTTAGGTTCGCGAGGAGCTCCCGAGGGTTCGTAATGCGATGAGGTCAAAGTAGTGAAGTAGAGGTGGGGAGACGGCAGGCGGTTGTGGTCTAGATGTTGTGGTCTAGATCTAGGTCGAAAGATGGGACTCTGTCAGCCTTGCTCCTCTTGCAGCGGCCGGAAACGATGGTGGAGAGGGGAGACTGGAGCAGCTTGGGCTGGCACAGCGCGGCGGGGCGGATGACGAAGAAGGACGGAAGTGTGAAGAGGCTGCCAGTGCAGTGCCAGTGCCAGTGCCAGTGCCAGGCGCGCGAAAGGGTCAGCCTAGAGTCATACGGTCGGGACGACTCAGGCAAAAGAAGCGCGGGACGGGAATTAGGACCGGGACCACCGGCAAATGGACGGGCTGACGGGGGGAGGAGAGCCGTTGTTCTGCTGACTCACAAGTTCCAATTTCAAAGGAGCGGGGAGGATGGGACAGACATGCGACGATGATGGTTGTGATACAATGTTGTGATAATGATTTGAAAGAAGGAAGGAATTGCAGAGGTTCCCCCTTTTCAAGTTTGTTGTTTGTTTGCTGATGGTGAATGGTACCTGGGTAACTTTCTATCCATGGATCATCCAGTGAAGGAACGTTCGGGGCCGCTGCGGAGTTAAGCCTAGGTCACTCACTGGTGGTCGGGTCGGTTTCGCTTAAGAGAGGGCCAGACGGCCAGAGAGCCAGTCAAAAGCTCCAGCTTCCAGGCTGCCTGCTCTGGAGCAAGTACGGTGACAGTGACGGTGGCAGTGGCAGTGACAGTAGCAGTGGCAGTGTGGCACTGAAAGCTAGGTACCTGCCTAGGTAGCTACAAGGTACCCTGTAGGTGCCCAGGTGTAGCAGTGGCAGGCGCGCAGCGGGCAGTGATAACCTTGGAAGTGTAGTGGCGATAGTACCTTCCCGTGCTGGCTTTGTTTCTGGCAGACGGGACCGAGGTAAACTTGGAAGTTATGGATCACACATCACATCAGTTACAGTAGAGCACCTGGAGCACCTTGGACACCCCATCAATGTCTGCCACGGTATACCTACTACCTATAGGTACCGTAGGTATTCCAAGGTTTACTTACCGATGCGAGGCAAAGGCAGGCTTGATCCTGATGGGGCCTTGGCGCGCAGAACTGCAGGACCGCTTGGCACGAGGGAAGCTACGCGGTACGCCCGGCGGCAGGCGTTCTCGAGAGAACCTTGGAAGTACCTAGGTTTCCAAGGTAGGGGTACATTTTAACTTTCACTTCCCCGCCGAGGCTTCTCTGTTTGGTGCGCCAGCCTTGCTGTGCCTTCGCTTTAGTGGCATATCAACCGCGTGCGGGGGTTACAGTGACCTGGAATCCCTACCTAGGAGGTCCACGGGTACTCAAGTAGGTACTCAGATACACACCTGGGCATGTTTCAAGGTTGCAGTCCCAATGAAGAAATCGTAACCTGATAAGTTGTATCATGTTCTGTGCCTGTTCCTGTGTCCCTACTCCTGAAAGGGCATGGAAGTGGCGATTCCGGATGCGAGCGAGGCGTTTGAAGGTGCATATTTATGGATGGATGCAGGGTCGGTCTACATAACCATTGTAATACACTACCTACCTAGGTAGGTACCTGCCTACCTTTCTATTTAGGTACCTAGGTACCTAGGTAGACAGACCCAAGAGCACCTGAACTTGGCCTCGGGAGTGTCCAGTGGAGAGCGGGGCCTGGGTCCGTACAATTGTATACGTTGTGGTGTGAGTGGTCGATCCCGTCTGTGGCCCGGTACACGTACACAAGCACTATGCACCTACGCACAAAGATAGCTTCCTCGCTTCCAGTGTCGTCGACCTTTCCAATATTATACTGCTTTTTCTCTCTTGTAGTCTCACAGCCCATCTCTGACGAGCCCATACTTCTAACAAGAGGTATGATCTATTCACCACCAGATCCGCTCTCCTCAAGGGGGATACGGTACAACCACCATCACATCTACCGGGTACGGGACCAGGGATCAGCAATGCATCTCAGATACTTCGAGAGAGGCCATGCCTTGGCTTGCCACGAACTGTCGGTCAAACGAATGGGCTAGCTCGAAATCCACACCACACCACACACTACACAACACTACACCACACCCACATGACCAACCAGCCAAGGAACTGGACCCTGGCCCAACCGAGAGATGAGCACATGAGATAGGGCCTATCATCAGCCTCGACCGCACAAGAGACATCCCCGGGAACAGATGCGTGGCACCGCATGGGAACGCGCATGGGCGCTGGGTGTCTCGTCTCACAACACTCAGCAACTGGAACCAATGTGGATTCACGAGCGGCCGCCCTCTGCATTGATCGCAGCTTCTACACCATCCAGGCCTCTATCCCTACACCGGCCACGACTACCCTCCCCCCTTCATCCAGAGACTCCAGATCGCCACAGTCGGCTATGGCGCTGTACCTGTTCGCGAGGAGCGTCGTCTTCCCCACGCCATCCCTTCCAACCGCCAATCTCCAGGTCTTGACCCTCTGGTCAGTGCTGGAGGTGCACACCTCGACCCGGTACGAGCCATCATCTACCCCTTCGCTGTCGTCGGCGTCGATCCCGGTGATGCAGAGGCCTGTAATGGCGGCAGCGTGGGCCCCATTGGCGAGCGACCTCGTCGCGGCCCTGAAGTGCTCGCCGGTCCATTCGAGGTGGACGTGTCCGATGGCATTGTCGTCGCCGCCCGTGACGACGGCAAGTGAAGACTGTTCCTGTTGATCGACATGACGGGGTGAACGCACTGGTCTGAGGTCGAGCGCCTTGATGCTACTCTGGTGAAGCCTGGACACCTCGACCAGTGCGTATCTGGCCGTCCCGGGGGAGGCAGCAGACGTTGTTGTTATGGTCCTCCTAACCTTCCAGACCGCGATGTGTCCATCCGTCGCCGCCGTCAGGACATGTGCTTCCCAGCTCCCATCACGTAGCTCTGCTGCTATCCTCAGGTGACGAATCTCCATCAGGCAGGCCCCAGTATACCGTCCCTCAGCCAAAAGCGTGAACCCATCCGTCTTGGAATAGCGATACGTCTTCAAGGTCGAGTTGGAAAGTACCAGTGACAGGCACAGGACCTCGTCGGCCTCTCCACCTTGCAACGTCTCCGTGACCTCGACATCGAAGCTCATGATCCTGAGGTCTCCATCCCTCGTCTTGTCAGGATACACCCCCTCGCACGCGATGGAGAGCCCTTCGTAGTCTGACTCCTCAAGCCTTGTAACCCGCCAGACATACAGTTCTTCGTTCCCACTGCTGCTGACGAGGTAACTACTCCCGGCCCATTTCAGACATTGGATGCCGGCGGTGTGTTTCTCGATGACAGCGGTGCAGCTGAGTCCACCCTCCTTTCCGTACCGCCATACCCGTATGTCAGTGTCCTCGGCACCCGTGGCGAGATACTCCCCACAGCTCGCGACGGCCTTGATCTCCCTGCCGTGGCCGCCGCTCTTGAGCGCCCTCTGGGACACGGTTTCCTGCGAGTGGATACAGGTCCGCGAGGCCTTCGTCCAGATGAACGCGACCTTCTCCGGGTCCGATGGGTCCACACGATACGTGAACGCGCGGTGCGCACCGCCACACTCGACGTTGGCGAGTTCCTGTTGGCGCGTCTCGTTCCAGACGATGAAGTCCTTGCTCCGGAAGCCGCAGAGTATGAGTTCCGGTTTTCTTATTGTTGTGCCCGCCGTGGTGGGGATGCTGAAGAAGGCGCCCTCGATCATGGGCCCGAGGGGCGGGACGGCTTCGTGGCGGAGGTGCACGGAGAGGTCGACCGTGTCTGGTTTCCTCGTGATCTCGTAGACCCTATAGCGACCATCTCGGGAGGTGGTTAGGAAGTAAGGAGAGGGCACATCCCGCTTGGGAGGGAGGCTGGTGATACTAGACACGGCGTCTTTCGAGCCCGGGCGGTTCAGGCGCGCAACCTGGTGGAAACGGCCTTCTTGCGCGTTCCACTTTTGCACCAGAAGTGCCCCGATGCGGGAGCCAAAAACGAGGTACTCCTGACAGCAGGCCACAGCTGTCAGGATGAAACCCTTTTCCAGCTCGACGATACTGTCGTGGGTAAGTATGTCCACAGATTCCGGCTCCAAGAGCAGTAGCCTCACTTGAGAGCTGCCCATGGTTGTAACGACTACGGGGATCGTCGTAGACTGGACCTGTTGGGGGTTGACGAACCCAAGCTGTCGGACACTTTCTACTGGTAAGCAGATTATATCCGCAATCTTCCTGCTCGTCTTCAAAAGCCGATGAAGCTCGCCCCTGTGATAGAGATAAAGTTGCCCACTGGGAGACCCGACGAGCGCGGTCTCTGGTCCCGCGGTCCTGATCGTTTGGTATCTTGCCAGGTCGTCGCGGATCGATTGTGGTATTGGTACCTCTGTCCAGGCCATCTCAGACCCTGTCAGTGAGCCCTTGAACAGACGACCCGATGCTGTTGTGGCAAGACTGGACGCCCCGGACAGGAGGGTGTACATGTGGAATGGCTCGCCAACTGCGCTGCCAAGCTCTGTCTCTGCTGCTTGAGCAGCACTGTCCTCGTCTCCTTGTCCGCCATCATGAGCAGTTGGTAGGCACTTTTCAGCCCCCAGCCTACTTGTAACATTCTCGCCGGATACTGTGATAATAGACGAATGCCCGTGCTCGTCCGTCGTTGTCGAATACTCCTCGGTGAGGTGAATCTTGCCATCGCTTCCACCAGTGGCGATGAGTGTTTTCTCCTGAGACGTGGGGGACATAGGCCACAGCAGGGCGCTCGACCAGACGTGCTTACCACTGTGGTTGTGAGACATAGTCTCATGAGTGAGTGTAGCAGCCGGTACGGCCTCGCCATTCCTCTCAGCCACACCATTGATCTGAGGCAGCTCTAAGTCCAAAGCTGAAGCCCACCGTTCGCTGAGGTCCAGGCGCCATCTCTGAGCAGTGGCATCCTCACCGAAAGAATACAACGTCAGACTCCTCGCCGGCCTCTCCGTGGAGGTATACCGAGCGCTCTCAGGTGAGAACCGCACGTTCCATATCCTCGAGACGTGCCCCATGGCCACCGCCAGTGGTCTCGGTGACTGATAAGCCGCAACGGAAGCCTCGCGCCCCGTCGAGGGAGACACGTTCTCCCCGAACCCAGTCTCCCTCGCTCCGGTGAACTCCTGCGTGGCCAGCCTCTGCCGTCTCGCCTCCGCATCCGAGATGTCCCAGACACGCACGGTCCTGTCGTCACTGCAACTAGCCAACAACCTCACCGCCCTCCCACTCTCCGGGTGCACCACCAGCTCCGGGGAAATGTCGACCCCGAATATGCTCCCCTCGTGGCCCGTGAAGACGAACAGGACCTCGACCCCGTTGGCGCCCGCGTTGTCGTCGTCGTCACCAGCGCCAAAACGACACCGCCAGACGATGATCTCCCCGAATACCGTCCCCGCCGCGACGAGGACCTCATCGTCGCCCGTCCACCGCACCTGCGCCGAGTACAGTATCGGCCTGGACGGCGGCGCCCGCAGCCGACCCAGGCGCAGGCTTATCCGCCCTCTGCCCTCCTGACCCGTAGTAGAAGTAGCGATGTGCAAGGGGATCACCTCGTTGTGCGCCGTCACGATGGCGCCCCTGCCCGGGCGGGAAGGTGAGATGGCACCGTGGTAGATCCAGTCCGGCGCCTGGACGACCTGCAGCGGCGACAGCGGCCGCGGCACAACGACATCCCCAGCCCCGCTGCCGCCGCCGCCGGCGATGAGGTCCTCGATGTGCGCCCGCGACAGGGCCGCGACCGAGGCGCCGCCCCAGACGAGGAGGGTCTCCGCGCCGGCCGCGCCGCCCAGGGATATCCCGTGGATGGGCTGCGCGGAGAAGACCTGCACCGAGGCGCAGAGGCGCTGGGTGTGCGCGTCGTGGATCCTCAGGTGGGTGTCCTCGCCCGAGAGGACGTAGAGGGGGCTGCCGTTGGGGGATGATGATGATGATGATGGCCTGAAGAGTTCTAGGGCGGTGATGGGGCAGTGGACGTGTTCCCGTTGCAGACGGGGGGATACATGATGGCTCATGACGGTGTCCACACACACAGACACACACACACGGGTTTGTGGTGAGATGTTGAAAATTGCTGGTGGTTCGAGTGTTCGAGTCAGAATTTTGAGAGTCGGTCCGGTCCGTCTTTTCCTTCTGCTGCTGGTGTGACTACAGCGGAATGACTTAAGGCAAAGATGAGATGGTGTGAGAATACTCAAATCGGGCCTCTTCGCTTATTTCTTCTGCTCGCCATGGAATTACCATACGTCTCTTTGAGATGTTGTATAGTTGAAGCGCACTGCTTCCGAAGCTCGAGGCTGTTCTAATCGTGCGCTATCGGCAAGCACCAGCGACAACCCGATCGAAAAGCTTCGACGGCGGCAACAACTTCGTTTTGGAGCGGCATCACGGGATTATAGAAGAAGACATAACATCTCACGCAGATATTTCGGGACACAATGTTCATTTTAACTTATGCCCATTTCATAATCTCTAAATCACTGGCGGGTATCATGCCCTGTAGTACCAAAAAGTCTACCTGAGCCATGTCGCAAAAACATTCCCTTGAAAAAATAAAATCAATAGTCGTTTCGTAATAGTCCCTTTGTCCTATTCCACCTAGGACCAGGATCCGGAACGCCATACATATGCAAGGAGTGACCCTTATTATACACAAGCAATGCTTTGTTGTCCAACTCATCCTGGTCGGACAACCGTTTTGTTTGCCCAATGACAGACAGTATTGGCACAGGACGACCCCGGAGAGCCAAAGCCGTCAATCATCGAGGAGGCGCCACTTAGCGGCGGTGAGTGTAAGGCTCGTACGCCGCCTCAGGATTCCTTCCAGCGCGTGCGTTGCCGTTGGTGATACCCTGGCTGTAACCGTTGCCACCATAGGCACCGGGTGCGCTGTAGTCCCCGTTGACACCATAGTCGCCATGACCAGCGTAGGCTCCGTTGCCGGGGTAGGCGCCGCTCCCACCATAGGCGGTGTGGCCCTCGGTGAGTGGCACGTAACTTCCACCAGCCATGACCGGCTTCTCGGCGTCGACGTTCCTCTTCCGCCCGAACCCGCCAGCCTTGCCACGAGACCGGCTGTGGTCGGGCTTGCAGCAGCAGATGGTGAACAGCCAGAAGAAGCCGGCAGCGATGGCGAACGCAGCGCTGATCCACACGGTGGCCAGGAACCGCGTGTTGATGGTGCCCGTGACACCGTATTTCTTGGCGGTCCCGTCGAGGGCGCCGATGACGACGGCGGCCGTGACCGTTGCGAGAGCCGCTGCGGCGCAGACGGCAAGGGAGGCGAAGGAGGAGATGATGGATGTGCAGCAGGAGAATGCGCGGGAGCAGTTGGCGAAGATGCCGACGAAGAGCGAGGCGGCCAGCGAGACATAGGCAATGAGGAAGACGATCTCTGTCCAGTACGTGACGGTGCTGAAGGTGGTCATGGCTTCCTTGATGGCGGAGGGTAGGGTGATGTTCTCGCCCATGGCGGAAGAGACGGAGGATACCTCATCTTCGAAGGACTTGGTGGCGTTCTTGGCCCAGTTGATCTGAGCCTTCTTGCACTGCTTTCCGCCAGTGGAGACGGTCTGGCAGTAGTTCCAGATGTTGACATAGTACCCGTCGGACAGGCCAAGGTCGGCGCCCGTGACGTTTGTTCCAGCGGCGGCCTCAGCAGCTTCTGAGAGGTCGCTACGGTCGTAGAGACTCCGGCTGCTCAATGCACTCTCGATAGAGGATGGGCTGATGGAGAGGTCGGTCGTGTTGACCTTGAAGAGGTAGAGGCTCTTGTCTGTGACTCCCGCCAGGCCGGCAACCAGCAAGGCTATCAAGCTGGCCACCGTCAAGGCAAATGGCAGTGCCACACAGAATACTCTTCCAATACCCATCTTCGAAAGATGATCCTTTGTGTATCGAATCGAGTCGAGTCGAGTTCAGTCGAGTTGTGAGGGTTCGGGTTCTTCCCAGTATTCTGGGTAGTGTGGACGCTTGTTGGTCCGGTCGATTATAGCTTGGTGTGCGGTTTGGCAATGCGATGCAATTCGAGGGAAGTACCAACGATGGAATATCAACCCTATCAAGAGGTGAGATAATGGGAGGAGCGAGGGAATGGAGGGGAGAGATCAGAAGACAGATCAGGAAATAGCGGGCAAAGGGACAAGATGTATGCAGATAAATACCCAACCGAGAACTCTCCAAGGTTCCCCAGCAACGTGATGATTTGCATGGGGTGGGTGTCGAAAATACAATGGTACCTGGGCTGTGCTGGCTGGGCCACAGGGATGTGCGCGGCCTGGCGGCCAGGTAAAAAGTATGACCCAGCAGCCCCAGGTGCACTAAAAGGTCCTGTGCCTGCTGTGGCCTGTGGCCTGTGGCCTGTGGCCTGTGGGCTGCGCAACCTTGGAACACAACCTCCAACGTCACGCCTGTGCACACAACCTTGCAGCTACGGGTCTGCGGCTTTACAGTTGGTCACCAAGCCTGTCCTACCCACCTATTCCAAGGTTCCTCAGCTCTTCCTGTCCCGCAGCCAAGAAAGTTTGCTGCCCGGCTGAAGATCACTCGTCAATTCTAGTGGCGCAGTGAAAGCCAACGGCCGCTGCACGCCGCCGTTAACGACCCTAAAGTCGCTCCTTCGGTGACGGATTGCTCTGCCCGCAATTCGATGAGTTGTCTGCATCCTTCGACACCTGCAACAGACGTGTTGGGTGTCACCACTCTGCGGGACCTCGTCAATCTGAAGTGCGCCTGTATGCAGGATGCTGCAGGGTCCGAGGGTCTGAGGGTCTCGCATATGTCGTGGGAGCGATGACATCTCCCAGCATGAGACCCTCACCCTCACCACCCTCACCAGACCTACCTGCTTAGTCTGCAACCCAATCAATGTAACAGCGGCCGCTTGACCAGATGCATCTCGCTCCAGGCCGAGACAGGCCTGTCCGACACAGGCTACCTATATAAGAACGCAAGAGCCTACAGATCTTCAGACTGCAACAGCTGCCTTGACCCAGTTACGGCGTTGGCCTGTTGCAGCAGTAGGCTGAGCTGAGCATCGTTCAAGCATGCGGAGACGGTGAATGCTCCAGGCTGTCGGTACGCGCACGTCCGATGAAGGAGCTCGCGGATTTGCAAGCCACGAGGCTGAAGCACGAGAACGGTGCCGCTATCATTTCGCCGGAAACTTAGCCGACGACTACCCTGCCGGCGTTTCTACTTCCGTCGGGATGCCTTTATTCTTTGTGACGCCACGCAAGGAAACCGGTCTTTGCTATCCTCTCGATGAAACATCGGGGTTTCAACGCTTCTCGAAGAATGAGGTCACTGCCGGACCCTGGCACAAAGCTTCGAGTTCTGGAGGGTACCTAGGCCGAAGGATGGAAGCTGCGGAGGCACCAGCCTTGATCGACATGGAGTCTCTGGTCTCTGCGAGATCAAGGACCCTCAACAGAAGGCCACAAGCCACACGAGCTCCTACCCGAGTCCCTGTTTTTGAGATGATGATTTTCCTGACACGAGTTTCCCGTCTTCTCTCCAGAGCATTAAATATTGTCTAATTCTCAGGGTCCAAGTCGTCGTGTCAAGGGCCCCTCACCAGCCCGGAGAACGCGCAATTCCCGCCAGCCACAGCACTTTGCTGACGACGACCCAAGAAGCTCGGACCCACCAGATGAATGTCGCGGGGCGACTCCAGATTTTGCCCTCCGGAATTTTTGACTACTGGGGCCTCCCAGAATGTTTCTAAATTTAGCAGCCCCAGCCGGCCCAGAACTTCTCAAGGCCGTGTGAAAGCTCCCGAGAACCTCAACAATGGCCCGACGATTCGGCCGCCCGAAACGGCGACAGCTCGGCCTGAGACTGCCCTGGTGGTTGCCCACTGCTCCGTGCTTCCTTTACAAGTCCTCATGAGACATATCGTTACATATAATACTGGCGTATTGCCTAGATTCGTCTATATCCCTTTGCGCACGCAAGGTGAAAGACAGCTTAGATGTTGATGGGAGAGACACTAGGTACTCTTCTACCTCAAGTCTGCCAGATAGACTCTGGGGCTGGTTCAAATTTAAGTCTGGAATAAAAACTTTGAATATAACGTATGTACGTAAGAAGAGTCTGCTTCAGAGTCGGCGAAAGCTCTCAGGGTTTCCGAAGTTGCTTGCCAAGGGTTCAGCTGAGGGGGATGGCAATTCTACCTTGGCCGTGACTTCACCAGGGTTCGGGTTGCATTCACACCAGCAGCATATCGAAGCCTCAACTTCAACAATCTCCAGGGATTGATCGTAGTGTACTTTATCTTGTGTCTGAAAAGCATGACAGGAATGTTATTCATACTCAATGCCGAAGGATTGTCACTGCGTGAGTTGACTTAAGTTTTGTTCCAGCAGTGACGCAATTTCTCTAGTAGCCATACGGGCAAGACGCAAGACTTTGGCTCACTGGAGAAACCGTACTCGAACCTCTCCAGATATCAAACCAAAACCTGCCACTCAGTCCTAATCCCTGCTCCGGGCGACCACTCCTCTTGACAAGAGGCTCTACTAACCTCCCTATGTCGATCGATCTTAACTGGGATACATTCACCACCGGACCCGATGGCGAAGCGTTAGCTCACAGCATCCGCGACTTCATCCACACCAAGTTTCAGTCTGTCCCTCTACCGCGCTTCATCAAGTCCGTCACTGTTCACGACTTCGAGTTCGGCACCACGGCCCCCGAGCTTGAGCTCAAGGACATCACGGATCCGCTGCCAGACTTCTACGAGGAGAATTCGGCGGCGGACGATCAGGACTCCTCCGAGGATGATGATGAGCAGCAGCATTTTGAGGACGACATCGATGACGAGGGCACTGGCGTACCTCAGGAGTTGAGGGCCGCGGCGGAGTGGAGACGCAGGAATGGTCAGGGTGCTAGACTGAATGCGATACCTCCGCATATCAACATGGCAGGTCTGAGGACTCCCTGTAGAGGAGGGTCGCCAGGGCAGATGCAGGATTTCGGGAGCCCGTACCTGGGGACTTCGACGCCAGGTATACCAGGCGGGACCTCCAACCTGAACTACTTTCACTCCCATCTCATGGGCGGTCCTTCGGGGACACAGACGCCGCTCGCCGCTGTGGCCGGCGCTCACCTGGGAAACAACAGCCACAGCCACCACTATAATCACAACGGCTACTGGGACCCGGAGCATGGCGGCAGCAGCCCAACGAATACCGCCCCTATCTCTGAGGCGGCGACAAGGGAGAGGTCAGCAGACAGCCGCGCGCCGAGTCACAACCGAAACCCGAGCCAGAGCTCCATCTCGGTGATGGATTTCAACGGTAACACGAGTGCCGGCCTGACATCCGCCCAGGCTACAGGTGCAGGGTTGCGAGATAAATCGAGCGTGTCTTCCATCGCGCCGAGTTCGCCGGCAGGGATCTCACGGGCGCCAACGCAGGACAACACGAACACCTCCGCGTCCCTGCTTGCAGGCTCGGCGATAGCCGAGGATGGGGACGGGGACGGGGACGGGGACGGGGAGGGACAAAAGTCACAGCAGCGCCGGTTCCGTGAGCCCCGTACCGATGACATGCAAGCGGTTTTTAGGATCAAGTACTCGGGCGACGTGAAGCTGCTGCTCACCGCGGACATACTACTCGACTACCCGATGCCGAGCTTCGTCGGGATACCGCTACGACTCAGCATCACTGGGCTATCTTTTGATGGGGTAGGCGTGGTGGCTCATATCAGGAAGAGGGTTCATTTCTGTTTCCTTAGCCCAGAGGACGCACTGGCTGCCGTGGGGACGGATGATGATGATGACCAAAATGCGAATCAGACCGATGGGGCTGCTCCGTCTAACCCGCGGCCGGGCAAGATGGGTGGCCTGCTGCAGGAGATCAGGGTGGAAAGTGAGATTGGGCAAAGGGAAGGGGGCAGGCAGAGCCTCAAGAACGTGGGCAAGGTTGAGAGATTCGTCCTGGACCAGGTCAGGAGGATATTTGAAGAGGAGTTCGTATATCCTAGTTTCTGGACGTTCCTCGTATAGCATGGCTCCCACCGCGTCCTCAATCACACTTGCCACCCCTAAGTATCATTACGCTATCATCTCCCATCATGAAGCACATAAATTTGGCAGCCTTCTTCCCGTTGCCACCCACAGGAGATTATGTCAGTGTACTCTTGAAGCCCTGGTACGCCGAATTGATATCAAGCTCCAACTCCCTCGCCTGCGCGTCACCCAACTCCTCCGTCGCCTTCATCTGATTGAGCGTGATCAGCCACTGGACAATTTTGCCCCTGTTCTCGAAATCCCTGTCTGTCACCTTGTTCACGGACTGTATGACGTCCGTTAACAAGGGGTGCAGCTGATCCTTGGCTAGTAGACCCAGCCGCAGGGCGTCGAGAAATGTGATGAAGTCCTGAGTAGCCTCCAGGATTAGGGCACCACTGGTGTTGCTAGTCGCCGCTTGCGTCGGCGCCGGGCCAGAAGAGGCCGTCAGGGTGGTCGAGGGCATGCCGACCCGGATGCGCTCTGTTGCGCGGGGAACCTCGAGCTGTTGTTGTAAGTCTCGATCCCCTCACTGGGATTCACCTGCCCTCTCTCCGGGGGTGAGTAGGTGGACTTACATCCCATTCCGCCTTGAACTCCTCTAGACCAACAAAGGCCTTTGCGACAGTCTCATCGGCCAGGATCGACTTGTACTGTTTCAAGGACCTCTCGCAGATCTCGGTGTAGTCTGCCTCCGGTATAGCATCTTTCAGGAATGCCTTTTCCAACTCATCCAGAGTCACTATGATGCTGAAAATCTCGGCGAGCGAGCCTTGTAGATCTCGCTCTGCGCGAGTTTCTGTGAGTTTCACTTCCTGTCTTCGTATCAGCGGGCAGGCACCCGTCGTTGGTGGGACCTCACTCAGGACAACGCAACCTCACGTACTTCATCTAGATTTATCGTCGCGGAGAGTGCGGTGTTTGGTACATAGCTGTGAGGCGTGGGCGCGTATGCTTGCCTTGGAATCATCCTGTCATTTGCAATCGTGATGCGGATCGGACTTAATATATGTTACAGGTTGATGATGAGGGTCCGAAATGCCTGCGATCATATGCCAGAGGGTGTGAGTGAGATGGCTGAGTAGCGATGGAGGGGGGGGGGGTGTTCCTATCAGATATGTTCCATCAGGGTTCGGGTAAGATAACGATAAGCCTGGAAATTTTCGAGAATTTGGGGGCATTTCACAGCCAGAAACTTTCCTGTACCCAACCTCTCCGACGAGTTACAACAATACCCCTTCTTCTCACCCCCGAACCCGATAACCGCCAAGATGGGTCAGTCCAAGAAAAATTTGAAGGCGACCAAGAAGTTTGAGACGAAGCACCTCAAGGGCGTCATCGAGAAGCGAAAGACCGACGCAAAGCTCAAGCAGCGAGCGCAGGTCAAGGCGAAGAAGCAAGCAAAGGGCAGGAAGGATGACGAATTCTTCAAGGGTCCCAAGGATGACTCCGCCGAGAAAGTACAGAAGAAGAAGCCAGGCGACACAGTCAGTAGCATGACTGTAGATGACTTCTTCAGTGGTGGCTTCGAAATTCTCGACAATGGCAAGGACGGCAAGAAGGCTGGCAAGCTTGGAAAGAGGAAGCGCGACGAGCCCAAGGAGGACGGCGTCTCTCCAGATTCCGCCGGCGAAAGTGATGCGGACTCGGACGACGAGGACCGTGGCATGACCAAAGAGGCCCTGGAGGCTCTGGCCAAGGACGACCCTGATTTCTACAAGTACCTGCAAGAGAACGACCCCGAGGCATTGGAATACGACGAAAACGTGGACCTGGCCGAGATTGACGATCTGAGCTCGGGCGAGGGTGAGGATGAAGAACAACCAAAGAAGAAGAAGCAAAAGAAGGCCAAGAAGGCGACAGAGGACGAGTCAGAGGACGAATTCGCACAGCACAATGAGCTCACAAAGGCGATGATCGCGCAGTGGAAAGCATCAATGGAGGAGAAGCACTCTCTGAGGGCGGCAAAACAGGTTGTTCTGGCTTTCCGAAGTGCTGCGCATCTCAACGAGGATGACGACCAGAACAAGCAAAAATACTCCATCTCGAATCCTGAGGTCTTCCATGACATCCTGGTGGTTGCGCTAAAGCACATCCCTGAGGTTCTGCAACACCATGTCCCCGTCAAGGAATCGGCATCTGGCAGAGTCTACGTGCCAACCGACTCGAAAAAGTTCAAGACCCTCTCGATTCTCATCAAGAGCTATACAGCATCTATTCTTCACCTGCTTGGCACCCTGTCAGACGATGCCACGCTGAAAATCACCATCTCCGCGCTTACACCACTACTGCCATACCTCATATCTTACCGCAAAGTCCTCAAGAACCTCGTCAAGACCGTCGTTAGCTTCTGGTCTCAAGCCTCCAGCAGCGAGGCGACGAGGATAACATCATTCTTGGTCCTGAGAAGGCTTACTGTCATCGGCGACAAGGGCATACGTGAAGCCGTTCTCAAGGTCACATACCAGGGTCTCATCCAGGGCAGCCGGACGACGAATCCCAACACCATACAGGGCATCAACCTGATGAAGAACTCCGCGGCTGAGTTGTGGGGCATCGACCAGAGCATTGGATACACTACTGCGTTCACTTTTATCAGGCAACTTGCCATGCATCTGCGTAACAGCATCACGCACAACCAGAATGAGGCCTACAAGCAAGTCTACAACTGGCAATACGTGCACTCCCTTGACTTCTGGTCGTGTGTTCTCGCTGAGCACTGCAGTCTCCTGAGGGAGGCCGAGTCGAACAAGGAGAGTCAGCTCAAGCTGCTTATTTACCCCCTTGTCCAAGTCACGCTCGGCGCAATGCGTCTGATCCCAACAGCTCTCTACTTCCCTCTACGCTTCCAGCTCATCCGCTCGCTGATGCGTATCTCTCGTGCCACCGGTACTTACATACCTTTGGCCTCAGCTCTGGTCGAGGTATTGAACTCGGCCGAGATGAAGCGACCCCCCAAGTCAGGCACTCTGAAGGCACTGGACTTCAACGTCCAGTACAAAGCACCCAAGTCGTACCTACGCACCCGCACATACCAAGACGGTGTTGGCGAGCAGGTCGTCGAACTCTTCATCGATTACTTCGCGATCTGGTCGACAAACATCGCCTTCCCCGAGTTCGCACTTCCCGTTGTCATCATGCTCAAGCGCTGGATCAAGGAGGCGCGTGGATACAAGGGCAAGGACAAGGGCAACAAGAACAACAAGGTGGTGTCACAAATCACTCTGCTCGTCCAGAAGATCGAGGCCAACGCCAGGTTCATCGAGGAGAAGCGTGCCAAGGTTGACTTTGCGCCCAAGGACAGGGTGCAGGTTGATGCCTTCCTCAAGGGCTTCGACTGGGAGAAGACGCCACTGGGAGCATTCGCCGTGGGGCAGAGGAAGCAGAGGGCAGAGAAGGCTAGGCTGATGGACGAGGCCCGCCGTGAAGACGATAAGAAGAAGACTGAGGAGCTGCAGGAGGAGAAGGCCCGGAGACGTAGCGCCAAGCAAGTAGACGCCGAAGAGAGTGATAGCGAAGAGCCGGACGAAGAGGAGGAAGAGGAGCTTGAAGCCGAGGATGATGGCTCCGATGAGGATGAAGATGAGGACGAGGAGGAAGGGGAGGAGGAGGATGAGGAGGAGGACGAATGATGTGCCGGATTCATTATGGACGAATCACCGACCGAGGTAGCTTCACTGGAATTAATCCTGGGCACGGGTTAGCCCTATCAATATTTCAATGTCAAAGAATACCCGCATCCCCGCCTCTGGGGCTTCACTGTCGAACAACAGATCAAAACAAACACAAGAAGAGTTTCCCTGAGAATCTCGATGCAATGGGGCTGTGATACTCAAGCCTCTCCAAACGAATTCGATGCATGGCTAATCCGCCTCGACGCTGCCTTGATGATTACTAGGTATAGTACAATCCGCTATCGTACATTGCAGATGGAGCGCACCTCATGCACCAACATACTCGGTGACATACGGGGGAACTCCCGGTATTCCGACATTACACCTCAGACCTCAGTCCCCCTCTGCTCAACAAAGCGCAACAACTCCTCATCCTTCTCAAACCTCGCATAAGAGCTCTCCTCGAGCCCCAACATGATCTCCAGCCCCTCGTCCTCGTTCCCCTTAGTCGACCGGGTCGGCAGGGTGAAGAAGAAGCCCTCGAACTGGGGGTGCGGCCACCTGAGCGCAGCGGGCCTCCCGAACCCGAAGTCGTGCTCCTCGTACGACCTCATGGTGTGCCAGTCAAAGGCCATGCAGTCGAGCCCCAGCACCCAGTGCATGTCCAGCTCGACCCAGCGCAGGTCGCGCGCCGCCCGCGCCCACCTCCCCAGGTCGGACACGTACCCCGCCGTGACCTGCCTCGTGGCGGCGCGCACCGCGCGCGCCAGCAGCGGGAGCGTGTCCTCGAGGCCCCGCGACAGCACGTCCGCCACCGTCAGGGCCGGCGACTGCGGCAGCGTGACCGCCACGCCGATGTGGTCGCCCGGGATGGGCGGGTCGGCGCGGCCCCGCGCGTTGACGGCGTGGACGGCCTTGGACGGGGCGGAGGGGTCCGGCTTGAGGAGGGGCTCCTTGGCGTGCACGATGGTGCGCCACAGGAGCGCCAGGAGCGCGTCGTACGTCGACACCCAGGCCTGCCCGCCTATCTCGCCGCCGCCGGCGTCGCCCGCGTGCGGGCTGCCCGCGGGGATGGGCGCGCTGGCGAGCGCCTTGAGCTTCTGGAGGTTGCTCCTCGACACGTGCCACACCCGCGTCTTGACCGCGGGCATCTTGAAGTCCGCGGGGGGAGGGGCGGGCGGCCCGTCGCGGACCTGGTATGTCGGGAACTTGGCGTCGAGCCTCTCCCACTCTTCCTCGGAGACGGGGTCCTCCTTGGCCTTCAGGATGCTCCGCTCAGGCAGCAGGTGGGAGTTCGCCGGGATGGCGGTGCCGTTGGCCGTGCCCTTCGTCGCGGCATGCGAGTGGCGCGCCCAGACTGTCAGCAGGGCCTCGCAGCCTGGCCCGTCGACAACCTGGTGGGTGATGGCGAGAGCCAGGATGAGCCCGCCCTCGATGAAGGTGACCTGGAAGGCGGCGACGGGCGGGCCCTCGGCCGAGAGGTCGTCCGCCGGGACAGGGAAGACCCCTACCACGTTGGGCGGGAGCACCTTGCCCGCGTCGAGGAGGTGGACGGGGAAGTCGTGCTTGTCGAGGAAGGAGAAGGGCTCGATGTCGATTCCGCCCGTGGGGCCCGGCTCCTTGACGTGCAGGGCCACGGACGAGCTCGGCCCCTTCTTCGCGACGATGCGCCGGGCCGCATTGTCGAAGTGCAGCGTGCCCAGCAGGATCGGGTATCCGGCAAGCGTGCGCGAGAGGCCCTCGCTAAGGTTTGAGAGTATCTGTCCCTTGTCTGCGCCGGGCGCAAGCGAGAAGATCTCGATCATATGCACGTAAAGCTTCGGCTCGATGGCCCCCAGCTCTGAGAGCTGAAACACCTCGTCGCCATTGTTGCTGTCGCCATGGGGTTCCGGGCTGTATGCATGCACTCTGGTTTCACGAGAGGTGGCCATGGCGGGCAAGGGTGCAGAGTCCGTGAAGGAGGCAGGGGGGGGGAGGTGACGGATGAAGGAGCGGACGACAGTTGACATGTCACCGGGACACCGCGGCGTATTTGTCACGGCTGGGAGGCTACATTATGCACAGAAGTTTACTGCGGCAATTCGTGGTACATCCCGGCGATCTGTCATATTGGAGGCTATTAAGTCTCCATTATACAAAGGTCCATTGTGAAGCAGAGGTCGATATCTGGATCTTCGACGGCCGGAGCTGGTCCCCGGCTCCATAGACGTCCACAAGCCCACAACGGCCCGTATAGACAGGGAAACGCATGTGGCGTGATTGGTGGGAGAAGAACCAACGGGAAACCCCCGGTGGATTCAACGGGGCCTTAAATACCGTATTACACAGTACATTTCTTCATCTGCAGGTCCGACTCCACAATGGTAGACTTACCGTATGTTTTTCACGCGAAACCGCCGTGCCTGTCTCCACACTGTTGCCCAGGCACAAGTCTGCTTTGGCAGACGGAAGATGGGCTTCGGATGGCCTACATTGCGATGCGGTATGTACAGGTGAGCAACAGTGTGTTCTTCGTGTCGATGCATCCATCCGGCCGAGGCTCTGGGGGTGTTTAATAAACAACAAGGGGGGCCCGGCAGTATGGAGATCTGTCGCGCATCAGGGGATAACATGACGGCGAGATTTAGACACACTGACTCTCTGCAAGTGACAAATCATATGAATATCATGTACTACCCCCTTTAGGCGCTCGCCGTTGGTAGTCAAGCGGGACGGCGGCTCGCCAATTGGAAGTCTTCCATCGCTCAGTCTGTGATGAAAAAAGGACCGGACAGACCTCTTGCCGACAACGCACCCACTATACTACTGTGAGGTTTGGCATAGTAAGGGGATGGATACTGTAGAGACTGGGATTTAGAGTTTGCTCGACGAACCTGCGTGAGCCCTGTTGCGTTTCATCATTCTCTGCAGTCAAAGTCCCGAGTGTCAAGGCTCATCAGGGGCAGAGTTGTCATGAGGGTACGGTACCGGTAGTCGACGATGTCCATATGCCTTGCTGTTGGTTTCAGGACCACTGCGGTTGAATTAATCAGTCCAATCCACAACCGAGAGATTTGTTCTGAGCAACATTGAGGAGGGGGGCAACCTGGGAGTCGGCACTCTGATGCAACAATCCACCGCGAAGCTTCTAAAATTGCTGTTGCTGCACAATTGTGTAGCCTGCGCTCAGATGCTTGCCCTCGCCTCGTCAGCCTGTGACAGACAAAGCCCGAGGACGAGGGATTGCGTCCTGGTGTTGGTCCCCCGGGCTCTGGAATCATCAGGAGTCTTCGGCTCTTTCAAAACGTACATAGTCACATGGGGGTGCAGGGTCTCGTAAATATGGAGTTTATGTGGCGAGTGTTCGAGTCGCGGCGTCCTTTTCAATATTGTATATCTAGTTGAACACGTCCCAGTACTGCTCTGACCAAGCCGGCCTGTCATCTTAGCTGATCTGTATTATTATCACGGAAGGGTCTCCGTCTTGTGTGTGTGTGTGGAAGAAAGAGTGATGGCAGCCTCTGTGGACCCAAATGCCCGATACGTCGCCCCTGAGGGTGTCGCCTTGGCAATAGTCGTCGTCTCGCCTACGTTCCTCGCTTTGTCGTACCTGGCAGTGGTGACAAGAGCATATGTGAGGATCACGGAGAAGACATTCAATATCGATGACATATTGCTCATAGGAGGTTTGGTAAGTTCTCAGGCCACCATAGATGAGGTCCCCTTCCCTCTCCCAACCTTATCCTTCTTCCAAATCCGCGGATAGGTTAAGCTCTCAACCCCTGCTCTTGCATTGCATATTCTCCACGTGCCCGGCAGTGAGAAAAAGCAAAAGAGAGGAAGCAAAAGAGATGTGATGTGTCTCTGACATCAACATGAGCATGTCCCGATGAGGCGTCTTCGAGACCGCGGTAGAGCAATGGCCTGCTCTATAACACGCGTTCTCTCCGACTGACCATCCAACTGGACTTTCACCGGTTGTCTACTCATGTACTGACCTTGTTCTACCACCACAGTGTTCCTATACCGCCGATGTAGGCCTCGCCATGCATGCTGTCGCCGTGGGCATCGGCGCCGTGGACTCGCGCCTCAACGTGTGGATGGAAACCGAGGCAATGAAGTACTTCACGATCTGGATCCTCGTATACGTCGTCGGGCTGGCCCTTATCAAATCATCCATCTGCACGACCATCTGGCGGATAGCCAATGTACGGCATTGCATGCGAGTCACGGTGTACTTCCTCTTCGGCCTTGTATGGGCCTCCTTCCTCGTTACCTTTATCGGGATGCTGCTGTACTGCTCCCCGATCCGGGCCAATTGGGACACATCCCTGGTTCTGTCAGGCAAGGGGAAAGTAAGTGATTCCCGAAACAACTTTGTCCCCTTTCCGTCTGCTTCTTGAGCCCCGAGACGTATATAATCCGGGAGTGAAAGGAACAGTAATCCTTGACCACGCCTCGTTACTCCCACTCCTCCCTTTAGGCAATTACTGACTCTCGGTGTTCAAGTGCGGATCGACCGCGGCCATGATCGGTATAAGCCATACCGCTACCGTGACAACGATCGCAACAGACCTCGGGTGTGCGGCTTTGCCGGGTCTGCTTCTCTGGAAGACGCAGATGAAGGCCCAGGCCAAGTTTGAGGTGTTCGCTCTGATGTCGGTGGCGTCGCTGTGAGTAGATCAGAAATATCTCAACCCACCATACTCCTTATACCCCCTCTTCACATCAAGACGTCTTGCACTGCCTGCTGACGTTACATCTCTCCGACACAGAGCATCCTTAAGCACCATCGCGCGGGCACCCTTCATCACGCGGTACGCAGATCCAACAGATAACCTGAAGTGTGAGTACCCGAGTTCTCCCAACCCCGTCCAGATAATTCCCAGAAGATCTCTTTCTCACACGCGAGCCATACCAGACTATGTCGGCTTCATCGTCCTCTTCTCAAACATCGAGAGCGGTATCGGCTGCGTCGCCACGTCACTCCCCGCCATTCGAAAACTGTACATGCGCCTCGCGAAGAAGGAGGGGACAGAGGACAATGATACCAGCAATACCCCAAAAAGCAACGGTTCCAAGAGCAAGACGCTGGTGACCATCGGCGGCGGTGGCAGCCCCTTCGCATCCCGTGGGCGCCTGGCCAGGGGCGTCAACCGGGGCGTGTCTCTCACCACTGTGCAGGCGAGAGGCGCTGGTGATGGCGACGGTGACGGTGACTGGGAGCAATTACAAGACGGAGATTCAGACGAGATCCCCTTGTCACCGAGCAAAGATGGCAAGGGTTCGAGGCCACTACGAGGGATCAGGGCGGAATATACATATTCTGTGGAGTTGGAGGCGGTGGGCCGGGATGGCTCTCCGACCCATTGAGACACATGATAAACAAACGGGGACAGCTGTTTAGGATCTAGCCCTGTGATGTCCCTTGTAAACCTAGCGGAGACTAAACATTATTTCTCATGAGAGCATCGTGACATACGCAATCATGCCGTTTATGCTCAAATATTTTCCTGATATCCGGTGCTGTGGCACTCCCACCGACGTATGGCGCTGTGGCCATTAGAGGGCGTTTTCCGAACTCCTCGTCCCCTTGGTTCTCGGTGTGAACACTAGGTATAATTCCGGACAAGCAAGAGTAAAGCCGTCCATGAGCCCATCGACGAACATCTCTCTCTCTGACCCGGAGCCAAGCACACAATGGTGACTGTGATTACGTGGTTACTCTTAGGAAATATCAACAGTATTTGTCAGACAATACAGACAAGTTCTCTCCGAAGCAGGAAGCCACAAAGTAAAAGGGTGGGTACTACTTGGTGACCAATACACCTCGTAGACAGATGATGCTGATATGACCATGTTGAATGTATTCCATGCCTAACATGCAGTCGGCCGTCATCATAAGTAAACATTGGCGTATAATGCTTGTGCTCTTCCAAAGACCAAGAAACAAATGAACAAATTCGAGTAAACCCCGCAAGTGTGCTTGCACACTATGGTTGCCCGTCGCTGATGAAGACATCTAAATGAAAACGGCCATGCTCAGATAGGTATGCTCGCCCATGTACTCCCCCAGCCGGTATGCCCCTAAACCAGATTTCCTGTCCATCCCCGCCACGATGCAATGTCATTGATTAAAGGAGACCCCAGAAAAAGGCATCAAAGAAAGAACAAAAAGGAAATCGGCCGTAAAGTCATACGAACACATAAGGACCACCACTAAGCCTCACCGTCGAACCTGGTCCTGGCGCCCGATGTGCCAAACAGGTGCCAGCAGTTCGGGGCCTGCAGTATATACCTCGCCATGGCCTCCCTGAACCTACTCTTGTACTCCTTTGGGCTCGTCACGGTAGGTCTGTTCCGGCCTCCTCCCGCGAACCCACGGTCCTTGATCCAGGACTCGAGCCGCTTGTCCCAGGTATACGTGCGGATGCAGTCGATGATACCGACCACGAGCTCCTTGCGGGTCTCGTCGACTGCGATCATGAGTGAATAGTCCATCACGTTTTGTCGTGCGAGGAAGAGCGTGTCATTCCAGACCTATACCAGAACATCAGTCAGCTACCAGGACCGGACGTCGAATAAGGGGGTGTTTTGAGGAATCACTCACAGAAGCCCTCAGGAGCTTCTTGGCATGCTCCCTCGCAAATAACGGGCTCTCGTAGATGTACTCAACCATATTCTCATCTAGCAACACCTCATTCTGCTCGCCGGTGCTTTGAATCTTGCGGTTCCTCATAGACCCCTTGAGATCGAATATACGCGTCGGCGAGCGGTCGTAGAACAGATTCTCCATCACTAACAGGTCTAACTTGATCTCCGTGCCGGTAGCTGGATTCTTGATAATGACCTGGAAGAAGCCCAACATCTTGGCGATCACCGACGGCAGGTCGTGGAACAGGGCTTCGGCCATGATGTTGAAGTAGGCGGGCGCGAAGCGCAGGAAGGCCGATGTTTCGATGGGTGAAAGCGACTTCATCACCAGGCGGTCGTCGAGGGTTTTGAGGAAGACGGACTTTGTCTTGCCGCCTTTCGAGTCCCATTTGAGACAGCGGGATAGTGATTCGATGATGCGGTCTGCCGCGCCGCATTTGCGACGGAGGGCATCGAACTGCTCGGCGTAGAAGATCTTGCAGAGCATCTTGGCCGAGCCCTCGGTAAACTGGTATTTCAGATGTGTACCCGTGGCGCGCAGGAGACTCTTCTCCAGCTCCTCGGGGGTGATATACTCACCGCCGGACTCTGACGGGTCAAACGATCTCGTATCGCTGTATGCCTCGCCTTCACTGTCCCTCTGCTCCGTCATCTTCCATTGGTGCTGAATATCAGCAAGCTTGGCCTTGTAATCCTCGGAACTCAGAGCAAAGGCTATAAGAGAGCTTGGCTCATCCTCCCTCACGATTACGTCCGAGTCGGTGAAGATGTGGTCTCCAAAATTCAATGGGTACTCCAGTTGAGGCCAGCCGCTTGCAGAGCGTTCAGCCCAGAAAGTGGTGAGCATTTTCATCAAGCTGGTCTTCTGGTGCTTCGGCAGCTCGAGTGGTATGTCCTCGCTTGAGTCCAGCGACTCCGCTATCTCTTGGACACCTGGCATGATGTCTTCGAGAAGTGATCCATCAGCGTCGCTGCCGGCAGCTCCTTCGCCTTCTCCCTCGCCTTCGTCATCGGAGCCTGCCTGACTCGTCGTTTTCTTCTCTTCGCGCTCCCTTTCAGCATCGTTACCGTCCGGCTGGGAGGCAGGATCCGCCGTCTCAGCCTCGCCCTCATCAACTGCAGTCTCTTCCGACGTCCTCTGGCTTTCGGGCTCCGCCATCTCGTCCGTCGCCCTGGTCTCACTAGACCTGCCTTGACTTGGCTGACTCTCGGCCGAAGGATCATCATCCGATGGCCCGGGCTCCTGAACAGCCTGGTCCACGTCTTCGTAGACTTCCACTATAGCCTTCGCCGAAGTACGCGGCAGGAATGCCCGAGAGGATTGCAGCTTGGCCGCTCTCTGCTTACGATCCCGGATGCGCTCCCTCTCGAACTCGCGGCTCAGCTGCTCAAAGTGACGCGCCAATGTTGACACCTTAGTTGCTTTGCTCTTGCCGTGGACATACCGCGGTATCGAGGACGGCACTGCCTTCTTGCCTTTGAGCGCCGAGAGGCCGAAGCGCTCCGAGAGCTTGGACTTGTCGCTCTTGGTGGAGTCGGTGTTCGACATACGCCGAACATCCGCACCAGGAGGCAATTCCGCACTCTTTGGCGTAGGCCCGATAGGTCTGGCTATCCCTGACTGCGTTCGGGGCATGAGGCCTACTGGCTGGGAGATGGCACGGACAATAGGTGGCGAAACAGCTAGCCCCGCCCTACGGGACGAGCCACGTTCCGGTATCCTCGAGATCTCGTTGCCTTCAACTTTGACAGCAGAGTTCAGCCCCTCAGTAGCAGCAGCTTCGCGTTGCTGTCGCCGCAGCTGCTCTACCTTCTCTGTCAGTGACATGGAAGGATCGGGTCGCATAGACCTAGACCGGGAGTGGTTGCGTGAGGGTGCTCTAGACTGTGCCGGGATCGGGATGTGAGTGGCAGGCTCCGTCGTCAGGACATTCGCGACTTGCACGGCAGACCGAACATCTGTTTTCTTCTCAACATTGTCAGTCTCGGGGGTATCAGGCTCTGTGGCACTTGGACCTTGGGTATGGTACGCTGCCTCAACTTCGCCATTATTATCCGGCTCGGCTGGGGTCTCTTGAGGTGCTTCTTCAATCTGGTGCAGGACAGGCTCGCTCTCTATTTGTGCTGCTGCTGCCTCGAGTTGCATCTTCGGTGGCTCTCTCTGCTCCGCAGTTGATTCTGTGTCCTTTGATTCATCAGGTTTATCACTGAGCCCTTGCGCCTTTGACGGCATAGTATCCAGACTCGGTTCGCTCTGGAAAGCTTCGCTATCAACAATCGTCAAGGTCTGGGTCGAAGGCGGCGAAATCTTCTCCTCGGTATCCGCAGAGGCAATACTAGTGCCGTCGGTAGAGGCCGGCAGAGACTCCTTGGAGTCGTTGTCCGAGAACATCTTCTTTAGCTGGTTTATAGTCATTTGCCGGACGTCCTTGTCGGAAAGGAAATCCGCCTCGAACTTCGCGAAGGCTGCATCCCACTCTGCAACCATCTCAAGCATTGTACGGACGACACCATTGAGCGGGATGACCTCGTAATACTTCGAGTTGATGTACGCAGCTTGCAGCTCGCGGATCAAATTTGGCTGGTCCTCTTGGGCCTTCTTGGTTAGCCTTTCAATCTCGGCTTTGCAGTTCTCAGCCTTCTCGGGAAGGACGCTGTCTATCCGGATGCTTTTGAGCCTGTTCTTGACCGAGTTCATGAAGCGATTACATCGCTGCTCCTCCTTGACGAAGATATCATTTTTCAGCCTGAGGTCATTGCCGACCTTCCACGTTAGGCGAGAGCGAGGTACTATGATCTCCAAGAGGTCGATTGGGTCCCAGTAGATCCGCATAGATGTGTCGTGGTAATTGAAGTAACGGATGTGATCCTTTTGGTAGTCGTGGGGGCACTCAAGGTCTGGCCAGCACTTGAGGCCTCTTCCCCAGAATGAGAGCTCGAGGTATTTGCCAAATGAGTATTTGCGCGCAGTCGGTGACAGAACCCCAAAACCCATGTCTTTCTTGCAGTGTTTGCAATAGCTCCATAGATATATCGGCGCATCCGCACTGTCCAGATCTTGCAGCGGAATGCCGTCCTTCTTGACCATGGCAGGGTCGAAGGGGAGAGGAGCGTTCTTCTCGATGAAGACCGTGATGCGGGCCTCATCGTGTACGTATGTCCGATGATGCTGGGCCATCTGGCGGTCGCAGCCGTTAGCATGGCAGATGGAGTCAGCACTGCCACAGAGATCCTCGACATATTGACCCAGAGTGCAATCGGGGTCCATGCTATCCCCCGGGTCGTCGTGGTAGAAACCAAAGGCTATGAGTCCAGGCTCTGAGCAAGGAATCTTGGTCTCAGTGCAGATGACGGAGTAGAGAACTACAATATTTTGATGCGAGTAAGGATCGAAGAGATCCAGACTACCGGCGATGAAGTTTTCCCACTGCCGTGTCTGCGTGTTGTAATTGTACAAAGCCTTGTCGTACTCCGCATCGTGGACTGCATGTAGCACCTCCATGATCTGCCTTGGAGCCTTTTGCCCTATCTCATGGACCATTTCGGGCTTAATGAGCTGGAATTTCTGTGGCTTCGCTTTTTCGTTCTCTCCGAGCTCCTCAACCATATCTTGATCACGCAGGCGTTTCAAGTATACCAGCCGGCGCTCCTGCTCTCGCGCCTTCACCAGCAGATATGGCTGTGTGAATTTCACGAATGGTGACGCGGAAAGAATTTTCGTGTCGTATTTGTCAACCATATCGCTGTAGAATTGTGGCGCTGGCACATCTTCGGGGACATGATTCTCATGTGCTGAGTGAGCCGAGTGCAACGAGAGCAGACTTCGGGTCCTATCCGGAGCCTGGAAGGGCATAGGCTCAGAATGTTGAGTGTCTTCTGCCTGCGGAGTTGAATCTGCGTGAGCCTGGATGCTCTGCTCGCTGTCGCCGGGCTGATCCCCGCTTGATGGAGGAGTTTCTTGCACACTTCCATTTTCAATGCTTGGCAAAGATCTGAGACTTTGTTCCAGGTCATCTTTCGACGGTGCCGGCGTAGGTGCCTTCTCCGGATCCGTCCCCATGTAGACGAAGTGATCACGCAGAAGCGCTGCCTCCAGCTTCAGGTTGTAGACGACGTAGAGCATAAATTCCGTGGCCCTCTTCATCTTACGAAGCACTTCAGTTGAAGCCCCCCGTAGAGCAATTGTACAACCTAGTGTTTTTTTGCAGCCGGATATGAAAATGTGTGTCTTCTTCCGACCCGGAAAGTCATTGTTGACAAATGTCTTCACCTCGAAGCCGCCAGCCTGGCCGACTTGTGTTGGCAACACCAACATGTCCAGGGACTCAATAATATCGGCCTTTGCACATCGCGAGACTGCCTCGATGACTGCGAGCTTCACGTTGTATGCAACGGCTATGCCGGCCTCGGATAGATACTGCAGCGCAACCCCCGAGACGGATTTATGCGCAAGTAAGACATGCGGCCGAAGGTTGATGATGCGGTTCACCACCATACGCAAGTATTCCTTCTCCTGCTCGATGAGCGGCTGCAGGCTCATAAAGTGCTGCTGCTGTTGGTGACGCTGGTACTCAATTGGGAAAGATACAATGACAATGCGGGGATTGAGTATTCTCCTTGGCATACTCTTCAAAGCAAGGTTCTTGGTGAAGATCACACCCGAGATGTAGCTAGTGTCTCCGGGTTTCCCCCCGGGTATCTTCTTCAGTTTAACGTAGTGTCGTATATCCATCAGATCTCCCTCTTGAGTATCAGGATCTACGTCATCCGAGCACTGGACAAGGATGGGTATTAATGCCTTTTCCCATGCTGGTAAGTTGGAGATGCCCATGTCTTCCAACAGCTGCCCAAAAAGCTTCTTGACATGGTTCAAACTGGCCTCGGGCAATACATCGTATGGGGTCGACCTCTTCCGAATCGCATCGCTCTTCGTCAGCTTTGTCGGCTCGATCGGTGCTGTCGAATAGTCATATACGCCAAGCGAATCGGTCGATATACCGGGACCTTTGAAGATGCCCGACCGCGGACGAGGAGACCGTAGGTAATGCTCGGTTCTACTCGTCGTACTCATATTCCTACGACGATTTGGCTTGCCATGATTGATCACAGTAACCGCATTTCCATCATCAGGAGGACGGCTGGTAAAACTAAGACCACTAATGCTTTTCTCACCACGTGCCCTGTGCCTGCGACCTGCGTTCAGGAAAGGCCCAAAGTTCGTTTTGTCGGGATCAGTGCTGGATGGCGTTATGTCGCTGGAGTTCATCGTCGCGAAGATGCTCATCTGCTCGTCACCGCTCGATTCTTCGGACATATATGGAGCGAGCTCAGGGTCGATAATATTGTCATCGTGGAAAGCAGGTAGTTTGGACTTCCTTTGCATCTCTTCATTGGCGGACTTGCGGAATGGGACAACATTGTCCTGGGCTGGAGAGCCCTTCAGTCGATTCAGAAGGTTATGCTTGGAGTTATGGCGCCTATGCCCTGATGACTGCGGCCTGCTCGCTGCCAGTGACCTCAGCGAGCGGGATGAACTCGGCCGACTCAACTGAGGAGCAGCATCGATTTCCAAAATGGCAGAGCGTCTGTTCGCGTTGTCACCCCCAGTCCTCCTCATAGCCGGTATCGCCATCATTGGAGCCGTTGCCATTCTGTTGCCATCATGATCCTCCGTCCGCTCCGATATACTCATATTATCATCAGCGGTTACCTTGGCGTTTGGAGCTGGCTTCAGAGGGTTCGATCGAAAGATCGCAGGGAGGTATGAGTCGTTGTCGGAATCATCAGAACCGCTCTCGTACCTGCTATTGATGACATCAAGGCATGTCTTGCAGACCCTGAGGCTACCCGATACGCCAAACTTCTGACCGGATATGATCGAAGTACACTTGGAGTCAAAGATGCACCCGCATGTCCGGCAGTGATGCTTCCGCCGGAAAGCTGAAAACGGCGCACCGCAGAGAAAGCACCCTTTCGTCGTCTCGTCTGCCATCCAGAATTCTTTACTGAGGACCTGCTTTCTCATCATCTCCAGTCGGTTGCTCACCCCTCCAGACGGTCTCTCAATAGCTGTCGTGCCAGGAATCCTGAGGCCGCCAGACTGTAATTGCTCCCGCCTCTGATTGTGACTGAAAGATTCATGATTAACGGAGCCGTGCGCAGACATATTGATTGGACTTGGCTCCGCCGTGCCTTCTATTGAAGATGACCTAGAATGCACCTCGGCTGGTGTCCTCGAACGGCTGATGCGGTCTATCACAGCGGGCTTCCTGAGGCCCTCCACCGAAGTTCGACGTGATCGAGGCACTTGAAGTGCACCTAACCCCGAGCCTACGCCTTTGGCAGGGCTGGTGGCAGTGTCATCGGAGGCACCATCCTGGCTGAGGGAACCGTCATGACTGAAAGAATCATCTCTCCTGGACGAGCTTCTAGACGAGACTATGTTGCCCCCAAGAGACGGGTGCCTAGGCTCGGATGTATCGTAGATACTTGAGCCTCTAGATGCACTAGGAGTCCTAAGCTCCGGCATCTGGCTCACGCTCCGCCGGCCGGCCTCTTCGGTACGATTCGAGAAAGCGCTGACCGTGACCGGCGCCACGGCCGTATCAGGAACTGCAGGGGCAGCACCTCTGGCTATCATCGGGAGACTCGGCGCACTCTTTGCAGTGCTAGTTGTTGCAATTGAAGGTGGTCTCGATGACTCTAGAGTTTGCGATCGACCTTCGGGTGGCACGGATCCATGCGAAGATGCTGTGGTTGGGGCATAGTCTGAGGCCAGGCTCGCGACGCCGTCTGCGCTCCTTACAGAAGCGAGTGAAGCAAGTGACGCCTTGTTTTTCCTGTGAACGGCGTCATGTCTTTCGTTTCGTTCCAAACCATCCGCATCTTGAGTATTCGCCTTCCCGCCTACACCGACTGCCTCCTTGATACGACTATATAGGCCACTGATTCCCTGGTGAACAAGTTCAGTGGGAGAGGCCGCGCTCTCTAAGGGAGCAGTGGCGGGAGGGGGGGCGAAGTCGTTGAAGGTGGTCAGGACGTCAGATTGGCTGGCTGAAGTATGTATCTTATCGAGAGCTTGCGCCAACTGTTCCTTGTCTGCCTGGGAGACGGTCGAGAGGGAGTTGAGGGAATCGCGACGGGATCTGAAACCTGCATTCGAGGATGCGGTTGCCGGGGACAGCGGCATGTTGGAAGGTGTATTGAGCTCCATGTCGGTTGACCTGATCATCGACGGGGCTCTCGTCAGCGCCTCGAGTAGACAATATCCTGGATCTGGTTCTCGTGGATCGATAGTTTCGCAGTGTCTTACGAGGTGCAAGGCAGCCGATCGACTGGCGGGAGTCAAGTACGGATGTTCATGGTCGGAATGAGAGAAGGGAGACTGTTTGGTCAAGACCAGGGACCTAAACTACAATGATATCCGTATGTCTATCAGAGTAAGAAGAAGCAAGCTGCGTCAGCTGCTGAAGCTAGGAGGGGTATCATAACGAGCTCACGATCAGTCCAGCCAACCACTTGGACGAGGAACACCAAGGCGGGTCTGGGTTTGCAGCTGGAATGTGTGTCGCTTGTTCGGCGGGCGAGGATATCTCATAGCTTCAAGTACATTACTGACGGAGGAGGGGGGGTTTGGTAGCGTAGGAGCGAAGGTCGGAGTCGGGTGGCACGGCGTGTACGCAGACTGGCAAGTTGGGATTGTCTTGATACGAAAGCCTTATGTTGTCTTAACCTGTCTTACTTGACAGCCCTGATTGCCTTCGTGGTGAGGGACGACGTCCAAGGTTACCTAAGTACCTACCAAGGTAAGTATGGAATTGAATTGGGCCGTTACCGTTACAGTCCGACCGTCTGCCGGGCCGCTAGCAGCTCGTAGCTACATAGTACCTACCTAGGTAGGTAGTAGCAGCCATCCATGGATACCTCCTAGGTTAATCTTGGAGGTCTCTCAGGATCTTGGAAGCTCTAGGTTAGGCGCAACGGTAAGTGCGGCACTCACATGGCACATGGAGCGGTAGAATACACAGTACCTACCTACCTAAGTAGGTACCCAGGTAGGTAGGTAAACAAGTAGCAACGCGGGGCACGAGGCTGGTGCGTCATTGGTGACACCGGGAACAAGCGAGCTGGGGGCCCCTGCGTCGTCGTCGTCGTCGCCGTCGCCGTCGCCGCCGTGATATATTTTGTTGGACCTGCCAAATACATAAGTACATACATATAAAGCAAACGATACCACCTGGGCAGGCCGGCTACACGAGGTGCATAGTAAGGCATCCGTGTCACGCCTACAACATCGATGGCGTCCAGTCCTTCACAAGAGTTTGTTCAAGCAAACCGCCTCATCAAGCGGAGGTTCTTCCAGATTCCTGTGGACCAGGAAACACTACTGAATAGCGATGATGCCTGGTCTGAGAATCTTGGCCGTGGCCCACATCGTATGGTAAACGTGCCTCCTGAAGTTGTCGATGAGATCAAAGCCGCCCGCATACGCGAAAATGGAGACGCAGCACAGCAACCGATGCCCGTACGGCCGTCCTCATCCGATTCGGCCAGCGCTCCTCTCAACTCAAGCCGACGCGAGAGGCCGAGATCGAGTCCAGTACCTGCCGCGGACAACGAGGAAACACAGGGCACGCCTATTTCCTGGCCACCGACCCCGCCCCGTCCGGGTGAAACCGCTCAGTCTGTTGAGCAGGCACAGCCGCTTAGGCATCCCCCGATCGTCCCTCCACAGGAACCTCAGCCCAAGAGGAAACGTTCACCTGGGAATGTAGACGACGTGCCCTCCAGTAGCGCTACGCAGAGCGAAGGGTTGGAAATACAGCCCCTAGAAGCCCTCAGCCAGGAGTCTCGAGCACCAGTCAACCGGCCTGCCGTACAACTTGTGACTAGAGGCCCTGCCCAGCCCGGGGCGACACCTCCATCTGCGCAGGTGCAGATCACCCCTAGTACTCTTGATGGCACAGGCCAGAGTGATGAACGAGATCCGCCAGCCAAAAGGCAGCGCAGAATGGGGGACAATGCCTCCTCAGACAAGTATTCGAGGCCGAGGGAGCAGTCGAGCATCTCAAAGGTTGAGCCACGGCCAGTAACACTGGCAACCGACATAAATCACCAAAGCCCAGCAACAACCATCTCAACACCTTCATTGATAGCACAGGCGGCATTGGAGAAGCTTACCCAGAGTAGTCATCCCCGGGTGGTGTCTCCCTCAGGCGCTGAGAGGAGCTCATCCAATCTCACGCCAACCTGGGAAGGACGTCGCCCTGCAACGGACACACATCGAGAAAACGTTATACAAGCCCCAGAGTCTAGTTCTGCGCTGCCAGGACCACCAGCAGCCCAAGTAGCTCAACGCAGCATGACACCAAAGAGTACAAGGCAGTCTTTCCCTCTCGCGCTAGGTAATCCAGTTGCCCGGAAGCCATACGAACAGTTCAGAGTAGCGTACCCAGATTATCAGGAGAGTGTCAACACCTTCGTCAGTGCGTTGCTCTATGTTGAGAGGCTGAAGCGCGATTGGGCATTGCCGGAGTTTCTCTATGATGACTTTGTGCGGGCCTTTTCCACAGGTTATCTGCATTATGTCTCCATGTCTTCCATCAAGAAGGCCGAAAAAGTCTTGACCGCTGTACAATGGTATAACGACAGGGTAAAGGACATGCAGTATAGTCGAAGAGTCATCACAAAAGAGAACATATATAGTATGGTCAAGGCACATGCCAATGAGGCCCGCAAGATTCGAGAGTCGATCGGTGATTGCGGCACTTCGGATGAAGCTGCGGACGCGGGTGAAGAGCTCGACGAGCACCCGGCAAATGAGCCCGAGGGAGTCGAAGGGGAAGCTCAGCAGCCAGGGGGAGCTGAGCGGAGGGAGAGGGTTATTGTGTCCCCAGAACTGCATATCGCTTCGCCCGGAACAGGGGAAGTTATGACGATAACAGCACCCGTTCAGAACGGAAAGCAGTTGATGTCTCAAGCCGATCATGCGAATGAGTCTATTACGAATGGCCACTCACCTGCTGAGAATACCGATCACGGGGATCCTGCGGACCGCCGATTCACACTTGCCAATAAGGTCAACGGAGCAGCCGAACAGCATGATCTTGCTAGGGAGGAGAAGGCATCGAACAACCCGGCCCAGAGTGAGGCAGAAATAGGTGAGACCGAGGAAGGGAAGGTGCTGCAGATTCCAGGTTTCGAAGCCGAAGAAGGTCTACAAGAGATGCCAGATCCCGGAGATCAGGCGGTGGACGACATGCCTGGATCCAGATCATCCCCGGAGTTCTCCATCAGCTCGCCGCCGCTGGAATCGACCGGTGTACCTGCTCTGACTGAAGACGAGCGGCCGGAAGAGGCGAATAGAATGGATCAGGGAAGGAAGTCACCTTCCAAATTGTTTGCGACACAAGAGGACGTACAGATGGAAGAATACGGGCAGGAACGCGAGCAAGAAGACGAGCCAGAGCACGAGCCAGAGCACGAGCAAGAAGACGAGCCAGAGGATGAGCCAGAGGATGAGCCAGAGGACGAGCCAGAGGATGAGCCAGAGGACGAGCCAGAGGATGAGCCAGAGGACGAGCCAGAGGATGAGCAAGATGAGGCAGATGCCCATATCGAAGTTGACCGATCCAGTAATTTATTGGAGACTCTTCGTCAGTCGCCAGAAGTCATTAAGGTTGAGGAGGCGCATCACAACGGAACAACACCCAAGTCCAAGGCTACACTTAATACCAGCAAGCCATTGCCGTTTGAGCAAGCTTCTCGGGCAAGTTCTGACAAGAGATCTACACCTATTGCTTCCGAGTCAGGCTTTCTCAGGAGGAGGCTAACGTCGCCGATCCCATCTTCATCACGGGCACTATCAAGAACCAGAATCACGGATAACGATGACAACGGACCCCTTCACGATAGGCCCTCTTCTCCGCCTGTGAGTAAAGCACAAGAATCGCTGGAGTTCAGATCGCAGGTAGATTCATCGGATGAGGATTCTGAGGCGTTCGACCCACCTATTGGAAGGGAGGTAGCCGCGACACACACCCCATTGGCAACCAGAAGACAGCCTCGTCCATCAAACGAGAAGTCGACACCTTCAAGGTCGCCGGTCAGAACGCCCATGCCACCGCCACGAAGAACCGCACGAAGTTCGCCAGCGTTCAAGGCGGGGACCAGATCAATGACGGTGGGAGGGCGGACCATCTCAAGCTCAACAATGGCAGCCACAAGTCACACCGAGCCTCTGCAGAAGGTTGTCAGTGTTGAGCGAAGAGCGATCTCTCGTGTTCCAGACAGCTCCGTTTCGAGGGTTGGAAGAGGTGGCAGTCCGGCATCATCGGTGAGATCATACGCCAATGTGCCCCAATCGAAGAAGCAACTCAAGGAGCGGAGCAGGAGGCTCGAGAAGCATTTCAAGAAGGTGCTGCCACGGAAGACGCCAGACTCAGTGCAGTGAGCAGGCAGTGAAACCAAAACCCCGGAGGGTCAGGTCAATGCGACTGGACTGTTGGATATCAGTTGCTCATTACTTTGCCAAGGTCGATGTATAAATTCTCACCGAGGGAATTGTTGACCCCGAGAATGATGAAATAGGTAACAGTATAGTAGCAGACTACATAGTGCAACCGTCTGTAGTGTTGCCTTGTTGAGTATCTACGTAGGTATGTCCACGGGTCATTTGAAGGTCAACTGGTCAACAGATTTCGGAAATGTGGAGATGAATAGTACATCGTCAATAGTTCTAGGAGCCGACCGCGCCCCCCCCCCTTCCTTGCACGGGCCTAGATCCCAGATTCCTAGGTTGATGCTAGGACCGCTTCTGTTCAACCGTTGGGCCAATCAAGGACGTTGACATCGGCCGATCGGGGCAGAAAAAATATTGCTTCGATCCCCGGAGTGTCGATACGGATATTCTTAGTCAGGCGCATATCGAAGTAGTCTACTGTGTAGATATTCACTATGGTGAGATGCAATGCAGACCCAGAAGCAACAAAGCAACACCACACTGGAGCGCTGCAGTAGTGTAAAACATCTATCGAACTGCAGTACGAAGTCTTACACAGATCATACCGTATACCGTATACTACAGGGTCCATGAGTGCCTGAAACATACCTAGACTACATATTCTATATACATCAAGCTCCTACCACAGCGGATTGCCACCATCCCGGACGCAGTGCCCTACACCACCTTCTCGTCCTGTCCAGGCACCGGCAACTCCCTTGCATCCCATAGCGGCTACATAGTGTTGAGCAGGAAGAAGGAGGTGGAAGAAGAGTTCCAAAGACTGGTCAACTGGTACCGACTGACATTGGAACTTGAGCGGTACCGTCTGGAGCGGCACATTGTGGGTAAGGCGACGCCGCCGCGGCGTGGACAAGTAACTTTGTATCGGCGTCCCAAAAGATGGTACCGATCGAGTAGACTACCGATCCATCGAGCCCGGCAGCAGAACGGAGCACACACACACACACACACAGACACACACACCCACCCTTGGCCAGGTTCATCCAGGTCCCTGTATTCTTCTTTTATCCCTCCTTTTTTTTTCCTTTCCATAATGAGCATTGGTTCTACGGCGTGGCGGTCTACGATCTCTCGGAAGCTAATCTCCTCGCCCTCCCCACTCTCACTCGTAACCTCGTCGTCGTCGTCGTCGCCGCGGAAGATACATTCACTGAAGAGGCCCGGATCAGGATCATTACCGTCCCTTAACCTGCACAGTCCGAACAGTATATACCGTCACGGCTTCACATTCTTCAGGATGGCTTCCACGCTACCGAGACTGCCCGTGTTCGAGGCCATATCGAGTCACGACCCCAACTCGACGGCTGTCGTCCACTCGGCCTCCCAGAGGACTTTCAAGTACGGCGAGCTGCTCGGCGATGTGTGCCGCCTGCGGAACCGGCTGCTCGAGGCGGCCGGCAGGGACGACATCAGCGGGGAGAGGATAGCTTTTCTCGTCGAGAACAGCTATGACTATGTAGGTAAGCTACGACAGGACAGGACATGACCTTCATCACCTTCATCATCATCTCACGTATCTCATATATATCTCACACACACACACACACACACACATATATGTGTGTGTGTGTCGTTACTGTGAGGTGACAGGTGAACCATCTCATATGAAAGGGATCCCCATGCTGAGACTCACAATCTGTAGTCACATGGCTGTCCATCCTCGCGGCAAGGGCCATAGCCGTACCGCTGTCGCCGGCGTTCCCGGCGCCGGAGCTGCAGTACATCCTAGGCCACTCCGAGGCGCTCCTGCTGCTCTCGTCGGCAAGGTTCGCCTCCAAGGCCGAGGAGACGCTGGCCCTGCCCCTCGTGGTCACGCCCAAGCACGTCGTCCTGCCCAAGCACCGGTCCGGCTCCCCCCACGAGGCCGTCGCCCTCGAGGCGGAGGCCGACGCCGGCCCGGCCGGCATGATGCTCTACACGTCCGGCACCACCAACCGGCCCAAGGGCGTCCTGATCCCCAGCTCCGTCATGACCGCCCAGGCGAGGTCGCTGCTCAAGGCGTGGGAGTACAGCCCCGCGGACAGGCTCCTGCACGTGCTGCCGCTGCACCACATCCACGGCACCATCAACGCCATCCTCACCCCGCTCTTCTCGGGCAGCAGCGTCGAGTTCCTGTTCCCCTTCAACGCCGACGCCGTCTGGCAGCGCTTCGCCGCGCCCTTCCTCAAGACGGCGGAGGGCGCGAACGGCCACGCTGCTGCTGCCGCCGCCACGGGCGGCGAGGCCCCCCCCGTCCCCCGACCAGCGGAGAAGATCACCTTCTTCACCGTCGTGCCGACCGTCTACTCCCGCCTCCTCGCGACCTACCGCGGCCTCGCCCCGGAGGCGCAGGACGCCGCCCGCGAGGCCATCTCCCCCGAGAACCTCCGGGTCTGCATCTCCGGGTCCGCGGCGCTGCCCGCGCCCATCAAGGGCGCGTGGAGGGACCTCTCCGGCGGCAACGTCCTGCTCGAGCGGTTCGGCATGACCGAGGTGGGCATGGCGCTCTCGTGCGGCCTCGACTTCGCGGACCGCGTGGACGGGTCCGTCGGCTGGCCCCTCCCCGGCGTGGAGGCGCGGCTGGTGGACGCCGACACGGGCGCGGTCATCGCCCACGGCGAGGAGGTCGACGCCGCCACCGGCCGGGAGCGGTCCGGCGAGATCCAGCTCCGGGGCCCCACCGTCTTCCCCGAGTACTGGCGCAACCCGGAGGCGACGGCGGCCGAGTTCGTCTCCGACGGCACGCCCGGCGGGCGGTGGTTCAAGACGGGCGACGTCGCCGTGCGCAGGCCCGTGCCCACGGCGGGCAGGGCCGCCGCCACGAGGCCGAGCCAGGACTGGACGGGCGTCAGCCACATGTACTTCATCCTGGGGCGCAAGTCGGCCGACATCATCAAGTCGGGCGGCGAGAAGGTCTCGGCCCTCGAGGTCGAGCGGGAGCTGCTCTCGCTCCCCGAGGTGGCCGAGGCGGCCGTCGTGGCCGTGCCGTCGGGCAAGTGGGGCCAGAAGGTCGGCGCCGTGATCATCCTCGACAAGGAGAACGGGCCCGAGGGCGGCAAGTGGACGCCCCTGGACATGAGGCGCGCGCTCAAGGGCAGGCTCGTCAACTACAAGATCCCCCAGGTCCTGAGGGTGGTGGACCACATCCCGCGGAACGCCATGGGCAAGATCAACAAGAAGCAGCTCGTGAAAGCCATCTTCGAGGACGAGTTCAGTGGAGACGAGTTGTAAGGGACAGAGAATGAACGGTGGAAGAGCGACAGGAGGGGCAAGCGCCTAGGGGGTGGAATGAAGGAGCACATGTCACATCAATCATTCCATGACTGTGACCGGTAAACTGTATTATTATCCAAATACAATGCCCATAGATGGCTGCAGCGGGGGCAGCTTATAGAAATCACAGGCATATATATCATCGTGTATACATACCCCCCAAGATCCGATCCCTCTCCGATTGCTTCAATAGAAATGTTCGCAGCGATGGTTGTCCCTTGAACTCGACTTTGAAACTATTGCCCGCTGTCCGCACAGGTATTTCATTCTCGGCGTAGCTGTCATGGCAAGTAACTAGATAGTGTCAGGTGCAGAATGAAGCTCGACAAGACTGGTCGCAAGAAAACAAGGCTCAAACAGCCGCTACTTAGCTGCGAGAGTACTCGCGATTTCGGCTTGATGTGACTTCATTCGGGATGTCTAAACTGGCTGAATAACGGCGGCTTGATCCGCGGCGGATGATATTAGTCGAGTATCTCTCCCAGGTATCCACCTAAAATGCATAGCTTTTCCATGGCCTACTTTTCGGCCGTTCGCGATCCGATCAGGCCTTGCAAACAAACAATGTGCAGGGTATTTCAATGGCTATAAATGCCGTCCTGCCTCCATGATATGGCCCAGCTTCCTATTCTATTCGTGTAGAGCAGGAATATAGAACTCTGAAACGGCACATAGGCATGAGGCTCGATGATCGGGGTCTGTGATGTCGTAGAGGGTGTCGGTAAAGGCTGGGGACGTTGACAACGGCGCAATTAGACCGTGATCTTAGCCTTGGCCCGAGTACTACCAGCATGCGCAGCCTCGGTGTGGCTCGAGAACTCGAGCACCTCGTTGGGAGGCAGCTGCAGGACCTCCTTGATACGGTGGCCGATGTTGATGAGGACCTCCTTGCCCTTCTCCGGGCTTCGACCCTTTCCACCAGCCACATCGCCGTCGCCACGGTTGGGGATGGCCTTGCCGACGGTGCGGGTCCAGATGCCGATACGGTAGAAGGCCTTGCGAACGTTCACTACGACACCCATAACCTCACCATCCTCCTCCTCCTCCAGGGTGTTGCCGATAGCGGCCAGCATGATGTGCAGCCACAGCTCGTCGATGTTGACACTGCGCTTGTCCTTGAACTGGTAGGACCACTTGCCACCGTGCTTGTTTTGGGGGTCCTCCCATTCGGGTCGCACACCAGCCTTGAAGAGGTGGTAATCGGACTTGAGGGCGAGGTCGGAGACGGGTGCAATGTTGTTCTTGGAGGGATTAGTTTCGATAAGCGGGTGGTAGACGGGCACGATAGACATATAGACATACATAGATACCCCAGAACTCCTCGACCGAGTTGAAGGTGATGACCTGCTTCAGCAAATCATTCCAGTTGTCGCCCTATATAGAATGGAAGGTGGTGGTTAGCGAAGCCGTAGGAGGAAGCTGCACAGTTGGGGCGGGGGGCGGGGGATGCAACGGACCTTGCCTGATGAGGGCTTGGTGAACCACAGGGTCCAGTTGTGCGCGAGGGGGTGCTTGACGTTGAAGTTGTCCTTGTCATCGAATACGGTGACAGGCTGGGACGAGGAGGCAGCGGCATCAGTAGTAGCGGAGGCGTCGTTGCCGCCCTCAGGCGAGACGGGAATGGTAGACAAGTCGACTTGCTCGGCCATCTTGAAGAGTGTTTGAAGGTTGTCGCGTGTGGGTGGTGTTGATGGCGGGGTGGTTGATGCTCGATCGTAGCGAAACGCAGGTGGACGTTCTGAAATGGTCGGACCAGGAATGGAAAAGGGGACAAGAAATGTTTCGTCGGTCGATCAAAAGGCGTGGCAGGTCGATGTTTCCAGTGCCGTGGTTTGTATGGATGAGAAGGCACAATGCTATGTAGTGCGATGGTTGCGCAAAGGCAGGAGTGGTAGAGAGTTAGTGAGTGGGTAAGGCGTTAATGCAGGTGGGCTGCAAAAAAGTTCGCGGCGGAAGGAAGAAACCAGTCCGTCACTGCACCGCCAAAGCTTCCAAGGGTCAGGTCACACTTGGTATGTCTAGTACCGGTAGTCTAGTCTATGCGTTTGGAAGGAACCTTGGGAGGTTTCAAAGTCTTATTCTCTATAAATTTACACACAGACTAATTAGTATTTCAAAAACTTCTCGCCAGGTAAACCATATTATTATTCCATATAAATGAATTATTTTGGAGTGTCTCACGTTTCCCGGAGACAGTAGGTCGCAGACAGTAGCACTCAAAGTCCCTGCTTCATGCAACTGCCCGCCCTGTCCGCCTGCCCGCCTTTGTCCATGCAAAGCGTCGACTGGTCCATGCAGCGCGGGAGCTTATGTAATCTCCGCCGCAAGTACCTCGTACCTGCCCAGGTGTCTACCTAGATGGGTACGTACCTTAGGTACCTAGGTATTTTGAAGTAGATCCCATACCATCACCGTTGTTGTCAACCTAGATTTCCACATGTATCTCGGTCCCTCAAACCTTCTCGCAACCCGCAAACAGAAACAAAGACCAGTTGACATAGATTGCATCGGCAGTATCGGAAATGACTTCAGCCAATACTGCTGCAGCAACCCCGAACTTCATAGGTCACTTCATGCTGGTCTTCAGTCCGGCTGTTGAGCCTTGACATACGATTTTCTACATGCCTACACACACCGAGATCTGAGATCTGCTTGTCTCTCGAATACGCCACTCAGGCGAGCGTACTTGATCCATTGAGTACTTGCTTGAGTAAGTATCTATCTGTGGTAGGTATTGACCACCGAGTGCAAACAAACCTCCTTACCTGGTTCGGTCAAACCCCGCGGTACACCCTTTCGATAGAGCATTGTTACCATGTCGGCCGTTTTTGGCAACTCTCTTGCATTGTGGTGTGAACAATCAAATAAGTTCCTCATGGTCTTTCCCAAGATGCCGGATTTCACAGGTAGGGCTATGCATCTCCTTTGTTCTGTACGAAAATGGACATCACAAGGGCCCGATGGTCAAGATGGGTTCAGGGAAAACAAAGAAACCAATCTCTTCTTTGCTACGTATCCACGGGATGATATAAGGTGAGAAGACATCAATCGGGGCCTCACACGCGATGATGAGGACTGGCAACCATCCTCGACTCAGCCAAGAAGAAGAAAAGCAGCCGCCGACCTGAACAACAGATAGTGGGCAAACATCGCAGAGCGAAGGACGCAAGCGCATCCCTTACAGTCGCCAAAGGCAATATTACAGCGGTCAAACCTGAAGCACGCCAGTATGGCATCCGGGCCAGCCCAACGTGGCCCCACCCCTGACGTTGTCCCTGGAGAGCACAGGTACAGGAACTTGCCTAACGCTCGTCCAAGGGGCCAAGAATTGGTACCAGACCAGGCGTGGACCACATGGCGACTGAGGAACCAGCGCCCAGAGCTTGTGGCAGATATGCCCAAGACCTTTCCGGATATCAGCAAATATCTTTATGAGGAGGCAAACAAGGTGGTTGAAGCCAGTATCGCTGAGGCCAACGCCGAGCGGGCAATAGAGCCAACATTCAGGAAGCGGTCATTCAAACAACTCAAAGACTATCGGCCTGTCCAATTAACTTTCCGCCCCTTGCATGAGTTCTACGATGAGGCCGACAGGCAGCTGGCAAGGCGCCCTAGACAGGCACATCTCGACCACAGTCATGATGACGACGAGATACCTGGGTTCTGGTTTGATGAACTGTCCTTCGATTTGTTTACTCGCGTCTGGCAATTCGCCTCCAGTACTTTCGGTCACGATTGTCTTGGGAGTAGACTTTACGATCAAGATTGGACCCGCTGTTGGCTGACCAAGCTCCCTGAGGAGTTCGTCAAGTACGCATCCGAGGTTGCAAGGGGCGACCCCGTCATCATGCCTCCCCCTCAGACCGACACAAACAACTGGGAGTACCTTTTCCTGGCCAAGGATTCGCGAGTCTTGCTGATTGTTGGCGTTATTGCAAAGATCCTGGAGCAGAACGTATTTGGCTCTCTTCTGTTTGGCGCCACTCCAGGACAGAAGCAAGCTCTTCACAACATTGACAATGAGACGGCCATTCTAGCTGATTGTAATTCTTCCTGCCCCCCCCCCCGCCTAGTCTTAACCTGCTAACCTTACGTTCTGGTCTAAAGCATACGCCCGAAACTATCCACGCTCTGGGGTCGCCAAGCAATTCGTGTTAGCTGGCCGGACCCCAACGGGGTATCTCCCGGATCTCTACACAGACAATTTCTGGGACGAGGTAGACAGCGTCACTATGAGCATCCTCAGTCTCCTACTGCCTCTGATCAACATGCTCGGTGAATTGAGCCCGGAAGCGGGATGGCCGGCCCTGACCAGGGTACACCAGGAACTGCACGACATCGTCGCCGAGGCCGGGTGGTTCACCAACGGCATGCGTGTGTCCAAGTCCATCTTCTGGGTGCAGTTTCCCAACCCGGGCGATCTATGGGACATTCACCAGGAACACGTAACTGATAACATCTGGAAAAGCTCCAAGGCAGCCGCGACGAGACGTTACGAGGCGGAGGCGGCACGATGGGAGGCGGATATGCTAGCAGAATGGCGTGCAACAAACAGGTGTGAGACTGTTGAACCTCACTGGAGGCAAGAATATGAGAATCTTCATCCACGCCCAAGGGAGACGCGCCGCACTGCCAAGGTCCAGATAGCCATGTGGCCTTGGATTGACCAGTACAGCCCTGTGCAACCCAAGAGCGATGGCAACCTCAATTCAGGCGAGAAAATCACGCATATAGTCAAGGCGCAAGTCGTCTACTACGCCGGCGACGACTCGACCGAGGGTGAGGCAAGGGAGAGGCTGACGCTGCAGGAGCACATCCGTAAGGCGCGAGGATGGAAGTTCGGCGGGTGGACTTTCTGGGCCTTTTTGGCCTTGTTATTTTGCTGTGTCATGAGCTTCCACATCTACGGGACCTACAAGATTCCGTATCTTGGGGAAGCTGGGTCGCGACTGAGAAGGGCGTGGCAGCCGACGACGGAGTCGCCATGGGCCAAGCCTACCATTGTTGTTTCCGTGAATGTCGATTTGGTGTTGCCGCCTGCTAGCTTTTCCGATTCTTATGTGGCGGCGGAGACGGTATTGTCTGCTGCAAGGAGCGGCGATCATCCAACTCCCCAGATTACCGAGTCCTCCTGGACGACCGGGTCTTATACAACTACCAGCTCCAGTACGGAAACGGCGACAGTAGACCTCGATGAAACAAACAGCGACTCGAATACCCTCGAAGGCGGCCCCGCTGACCCGGAACCCTCTTTATTTGCAAGTTCTTCACCTGTCAATTCATCATCTGCCAGTTCTCCATTCGCCAGTTCGTCATCTGCTAGGTCTTCATCTTCCAGGTCTTCCAGGCCTACTACCAAATCCCCCCCAAGTACAAGCACATCTACGGAAATAGCGGCGGTAGAGGTTGTTGCAAGAGGCGGCGATCCGGCTAACCACGACGGCAGGCCTGATGAACCCGGAAATTCTGATATCCGAATCGACGGGCCTGCAGAAGTTGGAAGCTCTTCCTCCGCCGGCGTTTCCGAGCTCAGAGAACCTCTGGAATCTACCGCCTCCTCTGTCTCTCCGCCTTCCAGTCCTTCCAGCCAAGGCGGCGTTTGGGATACTATCGTCTTCAGCTATATGGGCTTCAAGAGGTCAACTACCCCAAGTACTACCTCGACTGTGTCGACCACACCTTCTTCTGGCGCGCTCAACCAGGAACCGGCGAACGGGATGCACAGAACTGCCAGTCCTTCTTATCCCACTACAAGATCGGTCAAAACCAAGCCTACCGGAATGCTCAAGCCTCCCAGCTCTTCCGGAACTAGTAGCTCTTCTGCATCTAATGATCTTCACAGAACTGCTAGTCCTTCGTTTCCTTGGAGATCTCCCAACTCCCTTAAACCTACTAGCTTTACTAGACCTGCTAGCTCTTCCAAATCGGCTTCTACTCCCAGGCGCTGGCTCTAAATCTCTGTAACCACGACGATGGAGAAGGAGACGGTAAGGCTCGATGAGAAAAGGTGGGGGAGGGTGGGGGGGGGCGTATCGTGATTTCCGGAGGTCAACCCGATGAAGATTTGATGTGATGAGGAGTGCAGCTGTTGTATACTGGGTTCTTTTGCAAACTTTTGCCGTCTGGGATCCTGGCTTTGACCTGGAGATGTATTGTTGCAATAGTGTTGATATTGTTGGTTTACTTGCTCATCAATGTGTATTTTCTGGCTAGCTACTTTTTCACATTGTTAGATTACCCTACTTACGAGGCTCTTCAAGTGACATGCGTCCTATACCAACGATCAGAGTCACATAATACTTGGTAGTCCAAGAGGGAGAGTGGCGCAGGCATCTCGGGGTTTTGCTTTCGGGGGCCTGGGAGACTTGTCTGGACAGCCAATACATTCTATAATTCCCATGATATCTACCTGCCAAGTAACCATTCTCGTGCTCAACTCGCTTCTACCCCCCAGCTTTCACTCTTTACTGTGAATACTGTGCTTTCATTGGTATAGTCGTTCAATGTACAGGTGTTCCACCGGTCATAACACCGACAGCAGTCGCCGGGTTGACTCGTAGTTGTCCGTATTCTTGCTGACATGAACAAGAAGGAAAAGAAGTGAAATAAGGTAAAGAAAAGATTACATGGTTTTGAAGGTGACAAGGAGAGAGAGGAAACCATATGCAGGAGTATTGTTTCCATGTTGACCGTCCTGCCATCCGGCCTGATGACACAAGCTGGTTTGCGTACTGGAGGCTCTCACATATGTATCACAGGCATACATCATGAAGATCTAATGTTACATTTGAATACATGGTATAGTGGCTGGTTATGTTGGCTCCCATCGTCTCGCCCAGTTTGTTTTTTGCTTCCAACATTGTCCTATATACACTAATCAAATTATTGATGCAGACATGTAACGCTCTGAACGGCCTATGCGCTTGAACGGTTCATGTGAGCGATACGGATACCCACTGCCCTCTTGTGGGCCTCAAGCTCCTCCACACCGGCAAGCTGCATGACCGCCTGGCCCACGTTCCGCAGGCCCTCCTCCGTGAGGTTTGAGCTGGTGATGTGCTTGACGAAGGATGCCAGGTTGACACCCGAGTACTGCTTGGCGTAGCCGTAGGTAGCTATGAAAACTTAATGTCAGCACCGTGCTTTTTTTGGTACACGAACAATTGGGACAGCAGGTATCAACTTACGCAAAGAGTGGTTCACACCAGCCGAGTAGTCGCCCACACTCTCTGGTGTCCAGTGGCCGATGAATACACTACCCGCATTCATGACCGTCTCGGCGACCTTCTCCGCCGCGGCGACCTGCAGGATCAAGTGCTCTGGCGCATACTCGTTGCTGACCTCCATCGCCTCCTCGATAGTCTTCACCTTGATGGTGACCGAGTGCGCAATGGAACCGCGGACGATGTCGACACGAGGCAGAGCAAGGGCCTGGTTGTGCAGCTCATCCTCGATAGCCTGCAGTTCCTTCTCGTCCAGGTCCACCGAGATCAGGATCACCTGACTGTCAAGACCGTGCTCAGCTTGCGAAAGAAGGTCGGAAGCCACGAACGCCGGGTTAGCTGTCTTGTCGGCAACGACGAGGACCTCCGAGGGGCCGGCGGGCATGTCGATGCTCACGCCCGCGTTGGTGTCGTTGCTGACGTGCATCTTGGCCGCAGTGACGAACTGGTTGCCTGGCCCGAGGATCTTGTCGACCTTGGTCACGCTCTCGGTGCCGTGCGCCAGGGCGGCGACGGCCTGGGCACCACCGGCAAGTACGATGCTCTCGGCACCGACCTTGTGGGCGACGTATACGATCTCCGGTGTGATGCTTCCATCGGCTCGCGGTGGGGAGGCCAGCACGATCTTCTTGCAGCCCGCAACCATGGCCGGAACACCCAACATGAGCGCTGTAGATGGTAGAACAGCGGTACCACCAGGGACGTACAGGCCAACGCGCTCGATGGGTCGAGAGAAGCGGCTGCAGACCACGCCCGGCATGGTCTCCACCCTCAGGGGCTCCTCTTTTTGCGCAGCGTGGAACTTCCTGATGTTCTCGTAGGACAGGTCGATGGCTTTCTGGGTCTCGGCCGGAAGCTGCATGAGGTGTTCAGGGAAGGGTGCCCTGAGAACAGGGGAGGTGAGGGAGGTTGCCTTTTCGAACTTGTGGGTGTAGGAGAGGAGGGCCTTGTCGCCGTTCTTCTTGACGTCCTCGATGATGGGGACGACGATCTTCAGGATCGACTCGGCGGACTTCTGCGAAGGGCGGTTGAGTACTTGTTCGAGCTGGCCTGGGACCATCTGGGTGAGGTCGTAGCGCTTCATGGAGATCCGGTCTGATGAAGGCACTGAAACAGGTGTGGCGGGAGCAGCAGCGGCGGGCTTGGTGCCGTTGGCGGTCTTGATGCCCTCCTTCTCTGCCCACTTTCCCTTCGCGTCGCCCTGTCGCCTCTTCACCTTCCAGCTCTTGGCATCGAGACTTGCCTCGATGTCTGCGATGCTCACACCCGCACTGACAGCCTTCGTGAGGGCAAAGTAGATCAGGTCTGCCGCCTCGAAAGCGACCTCCTGGGGTGTCTTGGCGTCGCAGAGCTCCTCAGCCTCCTCCATGATCTTGGCGCGCAGGAGCTTCTCATCGTTGAACAAACGTGCCGTGTAGGATCCTTCCGGCGCCGTTGCTTTCCTCGACTTGAGGGTCTGTTCCAGCTTAGGGATGCCCTTGAGGTCTCCAAAGCAACCGAACTGTTCAAGGTGGCAGAAGCCCCCTGTTTGCCTAACAACAAACTTCAAAGCGTCGTTATCGCAGTCCAGTGAGATCCTCACAAGCTCCTGCGTGTCCCCTGAAGTTGCGCCCTTGTACCATAGTCCCCGCTTCCTGCTCTGGTAAACGCCAGTCTGGGTCCTCAGGGCCTCCCCAACGCTCTCCTCGCTGCTGTATACAAGGCCGAGAGCGATGCCGTTCTCGTCAGTGACAACAGTTGGGATAAGCTTGTCAGCCCGGTCTGAGCTCCACGTGGAGCTCAGGATCTTGGCCACGGACAGCTTGCCACTGGCCTCCTTGCCGGTTGTCAGGCCGGTCGATGGAAGAACAGGGGTGGCTCCTATTTGGGCAGCAACCTTGACGAATTGCTCTAGATTGGCGCCCTCGACGGGCTTGACGAAAATGTTCTTGACCTTGTTTGACTTGGCAGCCTCCAAAAAGGAAGCGACATCAACGTTGGCTTGGTCGAAGTCGGAAAGGAGCAGCCCATGCTCCGTAGCAGCGTCCAGCGCATTGGTCTTGCTAACGACTGGAGCTACCCTTGATCCATACTCGGTGTACTCTGGAATTTGTTCGGGCTTGACGAAGACCCTCCTGGCGCCAGCATCAAGAAGCGAGAGAACATCGTCCTTGGCCTCGAGCCGTGTTACGTCCAGAAATGGCACGAACTCGGCGCTGTGCTGCTTGAGGAACTGCTGGATCTTCTCAAAGCTGTTGGGCGTGGCCTCGAAGAAGACTGTACCCAGACGACTGACCTCCTCCTTGCTCAGACCTTCGGCCCCGGCCAGCTCTGGGGGGGTCGCAACGCTGATGAGGAACGGGAGAGGAAGCGTCGTCTCCATTGTAAAGTTCTCTTAATGGAACGAGGGTTGGGTGACTGTTGCCGAAATGGATGATGGCTTACTGCAGTTCAGAGGTCTACTATTCTTTTAAATTGATTACGAAGAGTCATAAATCGGGAGGTCTCCGTCACAAAGTCACACCATGATATGTAGCGATAGGCATGGATGAGTCGACTCGCGGGTCGAAGTAATCGAAAAAGTTCAATTCGCTAGTAACCAGTACGTAACGACTGGAGCTCCTGCATCGGAATCCTCACACTCAGTTGCTGCTGCGTGTGTCGTCAGTGTGGTCTGAATTGACCCCTCCCCCTCCAAGAATGCACGGGCCAGACCTTAAATCGACCCCTGCAGAAGGTGAAGGTACCCGAATACATAGGTACTTGAGTACCTGTTCAAGTACCCCAAAAATCGCAAGAGACATCCAGGCACTTAGCTCACCGAGGCTGCCAAAGTTACAGCCGTGGTCGCGATTCGCGATCTCGCGCTCCTGAAATAATCTCAACAACTATCTACACATACACTCCTCCACTGCACCTCCCCCGCCATCGAATACTATTCGACACTCTGAGCGAGACGAATTCCAAGCCGTGGTAGCTACACATCGACGATCCCAAGACAACTCTGATGCGCGTATCGCTTTGCGCGGTCGGAACAGCCTGCTCGTTCCTCAACTCACAACCATATCCTGATCACCACTCCCAAGTCTCATGATGTCTCCCACCGCCGCACCACAGACAAATGGTGCTCCCTCATCATCTCCTGTCGGCTCCGCCTCGCAGACCATCAACAACACGCAATCGCAATCACAGCCACAGCCACCGCCGACCTCCCAGAGCCAAACTCAGTCTCAACCAGCTACCAATGGCGTGGCATTGACACAGCAGTCCGCCCCGCCCATGTCGCCGACCACCACCGCCCCGCGACCCCGCGACCAGCGCACCGTCGAGCTCCTCCTCACCGCCCAGGGCGTTTCCGCCTTCGAGTCCCGCGTGCCCCTCCTCCTGCTCGACTTCGCCTACCGGCACACCGCCTCGATCCTCAGCGACTCCCTCTACCTCGGCTCCGACCCCTACACGACCCACGCGGGCGCCAAGCCGTCCGCCACCGCCGGCGGCACGGCCAGCGTGCCCGGCACCGGGGGCGACGCAACGGTCAGCGCGAACGCCGTCAAGCTCGCCATCGGCTCGCGCCTGGTGTATCAGTTCCGCGGCGGCGGCAGCATGACGGGCGGGGGCGGCATCAGCAAGGACTCGCTGTCGCAGCTGGCCGCGGAGAGGAACAAGGTCGCGCTCCCGCGCGTCCCGCCTGGGGAGTGGGGCGTCAGGCTGCCGAGCGAGAAGTTCGTGCTGAGTGGCGTGGGGTGGGGCCTGAGGGACGTGCTGGCTCGGAACGCTGGCGACGACAGCGAGGAGGACGACGAGGAGATGCTCGACGCGCCGGACCAGCAGCCGCATGACGAGGATATCGGCGGCGATGGCGTCGAGGGCGGCACTATGGAGGATATGTTTGGGGCGGATCAGGGGGAGCAGGTCGGCGAGGAGGATGTCGACATGGCAGAGTAGGAGCCTGCGCAGAAAATACCCCGGAGATGCGCATCATTGATTTTATTGATATCAGTATGGGGTAGGCTTCTACCCAAACAGCGTGTGAATTACTACAAAACATCGAATATTGGGTGCGGGAGAGCAGATGGTGTGCGAGCGCCTCCGAGCAACGTGCTGATAGCGGCATGTATGGCAGACGGAGGAGCTCGACAGAGGCCATCAGTAATTGATGCCCCTGCTGCGTGCATGGCATCTCTTGGGACGAAAACCAATAGTAACGCGGTAACGAAGTTCCAGGTTGACATCTTTTGGCCTTTCAATGTCGCGTCTAACGCGTCTCTATAATTACCCTAATTCGCTTGTACAGATGCCGTCAAAACCAGACGCCTTGCTGTGCAAATGATCATGAACATGAACATGACCATGAGCATGGCCCTTAATAAGTGGAAATGTTAAGAAGCCACCACCACGCTTCTACCGACCCTTCTCGTGTATCTATGCCTGCACCCTCTCTCCGTACGACAGGGCCGGGCTGCCGGGGACGCCAATACGCTACTCATCCACTTCCCTCTCCATGGTGAGGTTCGTCATCCCCGTGATCATCTCTGCATTCAGGTCCTCGACCGCAATCTTTGGACTCGGCGTCCGGGGTGGGATCGCCGATTTTGGCGGTGCGAGTCCTGCTAGATGTTGCTGCTTCTCTTCATCAACCTCAGCTTCGTCGTCCTTGTTGTCTTCTTTCTCGGCTTCCCTCTCCTCTTCTTCCTCCAACTCCTCCTCAACGTTCTCTTCCTTCTCCTCATCCTCTTCCTTCTCTTCCTCAGCCTCCTCCTGCTCCTCTTCCTCCTCTCCTTCTTCCTCGTCGTCGTCGTCTTCTTCTTCTTCATCATCAGCATCCTCCTCATTGGAAGCCTCATGTAACGTGTCATCTTCCACGTCGTCTCCTTCAATGGTGTCTTCCAAGGCTTCCATCATACTGCCCATCATGCCAGCCTCTTCCTCCCCTTCATAGTCACCACTGAGGACACTGCCATCGGCGTACCCGTCGTCGTATGAAGCCCGCGAAATATAAGAATCAGCCATACCGTCACCCTCAACTTCCTCGTCCTCGTCTTCATCCTCATCTTCGTCTTCGGCGTATTGGCTTGCCTGGTCGCCGAGCAGCTGGGGCCTGCTGCCAGATTCAGACTCGGAGGCGGAGAACTCGTCCATGTCGAGCGGCTGGTCCCTCCAGTATGCGAAATCCGTATATTCCTCCCCACCATTGACAATCATCGAGACCGGCGGGAAGTAGTGATCCACGACGTCCGTCATCGAGACGTAAGACAGCTTGAGCTTGTTCAGGCTCAGCAAGTCGAGGGAGACCTCCGCGTTCGAGTTTATGGTGAATATCCTCGTTCTGGGGACATCCACAGTGCGGTAGGATATCTGATCAGTCAAACGGTTGCCGAAGCCGGCATAGAACGGGTGGGAATCGCTGCCGTAGAGCTGCCGTATGTCACGCAGCGTTGCCATCTTGAAGACGTGCGGCTTTCGCAGATAGACCTCCCTCCTCAGCGCCGCCATCGTCCTATCTGGAGACAAAATCGTCGGGCCCCTAGGTAATCTATACCCATCTTGCACAATACCGCTGAGGTACGCGCGCGTGGTATCCGCTTGTCCGACCGAGCGACTCGTCAGGTACATGATATTGTATCCATTGGCCATGATATCATTGTACAGCTTGGCGACGCCAGCGTGCGTCCAGTCACGCCCGATCATGTTCAACACATGGCCCAGGGCGTCAGATTTCGTGATCGTCCCGTCGATGTCGCTGATAACAACTGGCGTGTCGTGTTTCCACAGCCACATAAAACAAGAACACGTCGACCTGTTGACCGTGAAGCTCAAGCTGTTCTCGCCGTACTTGAGGTTCAAGCCCTTTAATTGGTCACTGGTCAGTCGCAGCGTCTTGGCATAATTGAGGTTGGAACCACCACCCGTTGCCTTGCTAGAGCCGGGCGAGGAAGGTGGTGTTTGGAGGCTACCCTGGCCAACGTCCGACTCTGTTCTCCTGTGGCCAGCCAGGGCTGCCGCGGAGTCGCCGCTACTGTCATCACTATGATAGCCTGGGTCAGAGACTGCGTCGACATCAAAGGTCTGTGACCGGAGCCCGGCTGCGGACTCCATGGTTTTCTTCATGGCCGCATCCTTGGCCTCCTCGCTGCCGTATATCCAGAGATTGCCCTGGTCGTCCATACCAAACAGCGCACCGATGTCGTAATCACCTTCGAGCTCCTCGCTTAGCACCTTCCTGGCCTGGATCTCTGCGCGAAGCGCATCCTCCTCGTTATTCTTGAAGCCGGTCATGTCCAACATAAGATCGCCAGTCTCTGTGACTCGGGTGGGTATGTTAACGGCCTGGAGCTCTCGCGACAGGTTCATGGCTCGCTCGAGGGCGTCCCTTGGGCCCAGCCGTGGCGGGCTGTGGGATCGATCTGATTTAATGGACTCGTCGGCGTCGTCAGAGAGGTCGGAATCGATGTGCAGTCTGCGCGCTGTCCTGCGCAGTATGTCATCACTGTGAGGTCGGAAGGCTGACCAGTCATCCGATCGGGGTCGTCCGCTGGAGAGTTCGGGCGAGGTCGATACGGGTTGCAACATTCCTGCTCTCGAGTTAGCACCGATCGCCGTGTGAACGCGATGGAAAAAAGGGCACCACATACCTGGTTCCCGTGGTACGGAGCTCGAATAAATGGGTCCTGGAGGTGGCCTCGTAAAGCTCGCCGACCTCTCCTTCCCCTGTTCCGGGTCCAGCTCCAACAGCGGCGGCTCTTGTAAGCCAATCGGCATTGTAGTCGACCTATCCGGCGCCGAAGGCTCTAGCGGGGGGCTCGAGACGGGTGAGACAAGGGGCGATGTCTGCAGGCTCTGAGGGATGGTGTCGCTAGTCTCGAAGACGAAGAAAGCCTCGCCGGCCTCGCCCAGCTTCATGGCGTAGTCCTGCTTCTTGCCATTGACCTTGAACTCGACCTTCTTCTCGTAGGGGCGTAGCAGCGAGAACTTGCCGAAGCGAACGTGAAAGGGCGAGCACGCCAGTGTGCCATCTGCCTGCTCGACCACGATCACGTCGATGGCGCCGCTAAGGGTCGCCGGATTTATCGAGTTCCATGCTGTCGAGACGGAGTCGGAAAGATTGCGCACGTACTGCATGGCTGTGGGAGTTTGGATAGATACCTAGGTAGTATGGAAAGTTGAGGGGCTCAGGAATGCTTGTCGTGGGTGTCCCACTGATCAGCCAGCGCGAGGATTATCACATGCAGTTTTTGGGAGCTGCCGAGTCGCAGTACTGCACGGGATTCGGGGTGTAATTGAGGAATGGTTTCGAGGTGGTGTTCGAAGGTCGAGCAGGAGTCGAACAGTCTTTTGCGCAGTTCCCTCGAAATGATCGTCCGAGAAATAAGATCGATCAAGAGTTGGGGGCAAATATGGCACAGTGAGCCCAAGTGTCTTTGAAAAGAGTCGAAGCGAGTGGAAACTGATGGGAGCCGATGATGGGTACCGAGGCTGGGGAGCGGTCGGAGAAAGGGGGTAGGAGGGGTGGTATAAGGTAGTATTGGTTCTAGTCGAGGGGTTGCACACAAGCTGTACGTTTTGGGAAACGAATGCCTGTGATTCTGACAGGGTGCGTTGGAAGGCCTGCGATTGCTGTAACGAGCGAATTACCTATTGCGATCTTGTTTGGGTGTCTTTCTGGGCCGAGTGTATTATTTCGTCGCCATTGTTCCAAGGCTCCAAGGTTTCCAAGGTTGTGATTACTGATAAGGGATAAGAAGTATACGTCGTATGTACCTAGGTACAAATATAGTACGCGGTACCTTGATATACTCCAAAAATAGCACTGGAATCTTCGATTACTGCTGAACGAAGGAGAGAAGGGGAAAGGACATAACGGCGCGAGTTAGCCTTCTTATCATGAGGACGAGGGGTTTCTGTCTTTCCCTGCTCCATGTCACGCAGTAGAGGGGAATATAAGCCGATCTGACAGTTGCCAGGGATCCCGTTTGTATTGGAAGTCATCGTTGTGTCACGAGGTTCAACACCAGAGTTACTAGAAGTAGCGACATCTGGATCCAAGACACCCAACAAATCGTCAAATCGTTGGATGCCGTTACCGCAGTACCGTGTACTTTCTGCACTTCCAAGGTTGCTATGGACGGTAATCGACAGTACTGGACGGTACTGGAGAAGGATCTGACTGACCCCTGCTTTACACTGATTCCCGACCTTGGCATGCTGAGACCCAGGTCATTCGAGAAAAGCCGTTGAATAGCTAGGGAGCATCCGACCGAGGCTGCGAATTCCTAGTACAGAGTACCTTCCTGGGTACCTAGGTAGATACCTAGGAAGCTCCGAAGGTGGCTCGACATGGAAAGCTCTTGCAGTGCAAAGATGACCACTGATGTCATATACACCCTAGGTAGACTTTGGGCTGGAAGAATTTTGGGTGTGGGTGGAGGAAGGCACGACGCGTTTCTCCAGGATATCCATGAATATCTGGGTACCCACCCATTGCGACCATGTACTACCTAGGTATGTACGTACCCAGGTATCGGCTGAAGGTATCGGCTGATTTCGTCGTCGTATCACCGTGTCAGTATTGTTGGCCTTCAGGCTGTTGACCTTCAAGATCCTCCTAGTTGCGATCCTTTCACATCCTGACACCTAGCGTACACTACATATGATGATTCACAAGCTCTGGGCACGAGTCGATCTTGGTGTCACGGTGTGACACTGGGGAAGAGGCGAGATACGGTCCACGGCCACTGCAGACCCGCCACCTCCAACGGCTTTTCCCTTACCCCGGAGCTGTTGGGCGAGAGCCTGAAGGGCTGAAGGCCCGACGCGTCCCAACATTGTTTGGGACCTCTAGTGCCTTGCCATCAACTGACATTATGCCTTCACAGCGGTCAAGCGTGTATGGCATGTTGACATGCAGATCAGAACGAAGATCGTCCCTCATCAAACACCTTATCACGACCTACGTATAGAACCTCAAGCCATGTATGTCTGTAATGCGCCCATGTGGAGGGGTAGCATCTCAAGTTGCTGTGTCTGATCTTACTGAGAGGCCCCAAGAATCTTGGGACTACCCATGGCTGAGCTGACCAAGGTGGTGCATCGTCCGCCATCCCGATGTGGCAGTTCTCAAGACAGCCTTTTTCCTCTTTGGTGGTCCGACTTCCGAGTCGATCTGAACAGTTGGGGGATGTGTGGGTCTTACCCCTGGCAACCTGGCAACTACCAGTTGACCTAGGTACACATGTAGGTAACTCCTTGTGGGAACGGCGAGGCTGAAGGCCAGCCAGGTACGGCTTAGTGGACCACATAGTATGTGTCTTGGACTCTCCGCCCGGGTGTCCCCAGGTATCGCCTGACCTCAGCCCTGCGAGAAGCTGCACTAAGGCTTCCGAAGTGGCCGAGTCCTGGCCGAGTTCAATTTCAAAGCAGAAGCCAGAGTCCCTAAGCCCCAGTTAGAGATCGCCGAGTTCGTTTACTGCGTGATATGCGAGCACGCGAGTTGCTATAAAAAAGAATACAGTATTACCAGGACGAGGCTGGGTCCCACATGCCAAAGCAAATACAAGCTCACCCTCTGGTGCTTGCAGCAATCAACACCCTTGCATTGATTTATTCTACCCAACCAAGCGCTCTTGATTTGATCTATCTGAAGCTGTCCAAACCCGGCCGCGGACTGCCGTTGGGGACTAGATCGCACTAGCACGTATAAGCTTTCCAAGCTGCAGACCGTGACAGTGGACAGCACCGTCCGTCCTTTGGGTCTGGACAACCCCCGGATTCTGGGGGCTGTCAGCCGGTATCACGTCCAGCCTCAAATCGGGAGGAGGGGAAAGGTGAAGAAACAAGCATACTTACCTGGCTAGATAAGTGATTACGAATATGATTGGGGTCTACCTTCTGATCGCAATGCCGATCTTCCTGCCAGAGCTCAATTTCGATGTGGCATCGTTCTCGCTCGGCGTCAATAGTGCACTTCCCCACACCCGCAAAAGTAGTGCCTCAGCTGCTGCCTCATAAGAGTAGACCGGCCTATTCATATGCCTGAGTACACACCTGCCTACATGCAGCTACATTCCACGGGTTTGGTAGGTACCTAGCCGTGAGGAAGATGTTGCCTGCTCATTGAGGCTCTGGGCACGAAATGGGTAAGGGTCCATATTGACCAGCCTTGGAAGGCTCTACCCGTACCCGTTGCTCACCCTGCGCGAAACGTGCTTGCGCAATCTGCAGGTGGACAGACGTCTGGCAGGCTGCCCCCCCCCCGGCTTTGGTTACCGATGACCCCCTGAAGCCTGCCCAGGTGAAGCCTCCAGGGCTCAGAGCGCTCAATGTTACAGTACCCCATCTCCCGAGGTCCATATGCTATACCTGCCTAGGTACCTAGGTAGATACTACTACCCTGGGGCCGGCCGAGTTGGTGAAGCCCATCGCACTTGCTCAGTCCACTACCAATCATCGCATGAAAACTTTTGGTGCTCACTTACCTAGCAAAGAGCAGCCAATTTGCGATTCCTGATGTCTCTTACCTACCTACATAGATCTTTTCTCCGTAAGGTTGTTTTGTAATGTACGACGTCTTTGGTTGGCTTGTACAGGCAATGTTCATCCGCGGCTGACTCGGTGCATCTATCACGGTACTGCTACCACATCGCATTTTTACTTTTTCGGTTTTCCGTACCGCCGTGTATCTAGTCCATACATAGTTCATAGTCGTACACCTCCCGACATTTTCTCTATGCTCGCCTCCTCACCACCATCCCACCTCGATCCGCTCCACCCCCTCTCCTCTTCTAGGCCGGCGTTGCATCCACTCCGATATGTTATGGATTCCTTGGACTGCGATTCTGCCCATACTCACCCTTGTCTTCTTGTTCATCGCCTGGCTCATCGAGCGTAAGGGTGCCTACGTTCACATCACCGTCGGCCTCTGCTGCATCTTCATCTACGCTGCCGCCTACGTCGACCTCACCGAACTCTCGCCGACCAACCTCTATATGACTGCCATCTCACACGTCGACTTTGATCATCTGGACAAGATCACCGGAGATAATGTGGTCATGGTGCTCTTCAGCTTCGCCGCAATCTGGTACGCTACTACCTGCAATACCCTGGCCTTCGACATATGACACAAGCTTGCGGCCTCGCTTGGCCGCTTTGAGGCACTTGTTTACTGACCCTTGTTTGCTACAGGCTGCTTCGCAGGGCGGTCCAGACGCTGTGGAAGCCGGTGCCCGAACTAATCAACATCCTCGGCGTCGATGTTCCAGACCCCCCCGATGTCATGCTCGCGTACATAGGTATCGACAAGGCCACTGTTAACTGGGCAAGACCGCATCCTAGCAAGCCAGTGCAGAAGTTTCTCATACGCGTCAATGGTGTTGTCGGTAAGCAAGACCTTCAAGACCTTTACCGGAGGAGGATCACGGCAATCTAGCACGATTGCTTGCTGTCAGGCTCTAACAACAAATGTGTCGCAAAATACAGTGGGCGAGTCTCCGGCGAATCAAGAAACGGCCATAACTGTGACCGGGCTGAAGCCAAGCCATTTCTACAATATCAGCGTCATCGCCGTCGGTTCCAACAGTTTCCAAGCTGGCAGCAAAAACATTCGCATACGAACCCACGACCCGCATGGCCGACCACAGCTTGGAAACTCGCGTCTGCCCCCGAACTTCGAACCCGAGGAGCAGCCGTCCTACCCACAAGGCGAGCATAGCGATGAGAATGGAGCACCGCGAAGCCCTGTTCCGGGAATCGAGACTGCGACCATGCCGGATGGGGTCCCAACGCTGACGAGAGAGCCGAGCACGGCTGGATCAGTCCCAAGACGAAACACTGTGGGGAGAAGACATTCGCCGTCCGTGGGTAGCATGGATCAGAAGTCGATGCGCAAAGATAGCACTTCGGAAGCTGAGGTGAGGGAACTCGGCGAGAGGTTCCAGGGCATCAAGCAGGAGATAGAGGATACTGTGGCACTGATCACGAAGGAGGAAGAGGACAACAAAAGATTACTAGACGAGTTGGAGCAGGAGAAGCAGCAAAAAAAGGCAGAGCAGAAGAAGAAAGAAGAGCAAACGGAAAAGCTCAAGAAGGAGATGGGTACGACAGAAAGGGCCATGCGATCCACTATCCAACGCAGAGGGCAGCTGGAGAAGGAACTGAAAGCAAAACAGGCCGAGCGCTCTCGATACCAAGATAACATCACCAAGATGGAGAAACAGATTCAGGAGTGGCGCAAGGAGAAGGAGAGCTTTGAAGAGCAAAAGAAGACCATCGAAGAGGAGGGCAAGGAGAAGATGGCAACGCTGCGGGGTATCAACGAAAACCTACAGGTCGAATGCTCGCAGTTAGAGGCAGACCTCAAGTCGAAGAGGGAGCAAGTGAAACTGCTGGAAGACGAGAGAAAGAAGCTACCTGGTGGTGAAGATGACGAGGCGTGGCGTCAGAACAACCTCGAAAAGAGGCGCGATTGGCAACGGAGGGAGCGTGAGTGGAATATCAAGCTTTACAACGAGTCGAAAAGAGGCAAGGAGCTCGATGATAGTCTCAATTCGATCCACGCTCAGCTTCAGCAGATTCCACAGCCCGCCTTCGCTCTCTACAACCAGGCCCAGGCGAATACCACAGGTACGGACTTTGATGCTTCATCACTTAATCTGGTCAAGCGCCGAAGGGATCACAGCAATTCAATCTCCAACATGGTCATGTCGCCCGCCCCTCCTTTCGCGTCATTGGACGCACTTCCACAGCCCCATGGTTTCGGCGCAACGCGGCCACCCCCAGGATTTGCCACGGGACCATTCATCGATTTATCTACGGAGGATGCAGATCCGGAAGACGATGAGCTTCGAGCGCTGATAGCTGGCGCACCACTGAGCCCTTCAGCGACGGCGCTACTTCCCAGTAACATCTTCACCGACGACGAACACGACGACGACGATGATGAAGATGAGCCCGCAAGCCCTGTGTCTCATCCTGCGCCAACCAGCCCATTCGTGCCTATGCAGACTGCGTCTCCTGGTCATGTTCCTCAGTCGCCTACTTCGGCCCGCTCAGGTAGCATCTTTTCAAGTCCTCACGGATCACAGCAGCATCTACCGTTTCCTCCGTTCCAGAACAACGACGAAAGCGAAAGGCGGTCAATCAACTCCGGATACTTCTCATCCCCTGCGCCAACGCATGGACAGCCTGCAACTCACAAGCTGTCCAATCTGTTCTCTTTCCAGAGGGGCAAGCCCCCACAAGGGCTGGATGAGTCTCCTCAGCTAGGTACCCTGAAGAATGGACAGAGCCAGTCGTTTCCACGTCAAGACGAGCTCGAGGGGGTGTCGAATAAGCGCCGGATCAGTCTCTCGAACTGGAATGTCTTCAATCGGAACTCAGTGGGCCCGGATACTATGGATACCTACGCGGCTCCAGGTGCAACGAGAGGGTTTTCGGCGAGGAGTCTTTTGCCCTTTGGCTCTCGTGCGCTCACTGGAGTCTTCGATCGCGACCAGGGTCAAGGCAACTCGCGGCCGGCGTCTATTGCCTCGTCGGAGATCCCGCGGCCTTCGACTGACAGCGGATCTCACCTTTGGCCACCACATACCGAGCAGCAAGGGTTCACGAGATCAAGACTTGTCTGGTCCGCCGAGAACAATGCCTGGTCTAGGGGTCCCTCACGAAGGCCTTCCATAGGTGGTTCACCCTCGGCTCTTCAAACGACCCTGGCGTCTGCGGATGATGAGATTCTTGATGAAGAGGACCTCATGGACCCGCAGGTCTCACCGTCACAAGTGGGAGTGATCGGAAGCCGGCCTATGAAGAAAAACCTGCCAAAGCTGAATCCTGCTGCGCCATCTTTCATGGCTAATATCTTTAGCAAAGAGAAGGGCAGGGGCAGGGACAGGGACAGGGGGAAGGACGTAGGAGCGCCAGCCTCGTCGGGCAACGACTCCGTCGCCGACAGGTCTGAGCCTCGTCTGTCCTTATCCATCCGAAGCCGGGCATCTGTTAGCGAGTCCCATGAATCTCTCTCGTTGGAGAACTCCTTCTCGAACACGACCTCTGAACCAAGTTACAGCCTCAAGGAGCTCTCGGCCAGCGCCAGCCCGGACAATGTGGTTCGAAAGATTCTCCGCCAGAGCAGCAAGTTCAGCCTCTCATCAAGGCTTGGCGGCTCCAAGAAGGCTACTGGGTCTGGATCCACGGCGGGCTCTGAGCGGGAACACTGTCCTAGCTTTGGTGGCAGTGATGTTGCCGAGAACATAGGCGGGGAGGATCTCCTCGGCAAGAGCTTTGACTCGGTCAACTCCAGCCCATCCATTGGACCGAGCAAGAACAAAGATGGCAGGATGAGCGGTACGGCAGCGAGGTGGTTCTCCATGGGAAAGAAGAGGGAGAAGGCGAGTCTGGAGCTTGAGAGGGAGAAAAGCGCCGAGACTGAGATGCCTACTGAGGAACAGCCGTCTACGCGAACAGAGACCTAGTGGCCCAGGTTTATGGTCCGCAGTGGCTTCTGATAGCGAGCAACCAACCCTGTGGTACTCTTGCCGCGAGTGCGATTACGGCCAGGCTGAAGCGTGGGGGAATGGCGACGATCCATGGAAGCAGGTAGCGAGCAAAAAATAATATGATGGCCATGCCAGTGTTGCAAAGCTATTTCATCAAACAATCTCCTGCTGAGCTGCAGTGCTTGTGAAAATACATATACCCAGATGATGAACACCAACCTTGGAACCCCCCGCCTACTTAAGCAATCACTGGCTAACATCATACAGGGCCCTGGAGTAGCGAGCTTATAAGGTTAGCCTCTAAGCAAGCCCCTGAGTAAATCCCTAAGTGAAACCCTAAGTAAACCTTGGAATCCCTGGAGGTCAATGCCAGACCTGTCAAAGGCGGTGAAAGCTTAGGTGGGTGCCGAGCTGGGGAGCGCCGGGCGGCAGAAAGCAATTCCGGAGCGCCCCAATCAGTCAGTCCATTCTCAGCTCTAGCTAACACCATCAACATCCACCTCTCGAATGACACTTTTCAGAACAAGACCGACTTTCGCTCCCTCGTTGTCGCACATCTACGAAACATCTTGACCCGAAACGACAGCACCAGGTCTCCCTGTCATTTTCAGAACCACCATTCCCATAGCCACGCGCCTACACGAACGTCAATGGCCAGCACAATGGCCGCCGCATCACCATCAACACCACCGTCGGGCCCCGGCTCATCCAGCGCCAGCTCGACGACGACAACGCAGCGCCTACCACTGCCCTCACGAAACCCTCTCCCCCTTTCCGCATCGCAGGAGGCCCAAGTACGGGAAATATTCCACGAGAAAGTACGGGCGCAGTGCCAGCCCGAGATCAAAGGTAAATAGAATAGAGCCCGGTTCCCTCCTAACCCATTCCGATCCGCAACACCCCGCGATTACCTTTGTTCTGTGGTCTACATAGTCTGGCCGACGGTCTAACGTGTACCTTTGTGTGTGACGCATAGCATTCGCCGAGTGCGCACTAGGCCGGACACTCTCGATCCCCTTCGTGTGCCGCGGGCCGCACAGGGTGATGAACGCCTGCATGAAGAGGAACGCGACGACGGCGGTCGAGGACGAGTCCCGGGAGGAGTGGTTCGCCAAGAGGCAGGAGCGGGCGAAGGCGAAGCTGGAGAAGGAGAAGAGGAAGGCGGAGCAGCAGAAGTTCCTCAGGGAGTGGTGGGGCCTGGAGGAGTCGGAGCGGGAGGAGAGGTTGAGGAGGGAGGCCGAGGCCAAGATGACGCGCGGGGAGCGGATCGGCGGGTTCGCCAGCCGGGACCGGAGGAGGTTCGAGGAGGCTGCTGCTGAGCAGGGCAAAGAGCGGTGATCCCTAGTCAAGGGGAGTGGGGCTCCGAACAGAACCTGGGCCAGGGGATCTGAGGGAGGGTGATTGTTGCTGTTGTGGCATGCATTTTCCGGCGTTCAAGGAAGAAGACCAGGGGACTTGGATGGGTTGGGGCATATCCAAAGCGATCTGGCGACCAGGATCAAGGTACGCTGGTCCTACGGGGGACTCGGTGGACATGAAGGGGTCCTGATCTACTGTATATTCATAGGTATGTACGATATAATACCGAAAATAGAGGTGAAGCCCGAAGAGGGCACAGACCCGTCGACATCCTGATCAATGGGTCATGACCATAACTGATGATCTTTATATCCGGGCCTTCGTCGTGCTGGGATCCGCGGCAAGGCTTGCAACTGTCTCGGCGACACCCCACGACATCTCATACCCCCTCCCACCAAGCCCATACGCGTGGATGATCGTCTTGCCCGGCGCACCTTCCTCCCTCTCCAGCCTCGCTCCACCGTGACGAGCCGGTCGTCGTCCTACTATATCTTTCAGGACCCTCACCGAGCCGGACTCATCCGCGATACTGGGGTATGTGGCCACGAAGTTTCGACACAGTCTCTCGCGAACCTCTTGGGACGGTTCTGTGTCCCAATTATCAGGCTCCTTGGTGCCCCCTATGACGGTCCCGCCTTCGAAGTTTCGAGGGACGCAGAAGCTCCAGCTGCCGTCTGCATTCTGACGGGTCACGGTTGCTTTGCAGGGGTTGGCGATTAGGCAGGTTTGTCCTGTTACTCTCGAGGGTCAGACCACATACTCCATATCAGCTCATGATGCAGTGTTTTCGCCAAGGAAGACTTGAGGACGACATACCCCTGATAATGAACGACTCAGGGTCACCGAATCCCGTCCCCGAGGCATTGACCACCATCCTCACCGGACCACCACCCCGATCACTCATCTCGAAGACCTCCTCTGGCCCGCGTACCTCCCTCCTCACGATCCTACCACCCCGAAGCACGAACCGGTCCAGAAGGAAGGAGCAATACACCATCGGGTTGACACACCACGTGTCATACTCGAACCCGAGCCTCACCCTGTCATCAGGCAGCTCGTCCCGGCCCAACACCCTGAACCCCTCGAGCCCAAGCTGCCCCGCCGAGCCGGGCTTCCCATGCCCCGCCACGAGGGCCTCGTACTCCGGCCCGGGGGCCTCGAGGTACTCGACCCCCCTCAGGAAGGTGATGCCCGCCTCCGGGCTGGACCACCGGAGGCGCCTCATCCGGTGGAAGGTGGCGAGGGCGAGCCGGTGGTCGCGCACCTCGTGCGCCGCCCTGCCCGTCGGGGGCACCCACCTGTTGTGGGCGCCGCCCCAGGGCGACGTGTAGTCGATCTGTGCCCTGGGGTCGACGAGGGCGAAGGGCGTCGGGAAGTCCCTGGCCAGGAGGGTGACGCCGTGCCCGGCGGATTGGAGCTCCAGCGCGCTGGAGAGGCCTATCACGCCTGCGCCTATCACTACTATGTGGGAGGATGGTTGTGGCATTGTCGAGGCCGATCAGGGGGGAGCAAGGTTTTGGTATGTTGAGTTAAGGGAAAAATCAGGAGAAAGAAGACCAGAGGGTTCGCGGAGAATCTGTCAGTATATACAGAAGTTTGTTTGGCCTGGCTTGAGTGTGATGCAGTCAACCCAGTGAAAGTGGGTGAGTACTTATAGATAGGCAGGCCCTTGAAAACTGAACGCTCAAAAGATATGGCGTATTTAAGTATATATAGCAAAGGAAAAAGTGAAAACTGACTATTGAATATCCGAAGATATCGAGAATATGATGACGGTATGTGGCAGACAACAACGCCAGCAGCATCTTTCGATACTGGAGCTCCGTAGTCGCCGACACCGGCTGACCCGGGGCTCGGCCGGCAGCTGAGTGGAGATTCCAAGATCGGGGCCGAGTTTGCTCCCCCGGGTGTCTCGATCTGACCGGACCTGACATCGTTGTGCGCTTCCGAACAAGGCTGAACGCCCTGATAATTCAGAAGGAGGAGGGGTCAGTTTGGTATGACTTTATTGTCAACACGGTAGGGCAATTAAATCGCCTCTGAGTCCTCGCATTACTCAAATTTCCGTCTTCTAACACACGCTTGGTACAGAATTGATCAACGATGGTGCTGATGGGACTCTAAATAGAATGTCATAATTCCATGGGCAACATACGAGCAATTTGGTGATATTGGTGTGAAGTTGTGTAACGTCTCAATCCTCAGTTGCCGTGCGATCAGTCCAGACTTCCGGACCCGGCCTCCATCTCCCTCCGTTCCCCTCTACTGATCGCAAGAGGCACATACAAGCCATTACACATCAAACATTAAAGTCTTTCTTCCTAGAATTACCCTTCATGTTTTCTCTTTGGGGGTCTTTTTTATTTTATCTTCTTCCTTCTTTTCTTTGGGTAAATCCTCCTTTGGAGGGAGGGGGGGAGGTACGTTTTTCTTCCCCCAATTTTCTTCTTCTTTTTGTTTTCTTCATTCTATGCCTACCGCTGCCTCCGGTGGGTTGTTGTTTGCATGGTTTATTCTCTATACAGTCTCGGTATCCAAGTGAATTAGTTACTTCCACGAAGAACCCTCACTGCTGCTGCTCCAACGGAGCACTTGGGGTCCATGTAGCTGTTTGTCCGTGTACGTGAGGTTATCATCCTCATCCGTTCTGCGGTTGACAGAAGGTGCCGTCATCTCATCCTCGGATTTCTCGGACTCTTCGGAGTTCAGGCTCGATGCATCGCTGCCCAGCTCTTCCTCCTCGTCTGGCCCGCCCACTTCCTCTGATCCGTCAGCAGTGTCATCTCCCCGCTGTGGAACGGCTCGTGGCTTCTGGGCAGGGAGGGGCCTCGCACAGGGGTCGCCCATCTCTCGCTGGGCATACTGGTGGCTGCTCTCGTGGTTGGTGCATAGGATGAAGTATCGAGTGCCCATGAAGTCCTGGACCAGGTGATCCAGTGCACCAGCGCGCACGATCATGCAGGTGCCAGGTCGGTAGGGAACTTTGACGAAGGTCGGGTACGCAAAGGCTTCCTCCCAGACTTGCGAAACGGGAGGGAGTTAGTAGATATATCTCAAACCTGGCCAAAATGGTCATCATCCTTAGCCTTGTAATCACCTGTGGAGAACAACCCGGCGAGACCACCATCAATGTCCTTCACATTCCGGTGTCGTTACGTATAGCCATTGGTTCCCGGCACAAAGAGACTCAAGTGCTGATTAAGTCCTCATTGTTGTCTGTAGACAAAACGTATATTCTCGGGCAGTGATGAAAAGACCCGTACGCACTCATCAGAGTAAGTAGGATCGAGAGGCTGGATAAAGAAGCGTGTGATCTTGCTTGCCATCCCGAGGGCCGCATTGGCGAACGATGGAAACACGGCATCCTGAAGAAGCATATCGCCCCTCACGAATATGGTATCCACCGTCAGCACGACGTCTATCCCGTAAAGATCCATATATAGCTTAGTTAGGGAACAGTATATACTGAATATGCAGAGATATTACTACTCTAGATATAAGAACTACGTAATATAAGGGAACACTAATAATATCTAGAGTACTATAGTAAAGAGCAGTATAAACTCGAAATACACTACTCAGGATCTCAAACAGCTTCAATATAGAACATACAACTCTATAAGTAGTTTGTTTAGTAGAATAGTAATATTACTACTCAACCAGTTAGAACACAGTATAATTAACATAGGGGACGATGCTGTTGATAACACACCGTTTTAGATCTACAGAATTTCGCAATATAATCTGAGAAAGACTGTGAATCTGAATACACACAGAGCTGCCTATCTTGGATTCCAAATGGGATAGAAGGGTGACCACGAAGTCAAATTGACGAACCTTTCACCGTCCGGGAAAAGTCTTTCTACCGGGAGAACGGGAGCCAAGATGTCAAGCTCCAAAGCCGGTATGTTTTACTCCAAGATCTCCTGGATTTGTATCAGTCCCTCCCCTAGTCACAGTAGCTACTATGTACCTTCGAATATCCCCCAGGTCCCGAGTGGTCCTGTCGTCCTGACATACTAAAGCATCCCGAAACTCGGTGGGTTTCACTTGGATGACATTGTGTGTGAATAGAGATATTGATTATGGCTGGTAATACAATAGACTGGGAGGGGGCGAGAGAGCCACATGCATCATGAGGACGAGGGAAACACCGAGCGAACCTGGATACATATAGCAGCAAAAAGAGGGAGACGTGAAACTGAAGCCGAGACTCTTCAGAAGTACATTCAATAAGGAGGCTCTCGGGGTTCAGAGCCTTCTTCATAAGACGCATTTGGTGGCTGGAAAGACCAAATGAGCCCACATCGCGACGGCAGCCATCTCCAGGGCGTGACTGATCCTACTGATCTCTACAGTACATACCTAGTAAAGTAGAGTAAGTAGATGGCCAGGACAGTAGGTTTGAAAGAACCTTGGGAGGTTGCAACATTGATGTTCTAGGGAAGAACATCCTAATTAGTGCATTTCTCATGGTAAAGCTTTTCTTATATATGTAAACAATCTTGAAAACCAGTCGCCCCTTCTAGGCACCACACTAATTAAGTATTATCTTTGGGGGGGGGGGGGGACATTGAATGGTCGGCCAGTTGATCTGGCCATTGTCAAGTATATGTATAGATGCTGGGCATGCTTATCACATGTCTGCGGATCAGCCCTCGTCCTCCAGGTCCTCTGCATGAGAACAGCTTCTGTCCAACACCGAACAAACAAGATGGTGGAGTCAGGATCGGGGAAGGATTGCACTAAGTTGCTACCACCACTGGTCGGTCTCTTGAAGGGTAAAAGGGCGCCCGCCTGCCTCTCATAAGCCACCAACGGTGATGCATGCGCTTACAGTGCACCCTTCCAAGGTTGGGTTTACTTTACTTGCTCGCTTACTTAGGATGATTGACCTACGATCAAGACCAAACCTGCACACCCACCCGCACGAACCGCCGTGCCGGCGCGATGGAACGAGACCAACACCGGCGGCCGCGTTTGGATATGCAGGAAATCAGAGCGACCCAATCAAGGTCCAAATGGTCAAAAGCCGCCAAATCCTTTTCCCCGCGAAAAGTGTCGTCCCGGTGTTATCGCCGGGCGTTTAGATGCAGCGTGACCGAGGGCCTGATTGGACCGGAACCCCTGACTGGCCATTCTATACGCAGATCAATCATATATGTATATACAATCAGTGCCCCTGTGTGCTATTCTTGGACTACTGTGTACAAACACTCTTCATCACAGATCTACAGTTATTCTCTGCATTGAGAAGCGAACGCCGAAAGAAGGCGAGAGGTCAGAGACATGTCTAGCTTGATCTGTACTGTGAGAGTACGCTGCATCCAGGGATCTCGCCTACACAATATTTACGTGATCCGAATACTACCCTACCCAGTAGCGGCGGACCCTGGCGTGCCTGGATGGGCAGAATGGGGTCTCGCCTTGCCATGCAACCATGGAGCATCCCACTCAGACATCCCAGAAAGGACCCACCCAATAACGACAGCGCTTAGAGCAAGCCGTCCTGCAGCCGAGCGGATGCGCATTCCCATGTGCGCTCTCGAATGACCATTCTCGAGCCGTTGAAGGGCAGCCATAAAGAAGACCAGGATCAAAGAGAATACCAGGATCTGGTTTGTGGCGTGTCTTCTCATGTCCGTCCAGACAAGGATCCAAGGATCCTCTTCAGGCTCTGCGAGCAATGAAACGGGCGGCTGGCTGTTATGTGGTAGTAAACGCCGTAGATGTTTGATATAGTTTGCATTGCCCTATTTGCCGGCCACAGCAGTCTGCTGTGCTCTCTTCCCACAACTTTTTTGGTTGTGCTATCCCCCCTCTGGATTTAAGGTTTTGGAAAATCATTCGACCTCCAAGCTGTGCCTCTCCTCTGCAGCCATCATGCGCCGGTAGTAACGTGGGCCACTACTCGATCCTGACCCTCAATTGATATTGACTTGAGTCCTGGTAGTCGTCCCTGATATAGGCGAGGAAGTTGGGACACAGAAACCCTGCTCGAGGCAGGACAGACATCTCTTAGGATGTCGACAGGACCATCGCAGCCAGGAGGGACTTTCTCCCTGTTTCCTAAGGACAGACCGCCATCCAGGAACCAGACCAGCACACCAGGCCGGCCATCAATAGACTCGGCGTCCCGAGACTCGCCGTCAAGAGCTGCACGGCGTACCCCTATAGAACGGAAGACATCCGTGAGGGATGGCAGAAGGCCAGCCGGGCCCGCAGGCTCGTCGTCAATGACGGTGCCCGAGTCCGAGGACGCTGATGAGAGGAGGATAACCGCATGGCCCGCCGACAGATGGCAACCCGGCGACCCGGCGGTACAGCGGCCCGCCCCGGTGGCGACGACAGATCCGGTCCACCGGACCGGGACGGCCTTCTCCGAGGCGCAGACGCTCGTCCGGACAAACAGCGCCCGGTCGCGCAGCTCGATAGCCAAGCCACCGCTGGAGAACCAGGCAGAGGGAGGGGGCAGCGGCGCGGCAGCGGCGGCGGCGGCGGCGGCGGCGTCGTCGTCATCGTCGTCCAGTTCCGGGGCACCGCTCCAGTCCATCTTCCCCCAGTACGACCCCAACCTCCCGCTCTCGCGGCAGAACTACTACCCGCCCCAGTCGAGCCCGACACACCCGCCCAACATCCCGGCCGGCGCCATCAGCCGCCGCCTGTACTCGCCGACGTCCGAGACGCCGGCGGCGGCGGAGCCCTGGAACGACCCGGCCAGCCCCGTGCGCAGCCCCACGAGCATGCACAGCTCGCGCACGCAGCAGCACCAGCAGCACCAGCAGGCGGCGACGCGGCAGTGGCCGCCGCCGAGGGCGAACGTGAAGCCGTCGACGCCCGAGACGAGCAGCTCCGAGGAGCTCCGCAGCTTCTGGAAGGTGGCCAACGGGTGGAAGGCGCCGGCGTCCGAGGGGAGGGTGTACTCGTTCAAGGTGGCGGCCGAGAGGGACGCGCCCGTCTACACGCTCTCGTCCAAGACCCAGCCCTTCTACAGGCTCCGCCTCGACCCGACCTCCGCCTCCGCCTACGTCTCGCTGTCGCGCTTCGACCCCAGCAAGCTGTATAAGCCGCCCGTTCCGCCCAAGGACAGCGGCGGTGGCGGCTCCGGCAGCAAGAGCCCCGGCGGGGGCCAGGGCAGTGGCGGTGGTGTTGGTGGCGTTGCCGGCAGCGGCGGTTCCGCCGAGCAGTCCAGCAAGGGCTGGACCGAGGTGATATCGACGACTCTGGAGGAGTCGAGCCGGCACCACGCGCCCCAGGACGGGCTAGTCGCGCTCCTCTACCCGTCCGCGGCGGCGAAGCTGGCCGTAGACAGCCGCTTCAGCAACCCGACGGCGTTCGCGACGGCGGAGCGCGAGTGCGCCCGGCTGGTGTGGGACGACGACTCGGGCAGCCACTTCCTGGTGCACCCTGCGCTGGCGATGCCGTTCTGCGTGACGGTGGAGCGGAACCCGACGTGGAGCCGGACCGAGTACACGCTGGAGCACATCGAGAGCCCGCAGCACCTGGCGCGGCTGACTCGGGACGGGACGGGGACGGGCTGGCTGGAGGTGGACACGGGGATCGCGGCCAAGATCGACGCCGTCTACCTGGCCGACGTGGCCGTCGCCGCGCTGATGCTGGTGGCGCACGGGGACGGCGACTTCAGCAGGCGCGAGGTCTTCGACCCGCCGCCGACGGTGCCGCCGCCGGCGTCGGTCAGGGGTGACAGCAGGCAGGAGAGGAGGCCGGCCAGCCGGATCAGCAGGCTGAGCGCGAGGGTGGGGAGCGGTGACAGGAAGGAGAGGAAGGCGGGCAAGAAGAGCCGGATGGAGGAGTTCGAGCTGGACCTGGAGAGCCAGACGAGTGACCTGAAGAAGCACCCGAGGAAGGACAAGGACGATGACAAGATGCCGGGGTGTGCGAGGGCGCTCATATCGCTGCTTAGTGTCACTTTCAAGTGTCTCATCTGGTGTGCGACCATCCTGTTCAAGGCGCTGACGGGGTGTATTGGGTTGTTGGCCAGGTGCTTGACTTCTGAGAAGTTGTAATGGCGGGCCGCACAAGCATGAATTGAATGATCATATGATGATATGGAGGCCACTGGTAATGGTTCAAGCGATATCGGCGGACGGTTGCGGGCATGGAATTCCTCTTGTATTCTTTTTTTCTTCTTCTTCTTAGTTTCCCATGATACCTCTTTCCGAGATATGTATTAGGGGCAATACAGGGTATCTCGGTAGCCCTTGCGACTGAATATGAATATTGTCTTGATGCCCCAAAGCAGCTGCAACAAGGATACTATTACCACCATGGCTCTACCTCTTCCGCTCACGTATTTTGAAGGCCTTCCCTTTCTTGTTGACGCCTCCGACTGTTGCCGTCTTTGCCATGCGTGCCCGTTGCAACTCAAGCTCGCCCTCAGCATCGGTCAGCGCCTTGAGCTTCTTCTTCGCATGCCGCAGCTTCCGCCGTAGTCGCTCCGCGTTCTCCAGCTTCTTTTTCGTCTCGGCGTTTGGCTCTTTATCGAATTGCTCAAAGTCGTCGTCGTCGTCCATATCTTCGTCGTCATCGTCCGCCTCCGGTGGTGGTAGCTTGTGCTCCAACTCCGTAGCAGAATCGGCGAATACGATCTTTTTCGGCCTCGGTTGCGATTTTGGCCTCCTTGGAGCCGCGTCCTCCTCGCTGTCGAAACCGTCTTCTTCCTCGTCCTCATCTGGGCTGGCGCCAGTGAACGCTGCCGCTATCGCGACCTTCTGCTCGAGTTCGGAAACCTCCTTGACCACCACGTTCCGCATGGTCCTCAAATATCCCAGATCTTGCGTCTTGAGCAGCCTCACTGTGTCGATATCCAGAGCCTTGTTACCACGATCGCCTTCTACCGTGCCCGTCCATTTCTTGCCTCCTGCGAAGCGACCCGAGGAGAAGTCTCGAGACACCATGCCAAAGTAGAACTCATCTTCGTTTCGTTCAGCAGCCTTCTGTTTGAGCGATTTGAGGACGGTCTGCTTCTTCTTGTGGTCTTTTGCTCGGAGGGAGTAGTCCTGATAATACTGTCAGCCGGGGCAATCGGAAAAGAAGACGTGTAGGATGGTAGAGATCATACCTTGTGTTTCTCGAGGAGGCCGAGCTTCTCTCGCTCCCTGAGCTGGCCTCTCTCGCGATGCGAGCGGCGCTGTACCGCGTTTCTCATAGACGACATGGTTGCGTATCTCGTGTTGTGTGTGGATACTAGGATGAAAGGTCGATTGTGGAGGCAAGTCTGACGACCGTTCGAGGTTCACCTGCCTAGAAATTTTGAAGGCTGTAACCGATAAGATAACGAATAAGAACCACCGGCGCAAGGTCTCAAAAAGTTCGGGCGTCGGGGTCCGGATTGCCCGATTGCCCGGCCGGGCTCAGCCGTTATTGCGTTATGCATGCGGCTCACACCACCAGAATTGCCAGGTACGGACGGCACTTCAAACTATCCAGGACGGTATCACTTGAGCAGCGTTCACAGATCCGCAAATTGAGCGACTTGGTGGTATGATTGCAAGATTACAACCGAAAACACCTCAAAAAACTCCCTGACCCAAAGCGCAAACAAAACCTTTCCGAGGCATCAGTCGAATCGAGCGAAAAGCTTACGGTCTGCTCCAGCAACCGCTTCACTTACCAAGCCTTCGGACGTCCGAGCCTCGACGTTGGGTTCCATAGCTATAGAGAAAGGCAATGAACATCGTGCTTCCAAAATTTGACTGCACTCTTCAACGGCACTCACTGTGATACCTACGGGTACGATCCAACTTACGTATGCCCAAGACTACTGGAACATGACATACGCAGTGTTGGTGTGAAAGACGGACTACCTTCCGGCTCGGATGTTGCTCGGATGTTGGTGCGGTCAGGTCGCTGACTGGTTGGCACGAATACCAAACATGGTAACTTTGGACTCCAAGGGCAATCTCCTTGCGCTCCGGTGTCCTAGGACTATGGATTGATTGGATCCATGTCCGGTGTCAAGGTTCTACAGCTGTCCAGGACAGCTACGATGCGAGGCCGCGGTGGCTGGAGTCTACATAGCGGTTGTAGCCGCCAGGGTTATAGTATGGGATCTAAAGGTCGTGGGTATAAGGTGGAAGACATTGGAAGGATTTGAACAGTGATTTACTGACATACCATGATTAATAAGATGGCAAGGAAGAAAAGAAACCAAGATGGAAGGAAAGCTATTTGCAGGCGAACTCTCCCCTATTGTTTCCCTTACCCAGCAGCAATCCAGTGAGTGGATGTGTTTGAGCCCAGATGGAGATCCAGGGGCCCCCATGTTCCGCCTAAACTTCTATCTTTCACCGTTTGTATGCTTATAATTACGAGCTGCATGCGATAAGGAGGCAGAGGAGTTCATATACTGTGTAGTCCAGCAGTCTGGACATTGGAAGAAACCTGGCCATTGAGATTAAGATTTCCATATATGCCCGCCATGGCTTGGGCCTTCAGGGCCCTTTCCCGGCTCTTCTAGGCCCACTTTCCGCCCTTCAGCTGCAGCCCCAGCGCCCCAAGACCCCAGCAGTGCCCAGCACCCCGGCCTCCCCCCTATTTTCTAGACTTCTATTTCCGGCCATACCTACTGTAAAGTACTAGTCTATACCGGTACGCAGATCATCGTCTCTCCCTTGACTCCGGACTTTCCCCCGGATTTCTTCTCGATACGAGACTGCAATCCTGCATGATGTCATTCATCCCTCCCCAGTTTCAGAGAAACCTGTGGGCTCATCTCTAATCTAACACTAACTACCTAGGTAGGTACCTTGGTAGGCTGTACGCATCCGTATGGTACCGCGCAGTAAGCTTCTTTCCTTCGAGGTAGGCTCCCCCCTTCGAACCCGAGGTGGACCGTCCAACTGACTGTGCATAGGGGTTAGCCAAGGAAAGACTGTGACATGTTGTCGATCGTCTGTCTCGCCGGTGGGCCAGACATTGGAAGAGGATCAATGACCTTCAAGAAGCCTTGGGTGGCCTTCCAAGGCTACCTTCCAAGGGAACTGGTCATCCCTGCTCGGCCTGAATTGACGGGACAGCAAACAGCTCATAGCACTGTTGATCTGTCAACCGTTATGTGATGTGACAAGGGTCCTGGGGATTGATGTACACTGCAGTAGGTCTTGTTGAGGGTTGATCAGTTGAGGGAACTGCCCATCTCTCCTCTATCTTGTTCCATAAGCTCATCAACTGTCCTCCCTCCTCTCTCTCGATCTCTCTTTTTGTGTGTGTTTCTTTGGGGACCTCTTCACGACTATCGTTAATATCGTTCGTTCATCACATGCTTCCCCTCGTGGTGTGTTGCTAGACAATGCCTATCATGAGCACACACCGTAAGCCGCTCCGGCTGGTCGTTTTCGTGGCGTTTGTGCTGCTTATATCGTTCTATACCCTATCCGACCGCCTCGAGTTCAAGGCTCCCCTTGCCGTCTACATAAATCATCCTTACGCCTATGTCCGCAGCAGTTTCGACTGGGCGCGTCGGAAACAGAGATACCCCGTGCATTCATACGAGAAACTCCCCAAGCAGCCGCCACACCGGTTAGCCAAGATACAATATGACTTTGAGAAGAACGAGGGCGTGCAGGAGTCGCGCAGGAGTGAGGTCAAGAAGACCTTCAAGAAGTGCTGGAACAGCTACAGGAAACACGCATGGGGCTACGACGAGCTCACGCCCATCTCCCTGAGGGGCGCCGACTCCTTCTCCGGGTGGGGCGCCACGCTGGTCGACTCGCTCGACGCCCTCTATGTCATGGACATGCACGAGGAGTTCACCGAGGCCGTCCACCACGTCGTGGGCATAGACTGGGACAACCACGGGGACCACGAGATCTGCAGCCTCTTCGAGACCAACATCCGGTACCTGGGCGGGCTGCTGGCCGCCTACGACCTCAGCAACGAGGCGGTGCTCCTGCGCAAGGCCACCGAGCTGGGGAACATGCTCTTCAACGCCTTCGACACGCCCAACCGCATGCCCGCCAACTCGTTCCACTTCGAGAGGGCCAAGGAGAGCCTGCTCATGCCCTCGACGCGGGAGATCTCCGCCAACGTCGGGAGCCTGTCTTTGGAGTTCACGAGGCTCTCGCAGCTGACGGGCGACCCCAAGTTCTTCGACGCCATCAGCAGGGTCAAGAGGGAGCTGCAGAAGACACAAGACGGCACCAAGCTGCCGGGCATGTGGCCGACCTTCGTGGACGTCCAGAACGGCTTCCTGACGCCCGACAACTCCTTCACGCTCGGCTCCATGGCCGACTCCCTGTACGAGTACCTGCCCAAGATGTACGCCCTCCTGGGCGGCCTGGACGACTCCTACCGGGAGATGTACGTCAAGGCCATGGACACGGCCAAGGCGTTCCTCCTGTTCCGCCCCATGGTGCCGGACGAGGAGACGGACATACTCTTCTCGGGCACCGTGCTCTCCAACGGCAACGGCATCATCGACCTCATGCCGCAGGGCCAGCACCTGACCTGCTTCGTCGGGGGCATGTTCGCCCTCGGCGGGAAGCTCTTCGACATAGCGGAGGACCTCGACATCGGCGCGAAGCTCGCCCGCGGCTGCGCGTGGGCGTACGCGTCGATGCCCACGGGCGTCATGCCCGAGGAGTTCACGCTGGTCCCCTGCAAGGGGGCGAACCTGGCCAGGTGCGAGTGGGAGGAGGGGCGGTGGTCCAAGTCGGGCAGCAACCGGCTCCCCAAGGGCTTCTCCAGCGTGCACGCCCCGGGCTACATGCTGCGGCCCGAGGCCATCGAGAGCGTCTTCTACCTGTACCGCATCACGGGCGACCCGGCCTGGCAGGACACGGCCTGGGGCATGTTCGAGTCCATCCGGCGGGTCACCGAGACGAAGTACGCGCACTCGGCCATCGAGGACGTCACGAGGGGGAACACGCCCAAGAAGCTCGACTCGATGGAGAGCTTCTGGCTGGCCGAGACCCTCAAGTACTTCTACCTCATCTTCTCGGAGCCGGACCTGATGAGCCTGGATGACTACGTGCTCAACACTGAGGCACATCCGCTGCGGATACCGAAGCCGTCATGAAAGAGACGGGGTAGTTGGAGACCATGCGACGGATGAACCTCGGTTCTCAACAGTGGTGCCTCACCTCGGGCATCATGTGGACATGTATGCTTGCAGGCGAGGCAGGAAATAATGGTCTGGAGGAGTTGAGATGAGGGCAACTGCGCGGATTATTCTGCCGCTATGGTTCCATCCCTCGGCCTCTACAGGATAGACTGGTCATCATAGGCCCGATACTTTCTCGATCGAGGGCTACATGGAGCGTATTTGTTATTCACGGGAACGCATTGGCGCGGTTAACGGGTTTGGGCATATGATTGGGGAATTTCAAGGATTAGTTTCATTGGGCATATCTTACAATGCGAGACACAATGCAGTTCAGTGGTTTATCGTGTGCACCGCGACCTGAGGTACAAATTATACATTACTTTACACGAGAGGTAGCTCGGTCACCGAATCTGCAGTAAGACCGCTTGTACCTCGTAAACAACGCAAACACACCATCTATTGAAATCCGTACTAGCGCACCGGTTATGTCTACCGGCCGAAGTCAGGTCAATGTATGTTTCCGCGGGGCGGTGGGTGAGAAGCGGAAGGAGACCACGGTCCAATCCCCGTGCTTGGTAAACATAGGTTTTATTTCTGCATTCGGTATTTTTCTTCTTCTTCCTGTTCCCCAGTCCCCTTTCTCTTCATGTTCTTTTCGCCTCTATCTCGCTCTTCTCCACTGGTGGTCGAACATAGAAGAGAAGAGAGCACTGTCCGGGCTGCACAGGGGTCGGTAGTAACCTGTTAATGTGTGATGTGCAGAAGCAGCACATCTGGCTGGGTTTGATCTATTTCCCCGGGGGTATTTGCCCTAGTCTGTTCATCCTCTGCGGAAGCAGGTTCCATACATGACACACTCCTTCCCGACCATCTACGCTCGTCTGAGCAGCGCTTGTCACCCGTCTACGGGTCCATCCTTCGAACTGACCCACGTTCCTATTGAACGAGCCATTAGTCTATACCCCCCACACTTGACGAGGCTCTAAATCACGCGTGAGCTCTTTATAGCAAGCTCTCCCACATGACGATGCCCCTTAGCTTAGCAGGGTCCCCAGCGGGTGCTGTCCCACTCCACATGCTGCGGACATACGGTGTCGTAATCACGTCCTCCTGTATGAGGGTAGACCATTCGTCATACCGCTTGATGCGCTCACGCGCAAGTGACGCGCCGCATATCTCGTCACGTACCCCGTGGCCGTGTCGCGTTGCCACGCGAGCTCGCCCTGGACATATGTGATCGGCTCGCAATGGGAGGTGGTGTCTTGGTTATTTTCATGCACCGCACAAGGTCGGCTCAGGACCCACTACCGCTGCCGCTGCGTTGCTGTTGCAAATGCTCGAGATTCACCTTGTTCAGGTCGACACGAAGCGGTCTAAGTAATAATCCCGGTCAGCCATCCCCGTGTCGTGTCGTATCAAATGGCCGAAAGAGAGTGGGTAACAAGGAGGCAACTCATAACTCACTGCTTTAGTTCATCGGAGACTACACCGCCCCGCGCTTCGATCTGCTCGACAAGCTGGCGTCGCTCCTCGATCTTCTCCAGGATGAACTGGACCGTCACGTTCAAGACGTGGCCCTCGGAACGGCCCTGCCCCTCGAGACCAGGCACGAGGGAGGCGACCTTGTCGAACCCGTCGCGGATTGCTTGGCGGCGCTTCTGCTCTGTTCATTCACTTAGCATCTCGCCGGACTATGGGCTGGGTGGGGAGTCTGTAGTGCCCGCCGGAGACACGTACCTGAGGAGATGTGGTTCTGCCGTTTCTGCTCCTCGGTCAACCGGGGCTTGTCGTCCTGGGGATTGCCGTTGTTTGCGGCATCGAGTGGAGGAGAAGACTGTTCAGGGGAGGACATTATAGGTTCTGCGATGAGGGAAACCGGTGTCTTTCAGTGAGACTGCAGAACATAAGGCCTTGTTGATCTTTGCTCGGCTCTGGGACTCGCCGAGGTCAAACAGAACTTTCCACCGGTCTCCATCAACAAAAGCCTAGTCTGTAGTGCTTTAATTTGGCTTTACTGGCCCAAATCAGATTCGTAGTTATGTTATGGGTGCGAGTCCATATGTGGGTAAATGCTGAAAGTGCGAGATAGTAGAGAGAGGGTTTGCGATGATGTGGATCTGCGTGCGAAAGTGAGGAAATGCTGCGTGGAGAGAGGCTGGAAGAGAATTGTGATTCTGTACAAAGGCCGATAGCCTAGTGAGAGCCGTGCCTTGAAAGGTCAAAATTAATCGAATCGTGATGATGTTGAAGGTCGGAAGATGTCTACTGAGGGTGGTGGTGGTAGTGGTGGTGGTGTTGATGCTGTCTGTGTACGGGAGAGTCGAAATTCACGAGTACATCAGTAAGTGAGTTGAGTGCATGTGCTTTCTGCAAACCAAGAGACATGTGACAGACTGACAGACCACCAAAACGACCCTTGCGCTTTATTATGCTTGGTGGCTTGGATGCAGATCCCTGCAATCAGCTGCAACCTGCAAGTGTTTGTGTGGGGTAGATACTGTACCTAAGTTCTTATTCCAGCCGTTCCTCTACAGTACTACTGTCTGGGTACCTAGGTACCTCCACGGTCACCACTACATCCAAAGCTCGACGAGAGTATTGCAATATAATATACAATATTTATCGTTGTATCACAAGCGGGGATAGCTCAGTTGGGAGAGCGTCAGACTGAAGTTTCACTTCTGGTCCAATACCTAGGTATATCTGAAGGTCGTGTGTTCAATCCACACTCACCGCAACACATATCATTTTGTCTTTTTTGCTTCGCGTTCGTACAACCTTTGCCCCTGAATTGCTAGGTAACGAACGGCAGGGCTCTATGGATGGTTCCACTGCTGGTTCCCGGGGCTAAGTGCCCCTGAAGGTTGCTGGGGCCCACTGCTCCTCTGGACGTCATGTACCCCTAACCGACCGACAGACTCATTGTCTACCAACCTAGGTACTTAACGTAATACTTCGTGTGCAAGGAAGTCGCAATTCGAGAAACCTTCCAACTATAGTAATCCTCTCTAGCAGCTTGACCTTTCAGCATCACACCCTCGCAATGGCATACACATCCGTACCCTCCGACCCGGCCCCAGACTACATTCAGGCAGCCCGCGATCATGGCATCCGCCTCAGGCAGAGCGCCCCTGTGCGCAAGGGACCGCTGCCGTTCGAGCTGCCCATCATACAACACCTCAAGGGCAAGAGGGTCATTCTGGCCTCGGCATCACCTAGGAGGAAAGCCCTCCTGGGACAGGTAAGACGTCTACCAGCTCCGAGCAGCTAGAAAGCCCCAGTTCCTTGCGACGCTAACCTACCTACCTCCCTACCTGCAGGTCGGCTTCCAGAACCTAGAGGTTCTCCCCTCCTCCAAACCCGAAGACCTCTCCAAGAAGGACAACACACCCTACGAGTACGTGGCCGCCACGGCGCGACAGAAGTGCCTGGACGTATACGAGTCCGCCCTGGAGGAACAAGCCAAGGCCGTCGAGTCCAAGTCCAAGGACCCGCCCGCCGACCCGGAGCTCGTCATCGCCGCCGACACGGTCATCGTCACGCGCGACGGGCGCATCCTCGAGAAGCCCAAGAACGAGCAGGACCACGTCAGGATGCTCAAGCACCTGAGGGACACCCGGATGCACAAGGTCCTGACGGCCGTGGTGTGCCTGGCGCCCAAGGCGGACGCGAGCCACCCCGGGTACGAGATCGCCGCGCACACGGAGGAGACGGTCATCTACTTTGCGCAGGAGAGCGACGGGCTGCCGGATGATGTTATCGAGAGGTACGTGAAGACGAGGGAGGGCGCCGATAAGGCTGGTGGGTATGCGGTGCAGGGGATCGGCGGGCTGGTCTTGATCGAGAAGCTGGAGGGCAGCGTGGATAATGTGGTCGGGTTGCCGGTGCGACAGACGTTGGCGCTGGCGGAGAAGGTCATCTTCCAGCAGGGAGAGGAGGAGGTCCAGTGGAGTGATGAGGACGAGGAGTGAGAAGAGCAAGGGTGAGGGCTAGAAGGGGCGAGGAGTCCGGTGAAAGACCGGTCAGAAGGCCCAAGGTGGTTCACTTCACGACGGGCATCGGGTGATGGTCAGGACCGGATGTCAGGCTGGGGTGGCAAGTCGGTGGACGAAGCGAACTAATGGAGGCTACATAGAAGTAGTCCGTACAGCTCTTCCCACCTGGCTCTTACCACTCCCTCTGATCTCACCTCAAAGCGGACATCGGCTATACCTCTGCTCATAGACCCCCGCCATCCATCACATAGATCGATCGGGGGTATTTGGTACAGCGTTTCATGCCGCGGGTTGGAACAAGAAAACTGCTACCACTGGAAGCGTCTCCTCGGGTGTTTGGGAGGAGGGGCGCATAGGTAGCCGCCAAGTACATCAGATGAAGGGACATATATAGATACGGCCACGAGCTTGGGCCAGGGAGATGGCTAAAAGCCCGAACAGGAAACATATGCTTGAGCAAACCAATAACTATCAATGGACAACCGCCGGGGGCGTTTGGTCTAGTGAGAAGACTATCACTATGAGGCCATTTCCTCTATTGTCATTTCCCAGTATCTTAGCTCAGGTTCACAATTCAATGAGCTTACTATGTCCACCCTCTCTTGGGCCTAGAGTTTCAACATAAGGTTGGAAGCTTTCGGATGATTGCACGGCGTCGGTCCGACTCCTGATACAAGGGGGAATGATTGACCACTGCCAGGTGTCAAGCCCAGATCAAGACTTGCGACATTGAAGACCAATATTGAACAGTAGAGATAGCCTGTAACAGAGGGGAGGGTATCACAACTTTTGATTTCTATTGATATGTGTCTACTTGCTTCTTCAAGAACTGGAGCAGCTCTGACGCTGTCATGGGTATGTCGTTCTTCTGGTCCTTCAATGACGGGATGCCAGAGACGTTTACACTCACACTTCCGGCCTCGACGTTCTTGGGACCTATCACCACAATGGCACCGTAGCCCTTGTTCCTCGCCTCGCGGACCTTCAGGCCCACGCTGCGAGGGCTGTCGTCCAGGTCAACAGCCAGCTGCGAGGGATGGCTCACCTCCGCCGGGGCCGCCTCGCCGTCTGCCGTTGGCTCTCGCATGCTGCTCGCCGTACCTAGGATGGTGTCCACGGTCTCCCTCGCCATCTTCAACACGGGTTCTGTATCGTTGACGGTGATGACGGCCACCTGGCGAGGGTTCAGCCAGAACGGCCACTTGCCATTGTAATGCTCTATCAAGAGCGCCATCAACCTCTCCATAGAGCCCAGCACGGCCCTGTGGATCATGACGGGCCGTACCCGGCCCATAAAGGCCTGCTGGGCCGGGTCGGTGACGGCCAGACCCCTCTGTTCGAGCTCCGGGGCGGGCGCCTCATACTCGAGCTCGAACCTCTTCGGGAGCTGGAAGTCGAGCTGGATGGTAGCCGTCTGGTGCTCCTTGCCGTCGGAATCCTTGAGGATGATGTCGATCTTGGGCCCGTAGAAGGCGCCATCCCCCTCGTTCAGAGTCCACGCCTGCCCCGCGTGGTCGAGCGCACTCTTCAGGGCGCTTTCCGCCTGGTCCCACTCCTCCAGGGAGCCGATGTAGTGCTCCTCCGGCCTCGTGGACAGAACCAGTCTGTACTGACCCAGCCTGAAGGTATCGTACGTCTCTTTGACGAACTCGAGCGTCCGTCGTATCTCCTCCTCGATCTGCGACGGCCGGCAGAAGATGTGCCCATCGTCCTGGTGGAACCTCCTCACGCGGGTGAGGCCGCTGAGCGCACCGGAGATCTCGTTCCTGTGCAGTGGCGAGAAGTCGGCATATCGGATCGGTAGGTCGCGGTAGGAGTGCCGGCGGCCGGCGAAGATGAGGCAGTGGCCCGGGCAGTTCATCGGCTTCAGGCCGTATTCATCCTCCTCGGTTGCTTCACCATCTGCATTGTCGCGCCGAGAGGGGCTCGTGCTGGTCACGGTGAACATGTCCTCGGCATAGTTCTCGAGATGGCCCGACTTGGCCCATAACGCTTTCTTGTAGATGGTCGGGGTGATAACCTCCTGGAAGCCATAGCGGACGTATTTTCGGCGGAGGAACTCGATCAGGCGGTTGAAAATGCGGGCACCGGCTGGGAGGAAGATGGGACTGCCGGGGCTATATATGGAGGTTGTGAAGAGCTCTTGTTGAACACCAAGGTCGCGGTGGTCAGCGGGTGGTTTGGGGAGGGAATCCTTCGGAGGAGGGCAGCTCGCGCAATGCCGGAGCTGGATCCGGCGCTGGAGATGGCATGTTGGGGAAGGCAATCGTAGCACGGCTGGGGATGTGGTATTGGTATAGGTATAACTGTGCCTAAGAGACCGCGATGAGGCTCTCACAAGCCTGGTGCCCAACATGGCGGTATTGCGCAGCCTCTAGATTAAGTAGACATAGTCCGACTCTATTTCGGGACGACTTGCGACGAGCAAGAACCAAAGCATGCCCACAGTCACAGCTACAACCTTGGAAGTCAAAGCTTCGATCGACCATTTCGGCATGTGCGGGTCGCAGCAGACACAATATGTACCTAGGTACCTAGGTAACTTAGCTGGTCTATGTACCTAGGTATCTGGTACCCCTGACCCCTCACGTGCCCCTGTCGAGTCGGAGCTGCGTCTGCAGGGGCCACCTGACGTTGGGGCAAGTGAGGGGGGACACACGGGGTTACTGTAGGAGGCCTGGGAGGTTCAAGTCTCCACACACTCACTACAGGCAGATATGGATAATTCTATCGTGATAACAACCTTGGAACCTACAATAACACACCAAAGTACATTAGAGAAGGCATCGCTCTAACGCAATTGGATATACGTAGACGATTTGCTCACAAACTCTACCAAAACTGCATACTCATCACCGAGTCAAAAGAAAAGATTACCTGCTGGACTCTTGACTCACTTGTGAATAACAATACCAACTGCCGTGGTTCACAGTCGTGGCTCACAATCGTGCTCACGTCCTCTCTGCTCCACAACAACATACCGGTACCTAGAGACCGCGTCGGCGATATCAGGCAACACCAGACAACACATCAAATCGCGTCTTGCCACGTCGTTGGCCACGGTCGCGTTCCAACTTCCGACTCTTGGCCTCAGGACACCCTCGAGTCTTGCCTGACTTCTGATCTATACACCAAGGCCGGGCAACCGTTGACGTACCGCATCATTGATACAGGAACCAAACAGTCATCAAGCTCCTCTGACGGCTCTCACCTGGAAAGCTCAATAAAAATTAAATTAGTTTGAGCAAGGATGAGCCGCTCAAGACCCAGGAGGCAGGCGCCTCCGGTTGAAAGCTCATGGCGCATAGTAGAAGGGGAGCACGATAGCTTCGACGCATCCACGGTGGCGGACGACTTCCTGGACGACGAAGTTATACCGTCCTCTAGCGGGCCCTCACAGCTCTCCAATTTCTCTCAATTCTCACAAGGCTCAACACAATCGCAAGGGAACTGGAACATAGGAGGATCCCAGGACGATAGCACCATCCACGATTTCATCAGCAGGGCCGACGACGAGCGGGTCATTATGAGGTCGCCTTTTCAACCATCCGTGCCTGGGGCTGTTCGAAGGATACCAAGAGGTTACAACGGTGATCCCTCGCTGCAATCGGAGTTCTATATGCCCAGGGTCCAAGTCGATAACTCCCGCCGTGGATCGTCCACGGGCTCATCCAGGACTATCAGGCCAGATGAAGTGCAGAGAGCCCGTCAACGTCTGCCTCCAGACGATGGCTCAGGTTCCGCCCGACGGCAACGAAACGAGCCAACAGATTCATCATCCGCCAAGCATGATGACCGGCCAAGTGTTTTTGATAGACTATCCGCGTCGCTCCCACACACGCTGTATGATATTTTGGCTTGGTGCTTTGGCTTGGTCGGCATGGCTTTGAGATTCGCACAGAAACCCCTAGCAATCGCACTCGCCATCTACTTGACCTTCGGCGGTCTCATCATCGCTCAGAACATGCTCACCAGATCTATATACACCTCGCTCTCACCCATATGCCGCATACCCGGGGCATCATACCTTACGCTCCCTTTCTGTACTCAGGGACCGGACGGCTCCCCAGCAGCAGCAGCACCAGGCTCCCCGGACGCGGTGGAATTCGACAGCCTGATGAACGTTCAGGAGCGCTTCGAGGAGGTCCTCGAGAAGAGCGCCAACGGTGTCTCCTTGCCCATGGAGATGAGACGCTCCGAGACGTCGATCCGCGATCTGAGGACCATGGTCCGATACAGCGAGCTGGAACGCAAGGACGAGCTCGTCCTCGAGTTTGACGGCTTCATCGGCACGGTGAAGGGCGCCACCAACGACCTGCTGAGGTTTAACACACACGTAGGCGCTGCGGTGGACGCCGTCATCAGCATCAACAGGTGGACGAGCCGCTATCTGGACGGGCTTGTGGCCGCGGAGCAGGAGAGCCAGGGGATGCTGAGCGAGCTCGCCACCTGGGTGTTCTCGCCCTTCCAGCCGGCCACCTTCTCGGAGCTGAAGCTGCAGGAGCAGTACGTCGAGCACACGGCCCTGGTGGGCGATAAGATCGCCAGCCTCCTCCTCGAGGCGGAGAACGTCCTGCGGGGCCTCGCCCAGGGCGAGGATCACCTCCACCGCATCTACGACTTCGTCACGCGCACCGAGAGGAGCGTCCAGTCCGACAAGGAAGCCACCCTCTACACGGTCTGGACCCTGGTGGGCGCCAACTTCCGAAAGATCCACAACTACAACATCCAGCTCAACCTGCTCAAGCAGGTCGAGACGCAGAGGAGCGACGCGGTCAGGCAGGTGTCCGACCTCGTCCTCGAGCTGGAGAAGATCCAGGCCGGGCTGGATGACCTGCGGGACAGGGTTGCGGAGCCGGAGATCGCGATGGCGAAGATGGGAGGGAGGATGCCCTTGAGTGTGCACATCGAGACCATCAACCGCGGTGTGGAGAGGCTGGAGGAGGCGAGGAGTCGCATCAGGGCGCTCGAAAACGACAAACTCAGGGAGGTGTTGGCCAGGGGTAAGGGTGAGGAGAGGCTGATTGATTCTTCATGACGATAGCGAGACAAGCTACGCAGACTCCATTTGAGTCAGTCCATGGGGTTGAAACGATAAACAGTGAACATAGATCGCAACGATGAGGGCACACTGGTTTGGGGGCAGAGGCGTTTGGATAGGTCGGAGGAAACAATCATGTTGGGTATATACTTGAGTACGTAGTCACGTAGCCGGTCATTGCCAATTGCGCCTGGTTTTCATTTGGTGTGGTTGACAGCGAAGAACATGATACCCTATATTTGCTTAAGCCATCTAGAGGCAAATTGATCACTCCTTTATGTGTGTTGCCATGTTGTGACACTCCGAGCAGACTCATTGGCACCTTTGTGCCGGGGTGTAACCCTGGTAGAGAGTTACTTCCATGCTTATATATATATATATCTTATATTTCCACCTACTGCCCTGTTGTTCTCAGCAGCATGCTATTTTAATCCCAATGTCGACGGGCCTTTCTCCGCCATCGGCGCAATGTTCCCACCTCACTGGCTCCAGCTCTAATACATGTCTTTATACTGCTGCAACCTAGCTATATATATCCAGCACATTCATATACTGTCTCTTGTCAATAGAGCTAGAGACCGTCAAGGCTCCTTGACTACTTTTCAGGCGCATTCAAACTCTTGCTCATTTCAATCTCAGCTCTTAGTACCTGACTCTGAGCTTGTCAGAGATACAAGTAAGAGGTTCGGCTCGACAGAAGCCCACTTGCAAGAGCTGCTCGTCCACGAAGCCACGCCAGAGTTCTCCCCTTCGTGGAAGAAAGCCGCTCTCCGACGTCAGGAAAAGGATACCGCCAACGACACCGGCATGGACCTGCAGAGATCGTATCACCATAGATTGTATACTATATACTACTTCCACCCCTAACAGATGAAGCAGGCTTTCGCAAGGTCGAAACGGACCGGCTGAACGGCATTGTCTACTACTGAGTTATCAAAAAGAACAGCCCCTATGACGGAACCCAGCAACTAATCACTCATGTGAAGGAGGTCAGCTTCTGTAGCGAGTCCCCCAAGGACTCCCTCCTCCTCCTCGTCGGCACATCGGCCCTCACCCACATCAACGACCTACAGGGGGGCGGTGCTGAGGGACCTCCGAACTGCCTGACCGGACACACCTACAGAACAAGGGCCCAGCTTTTCAGCTGTGACAACCCAAGGCTTCTAGAACTCGTTAACCCCAGCCTCTCTCGCCGTGCCTATGTATCGAATCAGCGAGAGGATCTGCTCCTCGACCTCGCCGAGCAATGCGGTCGCGAGACGACCTTGACTCTCATGCAGAAGGACAAGGTCAGTCAACCATCGTCGACGAGCTATACAACTTCCTTGAAGGGACCGATGAGAGCCGATGGGCCCTTCGCAATGGTCTTCATTGATCCGCGGTGCATACAGCCCCCATTTGGCCGACCAGCGCTCTCGTCCGCAGCAGGGCACGAGCAACATAGCCATGCCCCTCGCCAGCTATATGTATATCACCGCAGACGAGGACTTTTGGAGCCTTCCCAACTCCTCCTCCTCCTTCTCCTCCTCCTCCAGGCCATGCCCGGTGATTGCGGGATCCCCAGAGGATCCAGTGCACCGTGACCTTCCTTTTCCTACAGTACAAGATGTCGTCGTCGTCGTCTTCGTCGTCGCTCTATGAGGCATGCTGTTGCCCCGAGTGTCAGTAATTGCCCGTCGGCCCGCAAAAATAAAAATAAAATAAAAAGGGGGGGGGGAGGCTCCTCACCGTACTCCATACTCACTTGAAGCTTTATGAGGTCATGATAGACATTCTCGGTGCTCCAGAGGAGCATACAGACAAATCGGACTGGGCCAATGATCGAAAGAAGAGAAACACAAGAAACGCGCCGTGGAGTTGTCGTTTTGGGGACTACTTCGTGAGAGAGGTCCTCACTTGATCATATGTTGATAGCCAACCAGACCATATATCACCCGGTTTACTAGGAACTTAGAGCAATGGTAGTTCGAATACCAGTTTGCACAGTCGGATGAACGGAGAGGCGAGGGTTGAGGCTGTACCGCGGTGGAGGACAATGACGATGAGGAGACACACCCGGGGCATGTGGTCCACGTTTCGAATATCTTTGCCACCTCTGTTTGGTCGTGGAGTCTCGTCTGGTCATAATGGAAATATGTCTCTGAAAGAGCTGTATCTCCAGCAGTGTTAGCCACGAATTGTAGAAAGGTACAGCGGTGACGGCCAGCATGAGGAGAAAACGGAGCAACCACTTAGCGGCACTGGGGCAGAAGCGAGTTGAGACTGAGCCCAGTAGTGGTCCAGCCAAGCCTCTCGTTGCGAAGAGCTAAAGTTATGATATATCACCAGGCTTGTTGTTACTGGGTACGAGGAAGAGCACCAAGAAGTTGATTATGAAAGAGACCAAGATATCAACCATGTGCTAGATATACCTCCTTGAGTTTTTGCTATCCCGCTGATGTCCCTCATGAATCCTCCAACCCAGTGGTAAACCAGCCTTCCAACAAGAATGTGCCAATTTTCCGTTTCCTTGCCCTTCCTGCCAACATATCATTTTCCACCATCTGGCCCATCGTACTCCCCTTTTTCTTCCTCTTCTCGCCCGGTACAACGACACGAATCCACCCAACCACACACGATCACATCGGCCCAGAAGCCCTTTCACACTCGCTCCTATGCTTCCCGCCTTAATAAACGAAAAAGGCCTGTGCAAGCGGTAACTCCCCCGCCGGCTCAGCATCACAGACGACCCCGTCCGCCTCGACCGTGTACCTCTCCGGGTCGACTTTCATGCGGGGCATGGCATCGTTGTAGCGCATGTCCTTCTTGCCGACGGTGCGGCACCCTCTGACGGGCTCGACGCGCTTCCGCAGCCCGTACGTCTGCACCACGCCATGCTCGATGGATGCCTGGCTGACGAATAGAACCGACGTCGAGGGTACCAGTGGTGCGAACATGGGGCGCGCTATTACTGGCTGGACCGTTGGGATGGACGCATTTGGATCGCCCTAAGTGTGGTCTGTTCAGTCTTGTCGACCATCGAGGAGCTTGATGAGGGGAGATAGACAATGGGAAGGTACTCAGGAGGAACGGGAAAGAGATAGACTCAGGAGAAACATACCATCTGCGCCCAGGCGATCAACCCGCTTTTGACCACCAGACTAGGCTTCGTGCCGAACCACGCCGGATCCCATACCAATAGGTCCGCCAGCTTGCCCACCTCCACGCTCCCCACGAGGTGCCCCATGCCCTGCGCGAGCGCCGGGTTGATGGTGTACTTGCTGACGTACCTCTTGACCCTGAAGTTGTCCGCCCCCGTGCCCTCGTCCTCTGGCAGGCGGCCCCTCTGCACCTTGTTCTTGTGGGCCGTGTTCCACGTCCGCAGTATCACCTCCCCGCAGCGGCCCATGGCCTGGCTATCGCTGCTCATCATGGAGATTGCGCCCAGATCGTGGAGAACGTCCTCGGCGGCGATGGTCTCGGCACGAATACGGCTCTCGGCAAAGGCCACATCCTCGGGTATGTTCTTGGACAGGTGGTGGCATACCATGAGCATGTCCAGGTGCTCGTCGAGCGTGTTGCGCGTGTACGGCCTCGTCGGGTTCGTGCTGCTCGGAAGCACGTTCGGGTGCTCCACCACGCTTATGATGTCTGGCGCGTGGCCGCCGCCGGCGCCCTCGGTGTGGTACGTGTGGATGGTCCGACCCTTGAACGCTGCCAGCGTGCTCTCCACAAATCCAGACTCGTTGAGCGTGTCGGTGTGGATGAGGCACTGAACGTCCAGCTCGTCGCAGACGGACAGGCACGAGTCGATGGCGGCTGGAGTGCTGCCCCAGTCCTCGTGGAGTTTGAGGCCGCAGGCCCCTGCGATGACCTGCTCACGGAGGGCCTTGGGGTCGCTGTCGTTGCCCTTGCCGGTTATGCCGATGTTGACGGGGAGATTGTCGCAGGCCTGGAGCATCTGCCGCATGTAGTTGGCGCCAGGCGTGCAGGTTGTGGCAGACGTACCAGCGCTGTAGGTCATTAGTCAAGTGGCTCCTGAGCGCGCCCAGACAACGCAGGAGCCGAGCGAGGAGGTGGATGGGAAGATAGGGAGCTGTAAAGAATGCAGCTACTGACCTCGGGCCAGTACCTCCTCCTAGCATGGTTGTTATCCCGCTCGCGATAGCCTCCTCCACCTGCTGGGGGCAGATGAAATGGATATGCGTATCGATGCCCCCAGCCGTGATAATCCTACCTTCACCCGCAATGACATCCGTACAACTACCCACGACCATGCCCGGCGTGACGCCCTCCATGACATCCGGGTTCCCAGCCTTGCCGATGCCGACGATGAGACCATCCTTGACGCCAATATCCGCCTTGTATATCCCCGTCCAGTCCACGATCAGCGCATTGGTTATAACCATGTCCAAGGTCCTTGCGTCCGGCCGCCCGGTAGCCTGCCCCATGCCCTCCCGCAGCGTCTTGCCGCCGCCGAACTTGCACTCATCGCCGTAGACGGTGAAGTCCTTCTCGACCTTGACCCACAGGTCCGTCAGGCCCAACCTCACCACGTCCCCTGTCGTGGGGCCGAACATGGCCGCATAGGCCGCCCTGTCCATCCTGAAGGGCTCGATCGCCGCGAGGTTCTTCACGTCATTATCGGCGTCCGACTCGGGCACGTGCGCGAACCCGGCCTGGCGCAGCTTGGCCAGGATCTCGTCCTTCCGGCTTGCGCTCACCACGCCCTTGGCGATACCATTGCCGCCCTGGATGATCCTGTTGCCGGCGATGTCGACCAGGGTCACGGTCTTTGTGTCGCCCGGCTCGAACCGCACCGACGTCCCCGCCGCGATATCCAGGCGGTACCCGTACGCCTTGATGCGGTCGAACTCGAGCTGAGGGTTCGCCTCGATGAAGTGGTAGTGGCTGCCGACCTGGATGGGCCGGTCGCCCTTGCTTGTCACCTTGACACGCACGCGCTTACGATTCTTGTTTAGCTCCACTACTCCCTTGACGGGGATCACGGCGCCGGGCTGTCTTGCTGCCTCATAGTCCTCTTCTGGGGGCAGAGGGAACAGGTCTTGGTCGGGGATAGGCAGGAACGAACCGTAGAGGGCGCGGGCGAGATCCCCGTCATCACTGGATACAGGGTTGTGCACCGTGACCAGGTAGGTGCCCGTGGGGAAAGTGCCTTCGACCTGGATCTCATGGAGGGTGCTCAGGACGCTGGGCTGGACATGTCGTCTGCCCAGCATGGTGGCGCCGAGGGCCATGAGGTCGGCGACGGTGTGGTTGCCATCGCGTATCAGCTCCTGTAGGTTGCTGGCGATGAGTGCCTATCATGGTTTCTTATATTAGCATGACAGACTCTTCTCATGTCTCTCAGGGTCGAGGAGTAGGGCAAACGAGTGCAAGAAACGGGAACTCACAGTGGCCTCGGAGTGGTTCAGCTTGACGCCCCTGGCCAGACGTCGCTGGGCGAGGAAGCCCAGCTGTGAGATGGCGAGCTTATCGAGCTGGTGTTGGTGAGTATCGCGTTAGCATCCTGCATCCTGCATCCTGGATTATAGCCGTATGGAGAAAGTCGAAGTGAGGGTTCTGTTCAGTATCCGGTGCGTAGTCATTTCGGTGGGTGGGGTGGAACAACAACAGAGGAAGGCGGGATCATGATCATGTGTGTCTCAAGCAGTGACACCAAGATGGGAAGAGCGCCATTATGTAGCTTCCCAAGTCAAGGTCCCAACGTTCCGACGTTAGCTTGAGTAGGCAGGTAGTTTGTACGGACCTCTTTCGGAAAGAGATGCATCTTGTCTTTGTCGTCTTGTGAGTTCTAACCCCTCTATTGCACTCTCTTTTGGATGCCCTCACTCTCGCTCTCTCTCGCTCTCTCTCGCTCTCTCTCGCTCTCTCTCGCTCTCTCTCGCTCTCTCTCGCTCTCTCTCGCTCTGTTGTTGTTTTTCACTGCCGTCACAACCTGGCTACTAAGTTGTAGAAGGGTCTCATGAGATCGAATCGCAAAAGAGGAAGAAGAAGCGAACGGGAAAGACCTGGAGACTCTGGGCAACATTCCAACAGGCTGGCCAAGCTCAGGAATAATAATAATAAGCAGCAGCAGCAGCAGCAGCAGCAGCAGCAGCAGCAGCAGCAACCAACCCATCAATGGGAATTGAGTATGCAGTCACTCAACTGAAATTCGTATTCAATGTCATAGCGCGCATTCATGGGATAGTTATCCATCAATCAGCCCAAATCAGCCCACATCCCCCTACAGCCTCGGGTTCAATTGCCCTGAGAGGCGGGGAGGGGAGGCCTAAGCCTGCTGACTTGCCAAGTAAATTAGACAGAAACTGCCTGGGCCTCTCTCTATCTCCAGCTCTATCTCTGCCTCTATCTCTCTTCCGTGAAGTCAAATCGTGTGTTACCAGTAGCTATGTGTACCCCGCAACGCCCATCGCGAGACGGCCGGGCAGGGGGCGGGGGGCGCTATTACTGATAAGCCCTCGTGAACCAATGGCGGGGAACCCGGAACGCCCTTCAAGCGAGAGCCATGCAGTCCTCACCAAGGGGCTGGGCAGATACATAACATACGTACTGGAGCCTATACTTACCTATCATGAATTGAATTCGATGCCATCCGTAAACGGAATCCCATCCGGAGAGGCCTGAGCCTTGTATCCCCAGCTTGTCATACATGAGAAGGGGTTTATGTCACCTGCAGCCGAGAAGTGACAGGTCGTCCGGCCACCCTCGGGAGTTGAATGGTTGTGTGTGGAGCTGGGGCTGTACCTAGGTACCGTATAACAGGACCTCGCTTGGTTGTGGGACGGTATCATCCAGCAGCCACTCGCTCGCACTCACAAAGGGTAGACATTGTATTGTTATGAATTTATCATTGATTTGCCTGCCCTCCCTAAAGCCATGTACCAACTTGCCCCAGAACGGGATGCAAGTTTAATATGATAGTTACACAAACAACCGTAATCTACAAAAGCAGCAGAATCCATAAACCCTGAACGAGGCCGCCTGTCCTCAGTACTATGTTACGCCCGTCCGCCAAACACCTTGAGCAGAGACCGACTCCGACCGACCATCCACCTATCCGTGAAAAGAAGACGCAGTAGCAGTAGTAGCAGGGCATTGTTCAGTCCCTTTCACCCTACGGGCTGACTCCGTGCCCTTCTCTCCATCTCCTCTCTTCGTCATATAAAAACATACAAGGCAGGCAAGCTGTACAAACAACGACAACAGACCCTTCCCACAGAAGCACGGGTATAGTTCCCTCGCATGCCCGTTTGTGCGGACACGGGTATCGTACACGACATGTCCTCCATTGGGAAGGGAAGATGCTTTAAGTGCTCGCATCGGGGCGAGTTCTGGTCTGGTCGACATGACCTTCTCATCTTCGCCAATCCGTAGAGCCGAGGGCGACTTCATATTGGTTGGCCGTTGTCGACAAGGCTTCTCGGTCAAATTGTGCTTCTTGATCTTGTAGGAAGACGGGACCGAAGTGGCGCTGGTATAGGTCGAGTAAAGCAGTTGGAAATAAATCGAGGACGAGTGTCGCACCGAAACAGAAGAGGTATCATCGTCGCATGTGGAAGAGAGCCGGGTCGATAGCATGTTGATCAAGGAATGGGGCCGCCTAACCGCTCTTAGCCTTCTTGCGTCCCGATTTCTTGGGTTCATCCTTCTCGGGCTGCTCTACCGGCTTAGTAGATGTCCTCTTGCGCTTCTTGTCCGGGCTGGGCGCCGCTGCCGGGGCCTGGATGACGGCAGGCTGGGCTGGCTCAGCCTCGGTCTTGCGCTTGCGGGACGGCTTCGCCTTGGGGGTCTTGGCGGCGGGCTCCTCGACGGGCTCCGGGACGGGGACACTCTCTTGCAGCTGCTCGGCAATGGCGTCATGATCATTGCCAAGGTCGGCATCGACACCTCCAACGTGAGGCATTGGAATGCTGAACTCGTCGCAGTACCTGACAGCCTCCTCGTCGGTCATGTTCTTGGCGTTGGGGTTGCCGGCCTTGTAGGAATGAACACGAGCATTGTAAAGACGAAGGTTGTACTGGTAAGCCTGGTTCCATCCCTGAAGTGAGGTATCAGTAACGGCCGACAGGGACTGTGAAGTGGGATTGGGAGTGTATACTGACCAGCTTCTCCTGGGCAGACATGGAAGCCCAACGACGCTGACCCTCATCCTGTACGGCGCGCTTAGGAACACTGTCGCCAAGATCGGCAGCGATGATGGGCCGAGCAGTCTGCATGTAGAGGAAGTAGGGGGTCAGGGGACGCTTGGGGGCGTCGGGGTCGTGCTGGCGCTTCTTGCGCTCCTTCTTCTCCTCAACGGGGGCCAGGGGAATGCCGGGGACCTGGGGCAAGGGCTGGAAGCTGAAGATGTCACCAATATTACCAATGCCGACATCAGCGCCATCCTCGAGAAGGGTGGGCTCTCCGATCAGCAGGTTGGTCTGACGGAGGTAGTCGGCACTGAAGGACCGAATAAGGTCCTGGATGGTCGCAAGGCGCTGATAGACCTATGGTGGGTGTTAGTCATGGTATAAGATGGTATCCCCCCCCCAAAAAAAAAAGTAAACAAAGCCTAGCTAGAGATGCAATCCTCAAACGCTCCATGGCCCTCAAGCTGCCGAATTTGCTCAGGCATCACCACCTCATACTTGTGCCCTGACGCGTGCCGGGGCCGCGACACAACGCGACCTCACGTGTAAAATCGGTGTAAACAATGCCATAGATGATGACAATGAGAACTGAGGTGCGGCAGAGGTAGGTATGGGTATGATTGATCACGTGAGACAAAGAAATGCAGAGAAACGGTCGATCAGGCAGGGCAGGACCGGGCAGGACCATGTGAAAGTGGTACAGTATGAGAGGGACTCGAGTGTTGTCTGGCCACATCCATAATGATGTGCTGGCTGTGCTGTGCTGTGTATAATGTGGCTTGTGTGGGGTTTGGAGGGTAGAGCAAATAGCACTGGCACCAGCTCTGTGAAAGGTTGGAAGGTATGTTGTTGCTGCCAATACCATGTCATGTCATACTATGCCATGCCATGCCATGCTCAATTGAGCAGTTTGCTCAGCCTGGCTGGAGCTGGAAGCTGGAGGTTTGGAAATTGGGTGTAGCAACGTGGTTTTGAGGCCTTGGTGGGTTCTGAGAGGGGTCTGAGGGGGCAATTAGAAATAGTACATACGCTATCGCGAACGCGGATGAAGTTGTCGACATCAATAACCTTGTTCTGGTGGTTGACCAGGTTCAAGTTGGCAATGTTAGGGATGCTGGGAGCGGCAGGAGGGCCGGCGGGGGCCAACTGCTTCTGCTCATCTGCCTTCTTGGGGCGGGCCATTGTCGTTGATGTGCAGGTAGCTCGGTGGTGGTAGCGCTGGTTGAATGGCTTGTCGCTGTCGTTGCGGCGGGTGGTGTTGCAGTGGATACTTGGGTACAACTGCCTTTGTTGTGGTGGTGGTCGTTGGGCGGCTCAGGTGGATTCTGTCTAGAGTGATGCTCTAGTGATATTGTAGTGATGGTTGCTCGGGCAGTATGGTGGTATGCTGGTGTTGGGGTGGATGGTGCCCTGGGAAGGAAGCCTGGAGGGTCTAGGAAGTCTGGTGGTTTAGAGGTGTTGAAAGAGAGAGGAGTGGGAAGGGACAGGGCAGGGCCGGGTTGGGTGGGCGGGGTCGGGTTTATTGGAAATTTGGGGGGCTCAGAGCTGCTGGCTGATCTGGGCAGTCAGGTCAGTCAGGTCAGTTTGGCCAGTCTGGGGGAGCACCTGGAATTTGGGGAATCTGGGTGACCTTTCGACCTTTTGGTGCACTGGTGGCTTTTTTGGTGAGGGGCCTCTGTGGGAACTGCGCCTTTTGCTGGGTCCCGAGGTCCTGCAAAACCTTGGAACTGGGCCAAACAGACCTCCCACTGACTCCCAGGCCTTTTTTTGGCCTTTTGGTAACTTTGGAAAGGTCAATCCAAGCTCATCAGTCAGCACCCACCCTGGGCAAACCCGGAGCTCTCCCACCTCTGAGGTTCCCAAGGCACTCCAGCTGTTCCAAGGTTCTGCTGATTCTACCACCCACGATGCCTAAAGCAACCGCCTACATTATACGCCCCGAAAGCACCCACTCCATGTCCAGAAACCTCCCATGAATTTAGCAGCTAAAGAACATTTCCTCCAAGGCTTCCGCCAACTTCCGGCTTTAGTACTACCTAGGTAACTACGTAGGTAGATGACAAGGACGTATTGTTCCCCGTTATTGCTAATCTATACCTGTCTGAGTAGCGCAGGGCAACCCAACAGTGATGGTGATTTCAGCGTTCCTCTCTATAAAGTGATCGATTCCCATCGTGATACTTTCAGGTAGAGCAGTTCTTCCTTATAGCAGCCTGTGCCTATAGCTATATACACAAGGCTCTCCAGGGCTCCCAGACTCGAACAACAATCTACTTGGGATCCCAAGGATCAAATCCGAAACATTGCTTTCACAGCGTGCAACTGCAACAGCGAGATGTAAATGAGGGGCTGGGCAATCACAGGCGAGTCTGGACCAATTAGGTCGCTTACCTGCGGTTCTGGCAGGGGTCGTAAGCAACACTGGGCGCTAATTCGTCAGGGGTGCCGAAGGCGAGAAGTCCCCAGAAAGTTACAGGGTTGTGACGAGACATGCTGTAAGCACCTGGGCACCACCTGGACAATGCTCCAAGGTTGCCATCTAGACCTGGGCATGCTCCACACTCCAGAGCGATCTGGGCCAGCAGGCTGGCAGGCACATAGGAGATGGTGGCGCTCATTATTATAGACCACAGCAGCAGAGGTTCGAGCTTCTATTCTGACCTGAAGCCTGCCCAGGTGGTGGGCATCATCGGCTCGGGGACTTTGGCCAGTAGTGCTGTACAGGTGCGCGCCGGCAACAGCTCCCTCTTCTGCTAGCAACCTTGGGACCTTGGAACCCAGTGGAACGGATCCATATACCTACCTACCTAGGTATGTAGATACTTACTCTTACTTGGAAACCTACTAAGTACCTAGGTAGTATCTACTGCAGGTATTAAGGTAGATTCTTGAGCATCCGATAAGTTTTTTGGAACCCTGGAAAGGCAGGGGACTCGTAGGTGCCCAGGTGGAATCATTCCTCAGGGTCCAGGACCCTGCACAACACCGGCAGCTATGTCGAAGTTCAGGGTCGACCGCGCAACGGCCCGGCGGCTTCTAGTTGGACCTCGGAAGGTTCTGAGGCTCCAGGGCTCCAGCAAGGCTCCAAGGTTTGGTTCCCGCCAGGTGCTGTCCATTGTACGATTGGTAGGGCTTGGTGGGCACCACTACTACCTAAACCTACAGGCCACATAGGCAGCTATCTATCCGTCTTGTTTGCGTACGCTATCAACTCCAGAATAGCACACAATGATCAGATGTAGCAAACGTCCTTGGGGCTCAACATGCCTCCATCCACCTCCTCAATCGCGATTTATGAGCGAGTCTGCGTCGTGATATTGTAAGGCATCGCTCTCAATCCTTGTATCATACTCTCAGACGTAGACACATGGCGATGCCCTCATCCCTTATACTTCACCTGATCACCTCCTCCCGACAGAATACGAAGTCAAAGCCAAGCACTTGGGGCCGGGTATCACGAACTACTGGGTTGGTTCACGTAGACATTCCAAGTAAAAGAGAACGACAGCTTGCGGGATTTTTTTTCTTTCGAGTTCACTCAACTCGCTCACGGTCACCTAGCCAAGTAGTTAGGCTCTTGAATGGTTATCATCCTTGCGGCTCGCTGGCTTACAACACGAAAAACGATGACAGCTCTCCTTTCAGGAGAACCAACCGCCACCACCGCGTTCATCGCGATGCCTGTGTCTGCCCTCATCGCGTCTCTCACCATCCCAGCCTTCCTCTTCCTCACGACGGCCGCCTCCGTAACCGCCCTCATCACGCCTCTCACCGCCATAGCCGCCTCCGTAACCGCCCTCATCGCGCCTCTCACCGCCATAGCCGCCTCCATATCCGCCCTCCTCGCGTCTCTCACCACCCCAGCCACCTTGCTCCTCACGACGGCCGCCAGCGAAGCCGCCGCCGAAGCCTCCGCCGAAACCACTTTGCTCCTCGTGACGTCCACCGCCAAAGCCCCCGCCGAAGCCCTCACTACCACCCTCCCAGTGCCGCTCCTCCGTGTGCTGGTATCCCTGGTATACCTCCCGGCGCTCCTCGTAACCGTAGCCCTGCTCCCGGCCGCGGCCGTCGTCCTCCTGCTCGAAGCGGCGGAACTCTTCCCTCTCCCGTCCGTTGTCGTAGCGCGTCTCCGTGAACTCGGCCTGCTCGTAGCCACGCCCGTCAGGGCTGCGCCCGTACTGGCGGATGGTCTGACTAACACCACCGTCCGAGTCACGGTGCGGCTTCGACTCGAAGGTGTCGGCGTCTTGCTGGAATGCACTCCCCAGCAGGGAGGTGACGTTGCCGAGGAGGCCACCACCCTTGGTGGGCTCCTCTGACGTCGGCAAGTTGACTTTTCCGCCCGTCGAGTTCGAGATGAAATCAGACAACCCACTCGTCACACCACCGATGATCGCCCCAGCCGCAGCACCGGCGATTTTGTCCTCCTGGCTCTGCTCGTCGTCGCCATTGGCAAATTGCTTGTGCATGTGCATCTTGCCACCACACCCGTGGCCGTGGCCCGTGTCCTGCACACCCTCCTTGTGGTTCTCGCCATGCTTGACGCCACTCCTCGACAATTTGCGCCTGTACTCATCCTTGGCGTCGTCGGACAGCTCACTCCACCACTCCTCCACGGAGCGGAACATGATCTCACGGCCTTCTCGAGGGCCGTCCTCGGCCAAATCGCGCTGGGCGGGGTGGTGCAAAACACCGCCGATGATGCGGCTGACGACGTTCTTGACAACGACGTGGTCATCGTCCCAGGCCGCCATTATCTGGGGGACAACCCAGGCGACGACCTTGGAGGCGGTCTTGCCGGCAATCTCGTTGAGGATGTTGGAGAAGTGGTCCTTGGATAGCATAGAATGTGTTGGGTCGGTGCTGTTGTCATCGTTGAAGACAATGAGCTGTTCGTTCTCGGAGCTCTGAATGATCTCATCGGAGCCAGTACGGAGCTCGTTCTTGACCTGGTTGATCACGGGTACCACGAAAGGTGCGATGATAGAAAAGACGAAGACGGAGAGTTGGTCCTCGAGCTGCTCGACTAGCTTTGGTAGGACGGGGATCTTCTCGATCGCCTCGGTGATATTCTTGAGGATTTCGTCATGGAACTCAATCGCGGGCATCACCTGCTCAAAGATGTTCTTGACGTAGAGGGTGTATTCTTCGGGGTCGCGCGGGGAGATCTGCGTCTGCTCCAACTGCGCGGCATTGGCATTCTGCTGGATATCATCCAACTTCTGCTTCTTGTCATCACCACCGAAGAGGCCGTCTGGGATCATGTCAAGCAGGTTGCGCAGGATGCTGGTGTCGCTGTTCTGGCTCTCCTGCAAGGTGCCCTCGAGCTCGTCAATCTCGTTCTGGGTTAGCTTGTCGGACACCTCGCCAGTGACCGAGTGGAGGAAGTCCACACCACCGAAGGTACCAGTAACGATGGGGTAGACTTTGTGGCGGGCGCCTTCGAGATGAATCTTGGTGTTGCGGCCCACGTGGGGGAAGACGTCATGCTCGCCAAGCTCGATGAGGGCAAGCTCGCAGTAGTTGCTATGCGCCAAAAAGTCTATAAATGACAGTCAGTGCCAAGCTAATTTGAACGTGGTATGTGGATAACTTGCCCTCCAGGCAGTGAAGGCCGGTTCCCAGCAGTCGAAGAGCCTCGTACAGGTCATCCTTGTTGTTCTCGCGGCGGTATCGTCGACCAAGCGTGATACACTTGGTGAAGAGGCGCCGGACGTGAAGAGCGCTGGTCATTATATCTAGATTCTCGTTCGCAATGTAATTCTTCATGCCAGTCTCCGGGTCGATAGCCAACTCGACGTTGTCGTCGACAGGTCCTCTCAGACGTTCATCATATTGACGGGCATCGATATTGTCAGCGTAGTTCTTGGGGTTATCAATGTGGTCTGTGATGATTGTCAGCAATTGTGGCATCGAAAGGGATTGATGCATCGTACCTTCAGGCCGGTAGGTGCCCAGGCGTTCGGCAGTGACCTCGAACTCCTTCGAGCCGTAGCCGAAGGTCAGGAAGCCAAGAACGCAGAGCAGGAGACGGATGGCCTCCGCAGAGACAGATTTAACAGTTCCAACATCAATGGCCTGGGAGTAGTCGCGGAGCCAGTTGCCGAAATAGGTGCGGGAGACCATAAGCTTGTCAAACTTCTTGCCGCCGACGGCTCGGGCCATCAAGATCTTGAGAAGGGTGTCTTCAATGTCGCCATGGCGCCCTGTAGATAAGAGTGTTTAGTATGGACGACTGATGGCCGCGTGGAGTGGGAGACACTGGCTTACAGTTCTGGCCCTCGACCTTGGAGATACCAGCGATATTGCCAGCTCCAAAGGCATGGGCATGTCCGGCGAAGAGGAAGAGGAGGACCAGCCCCATAAGAAGGGGAGACATATTCAAGGACGGCATAGCGTTCTAACTCTGTTTCCTCCGACAATGGTCAGCCTTAGTCGCATACGGTTGAGACAGGGCGACAAACCTTACTGACCGCCTTTCTTTGCCAATGTCAAGTAGTCACAGATGGGTGAGCTCCTTGGGGCTCCAGTGTTCGTGATGGGGGGGGGGGCAATACTATGTAGGTATGCCGTCTGCTTGAGGCTGTGTCCAGATTGCCTCGCTACGAAAGGTTGCTTGATTTGAAGAAGAGAGAGTAGGATGAAAAGAAGACGGCGGGAAGAGCACGAAGACAATGGCCGTGGAGAAAGGGCCCGTTCAAGGCGCAGCACAGCCGCGGAGGTTAGGGAGGACAACTGTGGCAGTGGATAGTGGTGTTCAAACGCGCCAAGACTCCATTCAGAGCTCAGCTTTAGAAGCTCTAAGTGGAGTGAGGGGCATTTTCGCGCGGATGGAGGGGTATGTTGGGCCCAGTAATAATCGTCAGCCAAGACAAGAGCCACCGTGGAGGGGCCCATTTCTCCAAGGCTACTGTACGTACCTAGGTAGGCCCTACATACTTATACTTACTCAAATAAGTAAGGATATACTCTGTACGTATGTAATAGCCAGCCTCACTCCCAGCTGCCTACCAACACCGAGAGCACCGAGACCACTTAATACGAGAGGGCTCAAGTCAGAAACAATATCCTGTCGTACTTTGGCCAATTATGGCCAACAGGAACCTTCAGAAGCGCAGCCATTCGATTGATGTTCCCCGCGGGCTAATCATCCAGACACCAGTCACGTGCTAGGTAGATATTGAGGATCGTTTATAGGCTTGACGTTGGGCTTGCTGCCGTTGGCCTGGAGGGAGTCCATGTGGAGCTCTCTAGACCAGATTCCATCGCGTCGGCAATGTTTCAGAAGCCGCCGCGCCGCGCCGCGCGGGAAGTCGACTCCAACCACCGCTACTAGGTCAATGACGGCTCCTAGATCGCAACGGCCCTCGTCAAGCGCCTCGTCCATACGTCCAGGTCAAGCGCTTCGCCCGTTTCGAGTTGCCTCAGGGCACCTGCCGGAAATTGTCGGCGGTCGCGTTACCGGTCGTGTTCGGAGGAAGAGTGTAGCTGACGGCCTCAGAACTAGGAAAGGTATGTCCAGGGTTCAAAGAGGGTTTTATGGGCGACAAAGAGGTATATCTGGAAATAAATCAAACCGTTATCCGGCAAGACTTACTTCTTCGCCTTTGCCAGCTCGCCATACCTGGTACCGCTGGTACTTAAGTATCTTTGGCTGCCTGCTTGTCCGAGATGAAAGAACGGCCTGTTTGACTCTGTTACAACTCAGTCAGTCTCGAGGTCGCACAAGGATCTTTGGTCATATGGACAGCATACCAATGCTGAACCCACACTGCAGCATCGAGAATCTGACGCACACGCACCGCCTGTGCTCGTTTTCGCAGTCGAACATTGCGCGTGCCCAAGCACACTGGCTGGCAGGGTGATGCAATTACTTGACGGAGTCTGGTGCTCAAGAAAATGGTCTGGTATTGGTCGCTTTCGCCTTGACACAATATACGGTCGCGGACGAAGGCAACATAGAGATGTGTCACATCAGAGTCTTGGTCTTGACATCCTCTGCCACAAATTCCCCGTTTCAGGTAGAATAGAGCTTGGAGGCGAGTGGAAGAGGATCAAGATGCGGAACGGAATTCTCACACCATGCCAGCGACTCACCATCCTTCCTCGACATATAGACCGGGTTGAATTGTTAATGGAAGAACAGGTTCGGCAAGGATACTCGTCCAGGGTCGTCGTGTACTGCTTGTCAAACACACCAGGAAAGGTGGACGGGCAGGGTCGGGAACGGTGGTAGTCTTCAAGGGCCCAATCGAAGCCGTCTGACTATCTCAACCTAGCCATGTTCCTTGTGAGCATTGGACAAGCTGGCGAGGCGCTAGGTAACGGGCGATGTCCCGTAACAGCGTGTACTGGTGGTCAGTCAGCCTTTGAGATTATCGTGGGAGCCAAGGGTGAAAGGGCAACATGCCTTGAATACTAGGTAAGCAAGGTAAGCCCATTGCCAGGTCCTCGAAAGTGGCCAATAAGTGAGCATGGCCTTCTCAGTGCCCACGCAGTCTATCTTCCTTGACCGTGCCACCTCACCGTCCTCTCCGGCTGGCGGGAGGCTACATATGCCTGTCCATAGCAATTTCGGGATCCCGAGGACTCGACATTCGGCCCAGTCTTTCCATTGCTTCAACCCGACGATCCTAGAAATCCCTTCAGGTCAACACCACGTCTCTAAAGCCCTACAGCAATTCCGAAGCACGTCTTCCGCCTCTAATACTTGATGAGATGATAAGAATGAGTGTTCGGCTACTGTTCGAGGAGCTCATCAAATTAGAGACGAGTATGCAAACCGGCCAAGCAACGCAAAGGCCACCAAGGGCGACCGATTTCTTGTCTTTGCAGTCGCCATGGTATTGAGTTCTGACGCGCTCTCTCTAGGATGTGGATCAAGAACTGACGGATCAAGTGTGCATGATAGTTGGTTCCACAAACTTGCAAAGGTGCGCATGTTTATGCTTCACCACTTAACGATACTGTATATCAAGTTGGCTGACTCCCCCAATGCAGAGGCCGCAAAATATTTCCATTGTCATGCGGTCTGGAAGACGCCACGGTGCATATACTTTTCTGTCCTCAGCTGATGCTCACATTCTCGGTGAGGGCAAAGTTTTGGGGGGTCTATTAGTCGTTGCTGTGGTAGAAGAGCCAAGACTCGTTGAGCTTGCAGGTAAACGGTGGTCGCTGTCCCTCGTGGGGAGCACAAGGTGTTGAACACCGGGTGAGACAGAAGACCAGGTGAGACAAAGGTGCCGGCTATAGCTGCCCAAAAGCATGAGTTCAGCTAGCCTGGGGTGGGTGATATGGAGGCTGCTTATGTGCAGGCTGAACGAGCAGTGGAACTAAGGCACCAAACATCACTTGCCTTCCTCGTTGCGGTAAGGTGGCGAGATGTCGCTTGACGGATCTGTCTGCAAAGGGAACAAGTATTAGGAAAGAGGAATGTCCTAATTCTTGTTCGGCGGTCAAGTATCGGTACCAATAACTCAACTGATCGAGAACTCCCGGACATGCTGACCATGGTTAAGCCCTTCGAAGCTACAGCAGTAGGTCACCGTAAGCGTGAGAAGATGAAGAGCGGGGAAACGTGGCAGCAACAGAAGACAGGTGAACGACAGAAGGCGTGCAAAGGCACTGCGTCTCACCACCCGTGCTTACCACCTGTGAAGATGTTGTATGCGTATAGGATGTTGGCAAATTTCGTGTGCGAGACTATTCGAGACCTGTGTTGACTGGACAAGGCTCCATCCAACAGAAGCCCGACCTGAACCAGCTGTGGACTGCTTTGCCTTGGGTCCTTGATGCCTCTTGCTCGGGAGAACTTCCGAGCAGTAGAAGAAACCGAGAGGGCAGGAAATCGAAATTATGGACTTTCAGAACCAGAGGCCACCCGAAGAGTTATAAGTCCGACGTTTAGCCTTGATATACCCTCGCCCGATGGACTCCATGGATAGCCCGTGTCTATGCGCGGTCGAAAGCCCACTACACCAGCGTCACTTGCAGCCCCGGTCCCTGCTGGGCGAGCATCCTACCTCCTGGAAGTTGCCCGTTTGCCTTTCCCGATGCCGATTACCACGGTGAACTACGGAGGAAATGAATCATACACTTGCAGCATATAGGGTGTTGATACACACGGATGGTTGCCGAGGCCTCTGCCTGGGGCGGGGGGAGCGTAGCACACCACTGCCCAGCATTGCGAACAGATGTTCATTATGATCTCAAACTGGCCAACGTGTTTTCTCTCGACCAACCGACTCGATAATGAGCGAGCGTAGTCCACGCCGGATACCACCCTTGTATCTGCACATACCATTGTACCAGACGGCGGTTATCACGGCAGGAAGAATGGCGGCGCAAGGTCCCGAATGAATGGTGATGTGCACCGGACGGTGCCGTTGTTCCGTGGCGGTGTCCCCTGAAGTGTTCCCCAAGCGATCCTTCTTGTCGGTTGACCTTGCTGTCTTCATAGAGTAGCCCGCGTTTGATATCAAAACGGAAGTCGCGTGCCGGGCGCTATGCAAAGCTTCGCGGATGACGAAGTCTTTGCCGTCGGAATATTCACGACTAGTCACGTCCGGAGAGGAGAAGGCAGACATTGGACTTCCTATTCGGTGATGGGCTGTTGAAGACCTTGTAAACGTGATACCCATGGGAGCGTGATATCTTAGACATCACCTGCGATGTAACTTGGCGCTTCGAAATCATGTAACCGTTGCAGAGTCGCACCGCCCCTCGCCCGTCTCATGAATCCGATAGCAGTATAGGGCATTGTGGTCTTCTCGGAGTTCTTGAAGGAAAAGAGTTCCCAGAATTCCCAGAGCGAGCGCAGGCTACATGGTATTTGGTGCTTGATGGCTCGACTCCTATCTACCTGGTACCTATGTATGCTCAGGCGGGGAGAGGAGTGGTTGTGCAGGTGGCTAACTACCTAGGTAGGCACCGTACTACTCTGTACATACCAGCTTAGTAGGTCACTGCATCCGTATACGCGTACACGACGCAAAGAATGATCAACTACGTTGGTTGGTGAGGGCCAAGCTTTAGGGCCAAGCTTCGACGCTAAGCTCCGACGTTGTGGGTCCAAGTACCAACGGCGGCCTTGGCGGGAGATCAACGATTGACCGTTGAGAAGCTTGGAAGTCGTTGAGGAAGAAGCGTGCCGGCGTCCCAAACTTCCAAGGTTACAAGGTTATTGTGATGTAGCATATTGCACTACGTGGCTACCTAGATATACGCTAGTACAAAGTATCAACGAAACCTGCTAGGCGCTATTAGGCAAGACATCTTTCATCGACTAAAGTACCCCTCTCTCTCAACCTATAGGACCGTACTCATCTGAGCAAGCACTCTTTTCCGGGCTGGAAGTCACGCAACACTCCATCCACCAGGAGAAAAGAACAGTCTAGAGGAGCGCCTCCTGCTGTCCATGCATCCCAAGCGAGTCCTAAAGTTCCAAGGTTCCGTGTCCCCGGGAATCGACTGGTGTGGTCGTACTCCCTCGTACTAGTATATTTGGTGCATGTTGTAGCAGGCACGGGCAGGCAGGCAGACCGGACCAGTGCGGGCCAGGATGGAAAAGAAGCTTCGCGCTAGGCTCGCTAAGGTGGTCCCCGTTCTTGGCAATGTGGGCAGCGCAAAAGGGCGTCGCTTCAATGATGCGCGTGTCTCGCAGCCCCAGGTGCCCCAGAATTTGGAACGTGGCTGATTCAATGTTGTGTTCCATATAAGCCCGTACGATATACCTAATATGAATCTAGTTCACTTCTAGTTCATACCTAGTCTACAACTAGTAATTACCGGTAACTTGGTTTCGGGAGGGCACAAATCGAAGGCATGATATCGTGGAATACCTGACTGCACAAAGTAAAGTACGCGTTCCCATGCCACACCCTCCCGTCTCAAGTACCTGCCCAAGTGGGTACCTAGGTATCCAGGTAGCTCTAGACGGGATTGATCACCGGGACGCCCTAAAGGCTCTTAGGCTATGACATGGATGGCTTCAACTGGTGCCGGTCAATGAAGCCCAAGAGGCCCGACACCTCCATGCCCTTAAATGCAATTCCGCCGCTTCAATTCTGTACCTACCTAGGTAAATGATACTACTACGGCCTAGCCCAGCTACCTAGGTAGGTAGGTGCACATGCAGTAGGTACTTATCTACCTAGGTACCTAGCAAGGTACCCAGGTATGTATCTTACCTAGGTCAACTGGCATACAGAGGCATTTGTAGCTAGGTACGTATTCGCCTAAGTACCATATGCCAGGGGGGTCACTGAATCGGAAAGGAGGGTACCCTGGCCAGCTGGGCAGTCAGCACCTTGCAAGGCTTTGCAGTCTCGTACTGCAGGGTCGGGGGAAGTAGCTTTCTAGGTCCTCCTCTTTTCAATAACATTGGGAACCCTGAAAGTTCCCAGGTAACCTTGGGAACTTCCCCAGACCGGTGCACTGCAGCAGAGGGGCTCCATCCGGTGTGTTCCAAGAGGTCCACCTGGTAATATCCAGGCAACTGCTATTGAAGTAGTCCTGCCCAGGTCTCCCAGGGTAGTAGATCTCACTAGCACGCACCCACGCAACCCACGCAACCCACCACTGCAACTGCAGTGCCCAGGTGGCTCTCGGCCCGTCGGCCAACTCACATCCACACTCGTCCGTTTGACGCCGCGGAACCCCAGTCCGCTCCCAAGCTTGAGTCCGCTCCCCTTTTTCCTCTCTTCTTCGCTCTCTTGCGATGATGACGCCGAATCATTCCTTCTTCAACAACTCGAGAACCACGACACAGTCTGTCTCTCCTTCCACCTCTTGCATTCATCTTGCGTCTAGATGCATTCGCGCTTCGAGCCTTGGGTTCTACAGCCCACACAATGATCGCCGACAATGACAGGCAACAGTAAGCACGGGCTCTCGATTTAAGCAATCCAATCCATCAAATTTCAATCCAAGTCCAGTCCAGTCCCAGGGTTTTCCCTCCCGTCTTGGAGTGACGCCAGACAAGACGTTGGATTCTCTTGGGAGGGTGGTGGGGGTCTTGGAACTTTGTCTGGGCATCGCTTCCCCAGCCTTGGCAGCCGCCTTGGCACGAGCACTCGCAGATTGCCCCAGTCCAGAAGCAAGCAGCACCTACGGCTACTGACATTCAAATCTGTTCCACAGCCTACGTCGACGATATCCAGAATGCAGTGTATGTCTCGAGTCTGTCTTATTGTCTTCCCAGTTCCCTCCCGTCCTGTCCCACGGCAATTTAGCGGAGAGAAGGAGGAGTAGGATTAGGAGGAGGCGGTGGTGGTAGTCATCGTCACCGTCGACTCTGAAGACGCCATCCTGCATGATGTTGATAGCGATTCACCTGGCCTTGACCCTCTCCTCCCATGCATACATCTCCGTCACCGTCATTGTGGGTCAATTCCCATAAATAAAGGCCCCCCCGAAGGTCCTTCGTCTTGGCATGCTAGCATGCCAGTGTGGACGGTCGCCTCTCGTGCCCTTCGGTTGCAAAGATGTCCCATTGCAATGTTGATTGCCGAGACAGATGTTGTCGCTGCGTCCTGGTCGTCTTATATACTAACACGCTCCAAGTCTTCTGTTCAGCAATCCGGTGTGGTCCGGCTCCGATAGCATCCCCTCAACCGTCATCAGGAACATAACTGCGCTCTCCGTGAGTCGTCCCGTTGCAGACACATACACACCTCGTTCCAACGTCTCTCCCCGTCGCCGTCGACATCCTGTTAATGTCGTACAGAGTGACATTGCCTATTCTGCCGATATAAACGACAACATTACCATTCTCTCGTCAAAATACGCCCAAACCTCAAATGGCATCATCCAAGGCTTGATGTACGTTCCTGATCTCGATTCCGACGATCCGTGCAAGAAGCTGGAGTCTGCCTATGTGCCTTCTACGGCCGTGCGGCAGTCCGACCTACCTCCCTCCGATTACAACCTGATCGCCCTGGTGCCTTGGTACAATGGCAGCTGTACAAAATCCTATCTGTCAGCCGCTGCTGTCGATCCTATCCGAGCATACATCACATACAAACCAGATAATACGTCCGAAAAACCCCCGGATGTCAACAACGAACAATGGAACCTGCATGACTCTGGCGCTTGGAAGACAGACAGCAAATTTCCCATTTATGCTGTTTCTGGGTTGGTGGGCTCTTCTATGATGAAGCAGCTGAGTTTATACTCTGGGAACGTCAGCTCGGTGCCTTATGGCCAGAACATTACGGCTTTGTACAGCCCCGATGCCGACGACTATGTCCGAATATGGTCCCAGATCCATGTGTCAACCGCTAACACACTGCCAACTCTATGGATCTTCATTCTCGTGTGCGTTGCTGTACTCCTGGTGGTCGTGGTTGCCATCTCTTTGTTCATACATTACGTCCATCGCAAACGCAGAGCCTCGCTACGACGTCGCGTTATGAGTGGTGAGGTCAACTTGGAAGCAATGAACATCAAACGTGTCACAGTCCCGATCGAACACGTCGAGAAGTTCCCGCTCTTCACATATAACTACGAACCGAAGTCAAACATGTCATCAACATTTCCGAACTTGCCACGAGGAGCGGCCCAAAGCCATGTGCGGAACGACAGTCTGGGCATTGATGAAACGATATCTAGCAACTCAGCGCCCGCTGTATGGGAGAAGGCTATGGCTAGCCCAGCCGTGGTCTCACATCTCGCGTGCCTCACGGCTGTCAGCACAGCAACGGATTATCAACCGACGTGCATGATATGCTCAGAACATTTCCAGCATCGTGTCACAATTATTCGCGAACTACCATGTGGCCACATTTATCACCCTCAATGTATCGACGAATACCTTAGCGAGCAGAGCTCCTTATGCCCGCAGTGCAAGGCTTTGCTGCTTCCAGAAGGTTATAGTCCGAAAATCACAAATGCTATGGTTCGGCGTGAGAGGGCCATTCGCCGACTACGGAGTCGAGTCATTGTCGAAGATTCGGACGCTGAGAGCGGTGTGGTTCCAAGCAACTGAAGGACGAATATGAACGGGAGACCATTGCATCCTAACAACAATGCAGTCAAGCCCTGTAAGCAGCGAGTACTGAGCATTTCGCTTCACGGTTCTACAACTGAGGTGCGTCAGCGAATTTGCCCTCGCGGAGGACAAGGGGAGGGCTGGGGTAGACCGCTGGATCTGGACGAGACACTCGAACGACATCCCCCAGGCTCAGCATCCCGGTGAAACGTTCCACTTATTTCATTTTTTTCCTTTGGACCATTTGGTCCCATGATACCCTGAAGCAATTTTTACGTTTGGTTTGGCAAGGCATCAATGGCGTTTTTGGAACGAGCGATATAGGCACAATGTCGAGAGGACAAATATGCAATGGCACTCGACTGCTGCACAGGTGTGGCAGATTCAGCTTTGGGAAAAGAGGGCTAAAACAGGCTCGCCCCCGGCACTCTGCTGTTTGGTTCCATGAGAGCACCTGGGCACTGCATGTTCGAGCTTCTGTGTTCGTGTTCTTCGATGTGAGCGCGAGACGCCAAGTAGCTTTAGATAGAGAAAGCACGGAGCCCACAAATGAACAAGAGGCCTGTATGAAGGAACGCCTTGAAACATCAAGGCACGTGCTTGCCTTCAGGACCTGGAGTTTGGTTGTGCATATGGCGGAGACGGTCACTACACAGTTCACTGTAAATCGGACTCGGTGTATACCTAGGCAGCCTTGCAAAGGCTGCAAAGGATGTGTGCTTATTACAGGAGGCCAGCTACATGCAAGCCATGAACTGCAGCGAAAGGCAAGTCGTCAGGACCTCAGCATTGTGCGGAGAGCTGAGTAGTATGCGGCGGTCACACAGGCATCAACATGGGTGGGCCACTCGTGCCTCCCTTGTTCTCATGTCGAGACGAATCCGTCAAGACTGCAGCTCATGAAGCGGTGCGAGTGATGCGAACATGCCGTACATGGGCGGGCATGTTTCAAGATCTGCTGAATTTGACTAGAAGTGATAATTAAGCCCGAACGGCGGCTTATCTGGTATAAGAGAAGACACAGAAGCCTACAACGCCACACGAGGTCAGGAAGGACCTCCCTCGTACCTTATTTGTTACCCTCTCCAACACCTGTTTGGTACCAACCAAGTCCTTCAAGGACACAAACCCAACCCCATTCCGACCAACGCCAATCATAGAATTTACAATAATTTCGAATACCCTTCAACGCAGTGCCACACGCATCCTCAAAGACCTGTGGCCCGACCAGCTGCTTATCGAAGAGCCAGCTACCGGAGAAGGGGCGCGAGGAGCATCCCCACGGGGACGCTCTACCTTTGCGGCCATGCCCGACTACGGATGGGGACGCAGACCTTTACTCGTCATCATCTTCGTCCCACCTCTGGGTCTCCTTCTTGACGAGCTCCGCCACCTCAGCCGGCTTGAAGATGGAGCTGTCGGGCTCGCTAGCCCTCGGCACCTTGCCGAGGTTCTCCCCATCGAAGACCGTGCCGATGCTCTCGATCCACCGTCTTCGCCGTTCCATCAGTGTCTTGGTAAGGTCGCCGATGCCCGGTCTCGCCACGCCCGTAGACGCCGGGACTGCGGCGCCAGGGCGAGCCTTCTTCTTGGTCTTGCCCATGGTCCGTGTCCTCTTGAGGTAGGCCGCCTGAACCTGGCTGTCGAGATCCTCGAGGATGGTCTGGTACTCTTGGAACGCCATGCGCTCGCGGACGAGCTCCGACAGCTTCTCCTTTCGTGCACCGTTGATGAGCATCTGTTCACGGAGACGACTTTGGAGCAGGCGCAGGCGCGCGGCGACCTCATCATCGTAGGCGCCGTCGTAGTCGGCGCGGGCTTCGACCGGGGGCTGTTCGGAGTCGTCGGCCGGCGTGGGAAGGAAGCCGATATGTCGGAGTTCCTGCTTGATGCGCTCGTCGACTTGGTTGTAGTCTAGTTTCGGATGGGTTGCTTTCTTCCAGGCCTCGGAATTGGATTCCGGCATGTGGGCTGCGGGTGAGAGCTCGCGCTCCAAAGGCTGTCCGTTGGATTGTGTGACAGGAGGGGCTGCATCGTCGACGCCGTCGACGCCATTCATGGACACATCCATGCTGTTGCCGTTTGTCTCGCCATTGGTCACAGGTCTGCTGTCCTCGCTAGCAACGGCGCGCCTTTCGGGCCTCATGGCTTGCATGAGCCGCGATAGCAAGGGGCCAACTGACAGCTTGTCCGTCTCGGCGATATCGTCCGTCATGTGCTCGATGCTCCCGCGGGGTGCGTTGGGTTGTGGCTGCTCAGGCTCATCAAGCGCCATCTGGCCGTCTTCTTCGGCCCAAATCTGCTTGTAGAACTTCTTGCCCCTCTTGGGTATAGCGAAAGGTGTGACGCGTTCGCCACGCTCGCGCAGAAAAGCGAGGTCTTCCTCTGTGAAAGGTCGAAAATATGGCTCGATATAGGTGGAGAAGGTCGAGAAGGATATTTGGTTCGTCGGCTTCGCACTGCTGAAGTCCTTGTCTGGCGGTATTCCAGCGATCAGATCGGCTAGATCGCTTTTGGGGTATGTCGCGACTGAGGTTGCTTCCTTGATCTGCTCGTCCGTCATGGTATTCCGATCCACCTTCGTAACCTCGTACACTGTAGGATCTGGAAATGTGGATGGGTCGTCTCCAAATGTGTTCGCTTGTGGTACGCGACGTGGGGGTGGCGCGCCATCGTCAGAGCTGGAGTCTGAAGAATCGTCGTCATTTGCGGCCTTGGTCTTGGCCTTGATCTTAGCCTTGCCTTTCTCGTCGAGCTCCATTGCCGCGGCGCCTGGGGTAGCAGGGGCAACGGGGGACAGAGAGGACGAGACAGAATCGTTGTCGCGTGATAGCTTTCTAGGTTTGTTGGAGTCGCGTAGTGGGGATGACCTTTCTGTGCGGGTGGTTAGCATAAGTTTTGCTTGCTAGCTCAAGGTATGAGTGCGGCGCTGTTAACAGTGGTGGGGGGAAGCAGTCGAAGGGACAAGCAACAGCAGGAAATGACGAAGCAATTAAGCATAGCTGTTTCCATGGCATTGATGTGAGACTTCGAACAGCGCAAAGCGAGGGACTGACCGATGTTGTTGTCATTGGGTGCCAGTGTATCGGCTGCCTTCCTCTTCTTTTTGTTTGCCTTATTAGCCTTCCTAGCACGCTCCTCGTCCTCTGCAGCCTCTCTGCGCAGACGCTCTTCCTCTCGATCCCTCTCCTCGTCTATTCTCGTGCGAAGAATCGGCACCATCAACCTCATTCCACGGTCGCAGAAGTTATGACGTCGTTCTAAGGTCTCTGACAGGCGCTGCAAGCGGGTCATAATACCGTCGATGTTTTTGGTATCGGGCATGCCCGAGGTGGAGGCATTCTGGTCGACAATGTCCTCGAAGGTGATATTGCGGAATGAATCATAGTTCAAGTCGAGGTATTCGGTCTGCTTGGTCTCGATGGGCGGCAGAGAGGCCGGTGGTGGGACCGAACTGGGCGTGGTGTTCCGGCTCCGCTGGCGGGCGATGGCACCGGCCCCTTTCTTGCCGGTGCCCTTCTGACTCGATGCGGGAGGCATGTTGCTATCGACTGTATCGACAGTGTGTGCTCGTCTCGGTACGGTCCATAGGGGATGGCACAATGGATGGGAGTTTGCGTCTTGTGCCGCTCTCGATGGCACGGATGTTGATGGATACGGATATGGTTATGGTTATGGTTATGGTTATGCAGACGGAGACGACACCGCACCGAGTAGTGCGGTTGAACAGCAGCCACGGGTCATTGGACTGGCTGACTGGAGGTTCCGCGTTCCGCGTTGAGGCTGAAGCTGACGCATGGCCAGACCGCGGAAGCCGGCGCGACCCCAAGACACACGGTTCAGGGGCTGGCGGCGCGCCCTCCCGCCCTCCTCTCAAAGGAATGCACGCACCCAGCACATGCATGCACCCGCGTGCATGTGCCACAAAGAAGGTCATGTGGCTGTGCAAAGTTCAATGCTGTGGCTTGATTCATCTATATAATCTCACGACATTCAACTGCCTTCCGGGTTGTATGCAGCGGTTGATTCCATCTAATGTCGTAATACATATCAACGTCTTTTAGATTCACCAGATATGTAGACCATATTTGCTCGAAACCGGTCTCGATTGATTAACCCAAAAAATTGAACCTTTGAGGAATGTGATTCTGCATCCGGTACCTAGGTATACATTGATTATGTTATTTGCACTGGAAGAAAACGGTCTCTAATCAATGACTCCACTCCATCAATGCTAGTTGTTCAATTAATGCAATCCATGATGAGGATGCCCAGAATAAATCATGCAAGACTGAATACGTAAGTCCTAGGGTAAGTAGTTCAGAGCATGGTGGCTGAGAATGACACCAGACCTACCTGCCCAAGGACTTGCGGTCCTCGCTCGTTCCATCACCTCACGTATAATCACATAGTTACTCACTACTAAGGTAGATACTTTGTAGGTATTAACATCGAACCCACTGCGATTGATCTTGGCTCAAGAATCAGTATATATCTGCGAAGATAACGTTCGTAGACATTCGTGTACGCGCCAGAAAATATGTGGAATTTACCTAAATATTATGTAGGTATACGTGATTATGTAGAATGATGTATAAGTCTACTCTTCCTGATAAATCGTTCCAGAGATCTAGTATACAGTAACCCATACATGTAAATATCGCAACATTTAACAGTTGTCGAATGGAGACTAGGGTTATCTGACTGTGACTACATCCACGGCTGGTATAAGTACATGTGCATAGTCTCGCCCGTAGGAGGGAGACTGCCTTGATATGCACCAAAGTATCAATAGTAGCTCTTCCATCGCCTGGCTGGGGCTCATAGTCTGGGCCTGACACTTATCAATTTTACACATGATGTAAAGTGAGGAGCAGAGAACAGTATTCGCACCTCGATGTCGCTGATGTTCAGTATTCCCTGGCCATGCAGCTTTGAACCCCAATAACGATTATCAATCACTACAGATTGACCGACGTTGGCCCTTGCAACAACCTCAAATAAACTGGGTGGCATAAGACAACGGTACGAGGGCCATGGGAAAGCCTCCTCTTGCCTAGCCGTGATATACGTTGCACCGTCCGAGAACTTGCAATCTTGGAGTCCAAAGGCGCAAGAAAGTACCTATTGGGCTTCCTATAGCTCGGCCCCGGCAATTACCAGACTACTAGTAGTAGGCTCTAATGTCTCACCGGTGAAGAAGCCCGGAAGTCTAAATACCTAGGTAGGTACTCCGCCTTTGCTCAGGTAATCCTCTAGGCGATTCAATCCGAGCGTACAGGCTAAGCCACCAAAGCACATGTCTTTTCCCTCAATTTTGCCTGCTCTCTGAACTCTGGTGATTTCTAGTCACATATTTGGCGGAATCCCCTAGTTGCTAGCTGTGAATTATATAAAAGGCGAACACTCGCACCCCACATGGCTCTTGAATGGTTTCCAAGGTTGACAGTTTTCATAACCAATCTCTACAAGACACCAGCGAACTGAAGCTGCGCACGAAAACTACATAACTGACTACGACGATCGAATTTCCAAACTATAATTACTCACACAATCAAATCTCATAATTTACTATGTCATCGCCCACGTGGAGTCCTCTCGGCTATCTTGATGTTGATGCACCCCCTGGGAGACATTGGTCCCAGTACCCTCACGAACACACGGACACCACAACTGTATCCCAAGGTTCATCAAACAACGACTATCCTGCCCGCAATGGCTCCTTACTTGACAGCAGCAAAGCCTCCGATATTGACGCCGAATCTCTCACACCATCCCAAGTCGACCGGATTTGCAACCTCGTCGACACAGGACTAGAAATACCAACCTTCTGTCCCAGCTTCCGCAAAGCTCCCGCCCCACTCCGGGCAACCTCGAGCTCACTACGAGTTGACCTCTCCCAGCTGGCCGTAGTCACGCTATTCCTGCGTGTTGACGGCTTGCCTAAAGGCCTCATTTTCACCAACGAGCAGGGCCGTGCCCAGAGTCTTGGTGACTGCGAGGCAGAGCCCGGCTTTGTTCGAATCTGGCACAGACCAGACTTGAAGTATCTGGTATACAGCAACTCCATATCAGGGCGGCTCGGCACACGCCCTTATAACCCAGAGATCTTCCGCGTCCAGAAAATCTCGTTTGCAGCAAAGATCAACGACAACGAGACCGCGCTTGCGATGACCGGCATGGTGAAGTTCCAGTTCTCCAGCCTGGGCTTGGTGGTTGACCTCCGTCCTATTTATAACCCCTACGAGCAGACTCACGAGTATGCCTCAGGCTTTTGGGGTGACGACGCTTTCTATTACAATCGTGCCGTTGCGCCCAGTATCCCCGAGGCTGCTGGAGCCCACATCGGCCATCAGGACAAGACAGGAAAATTCAAAAGGTTTGTCACTGGACTCGTCCAGGGAGGTGGAGGACAGCAGACCATTGTGGAGCGTGTAGGAGCTGCCATCCGGCGAGTGGTCAGGCGCCCGTCTGACCAGTCTAAGAAGGCCTTGTGAAGTCTCGGAGAAACAGTTTGTTTGGGCCACATATCAGAGAGCACGAGACTTTGCGACCAATCTCTGAGCTCTTTGTATGATCATGTTTCTATTTGGCTATGAAAAGGGATGGCTTTTTGGAAGGACCATGTGGAAGCAATTCTAAGCGAGATGGCATATATAAAAGTAATGTGTCACGCCTCATGTGACGGTTCAACTAACAAATCTGTGTAATATTGTTAAATATGCTGTATGCAAAACGATAGCCCTATTTAATCCGCGAGTGACTTGGTGCCACATTAACAATTTCATACCATGCGGCACGGTGTTGAGAAGCCCTTCGTAGCATCATACTCGGTCCCGAGGTCTTGGTCATTACACTTAGGCGCTAAAACGATATCCTAGGATACCATATTTTCCCCCATCGTCCACAGACGCAGCAATGATAAAAGGAGGCGTACTCCAGCAAGCCAAATGCTCCAACATAATCTATGGGGGCAGAGGTGAAACCTTTGGCCGATCAGTTGTGCACATTGACAGTCACGACTGCGCTCCAGGTGCTTTCATTGGATGACTTTCATCGCCGCAGTCATGAGAGTACATATACTCGAGGAAAATGTTTGATGATACGAGCAATGATACAGTCATAGCCTTGCATGCGCTCAGCTCTCAATCACAAATGCCCTGGAGTGTCACCATCACGGGCACGAGGCCTCTTTTCCGAGCACACCCGTCCAAACCGGACGTCTGGCAGTACTACGGACGACGCTACGACATCATAGTCTTGTGGGAAGGGTACAAGTTTGAACCGATTGGGCCAGAAATGGTCATTGGAGGCAGAAAATCCCTAAGTGGCGTATTGATCATTGACAAGGGCTGGCGAGGACATTGTGCGGGTTCTGGAAGCTAGGCCGGACCACGGTGGCGTCGATGGAGTACTCATCAATATGTATGGCCGCTTATGGAGCAAATGGATACCCACAGTTCGTGAAACTACTATATCGCGCAGTCGAAGATACTCATCATCCCGCCTAGGGCCCTTGCCCGTGCTGGGAAGGGCACGATGATCAGGAAGCTCTTGGGGCACATGCTGGAAACAGATAGACAAGCTGTATGCAGAGAGTGGTTTTGGCTAATGTAGGCCCAGGTAACCCGAAACTTGAACGAAATATATGCTGAGCTGTGCTCGGAGGGGGCTGCAAGCACGGGAATTTGGGTGTGAGGAGGTAAGAACCTACACATGTATAAGTACCTCCTTCTCAAGACGCACCCTGACTCCGAGTTACATCTGGGGCAGATTTGCCAGGTTCCTTTTTGATACAAGAGAAGAATTTTCTTACAAGGTCATTGGACTTCTGCCACGATACCGAGCGTGGAGTTTCGAATAGCAACTTGACTGCCGTTCTGAGCTATTGAGAATGGGCGTGGGAAGTTCCCTTATATACACAAAATGAGCTTAGTAACAGTAGGTCCGAGCCTCCGATAGGGATACCACCCGTATAAAGACATCGCTGGTAAATCTGGACCTGTGGACGATTCGACGGTGCCAAACTTACTATGTGTCCTGTGTTGACCCCTTGATTGGCACCTCAGAGCTTTCCAGAGCTTGCAAGCTCTCAATGTTCCACATGCATAACCACGCGCTACCATCCTACTTAGACACTGCAGCATCTAGACGTATGATACGGCTCGGGATCTCTGTGAGGGCCAAGATGTGTGTATTGATGTCGTCTTGTACGAGGTGCCGTGTGCCCCATACTCTTGAGCGAATCGTCTGATTGCTACTTCTGCGATACATGCTATCCCAGATAATTCATTCGAATCAAGTCTCATGAGGTTCATGACACATGAAGCTCGGGTTTCCGCTATTCTATAAAGTATGCGGGGGAACAAGATGTCATGCGTCAAAATTCATATACGGGTGCGCAGATTGTTTGGTCTGATTAGGACCTTTCAAAAAGAAACTACATGAGTTTGCCAGTTTCGAGTATCGCTGGTCCCTTGCACAAAGAATTAACTGCAAGGAGTTTTCTCAAAATTCGCCAATCCTGGATACACCCATGGCCTGAACACATGCCCCGAGGAGATGAGGCTGATTGGTTGTGATATTCAGACGCCACAACACCCATTTGGAGCTTGTCCTAGTCCTATCTGGAACTTGTACAGTTTAACGAGCTTATAACCTATATGTACGCCATGGGTAGCATTGTGCCTCGTGGCTTACATATCTCGCATGGTAACTCGGTGAGGTCAAGTCTCTGAGGTAACGTACTATATATACTCCCTCAAGACCGTCTCCTTTCCCAATCCTGTTGTTGTCCATTACCATAGCTCTTGAGATTTCAACATCGTCTTTGCTTGTTCTAGTTCAAGACCCTTCCCCGAGGAACCTGCGATGAGAAAGTAACATTTTCACCCCCTGGGATGGATTTCAAAATCGTTTTTGCTGGCATAGCCGGCGTGTTTTGCTTTGCCGTTGAGCTCTCCCGGATTCCTTGAAAGCACAGGACCTGAGCCTACAAACAACGAGGCACCAGGTCTAGCCAGATCGCTGTTGCTCTTCGCATACTCTTGTTTCCTGGAGCCTCATCGGGGCGATGTGAAGGGAACGCAGCAAGATGTCTTGGAGTCATTTTATAAGACACCGGCGGTCGTGTATGATAGAACAAGGGGGGCCCTCCTCAAAGGCCGAGACGAATGCTGGCGCTCGTAGCTGCGCAACTGGAAGCCAAGGCCAATAAGTATGAGGGGACGAAGACTCCGAGGGTCTGGGTTGATGTGGGATACTCATCCGGCTTCCCTTGAATCGAAGATCACAAGGCTGATATCGTATAGGTGGGCGAAGGCTCGGGATCGAACATCGAAGCCATGGCTCAGTTTGTCAATATACCCGAGTTCTTTTTCCACGGTATACCTTGTCGAATTATCACCCTCTTTGTGCGAGGTTGCTCGCAAGCGACTTTGGAAGAATTGGCTGGAATAACGTCAAGATTGTCTGTGAGGATGCGAGGAATTTCAATCGCGAGGACTATGAGACTAATTAACCTACGAGTACGTCGACCTTCCACTCGGACACCGAGCAGCTTGATTGTTACGTAAGCAGCCATAGGGGCACGCTTACGCCTGCCTTTAGGCCTAGCCTTCTAGCCTCAACACTATAGCTAGCCTTTTCCCCCTAATATATATATATACGAGATAATATATACTGATTAATTTAGCTATTACTATATACTCTATTTCAGTGACTATTAGCTTATATATTTTGCCTTCTATTATTATTATATAGTAGCTATAACCCTAGTTTCTATTTCTTCGTTTTAACGAGAAATACTCTAATAATAACTCTCCTTTATAAGTCTCTATAGTTAATATCAACGATTAAATAGAAGCCCTCAAAATAACGAGAATAATATTATCGATAAACCTAGCCTAGTTAGCTAGAGGCCTTATATTATAGAAATATATAATCGCTAAATAACCTTTATTTTAGATCGAATAATACTCGATTAGTAGCCTTTAGTAGTTCTAGCCTTAAGACCTTCCTTAATTAGTCCTATATATAATATAAAATTATCGCGATAAGTATATTTAATTATTGCAACTAAATCTACTATATTTAAGTTCTAATAATTATACTTATAGGGGGTAAGAAGATAAAGAATTACTAGCCTCAAGACCCTAAAACTAGCTACTTTCTAAAAAAGACTAACCTAGATATAATATCTAAATTATTAGATAATAATAAAGATAATAAGGGTAAAGCTTCTAAGATAAGTCCTACTATATTAAGTATAAATGAAGTTAGACTTTCTATATAGGATTAAAGTATATAGACTCTATATTATTAGATAGTTTAGGAAAGACTATCTAGTACTTTAACCTTAATAAGAGAAGCTATTTGATTCCTACTTTCCTTCTAAATTAGAGCTACTATAGTAAGAGTAGCTAATACTAGTTAGTTATTTAGTACTAATATAATTAATACTAGTTAGTTATATTATAAGAATTATTATAAGAGATTACCTTTATTCGACTTAGAAAGTAATTCGAGCTTTATTATTTTACTAGTATATTCTCCTTACCCTAGACTATATAATCTATACTTTTATTAGCCTATAATCTTATTTAAGTAGTATTAAGCTCTAATTGATCTATAATTGCTTTTAATATTATAAGCTCTTTAAGTTCCTCTAACTACTCTATTATTTACTATAGAAAAGCCTTAGATAAATATATCTAATAATATAACTAGTTTAGCTCCTAATACTAGACTTACTAGACTTATTTATCTATCTATCGAGTATTTAAGCTATCCTAATAAGCTATTTTAGCCTACTTATTTATACTCTAACTACTATAATAATATAGCGATTATCTACCTTATAAAATAGTAGCTTAGTATTAGAAATAAGAGAGAGCTCTTCTCTTATATATTAAACTATTTAGTTTATAAAGCTTATAAGGTAATAAGTATTTTTACTGAGAAGATTAAGAGAGAATATATATTAAGTACTTAGGCTAACTTTAAGATAAATAAATATCTAGTATTAAGTCTAAAGTCTTTTAAGATAATAGTAGATAAGTTTCTTACTAGACTAACTATAGGGCCTATAACTAATTCGCTAGTAGTTACTTCTAATCTAGTCTTAGTAGTATATCGATCGATAGTACTACCCTTTCTATCGCCTATATTATACTATAGTACTAAGTATTATTTCTCCCTTTATCGAGATAATTATTATAACGAATTATATTATTCTAATCTAGATTCACTAGTATAATACTATAGCTATAATACTAGTAGCTATTCCTCCTATGATTATTAATAAGAATAACTCTAATATAACTTTAATACCCTTTGATACAATCAGCTATAAGGATCCTATGAGAATTCCTAAGGTATATTTAGAAGTATTAACTCTAGTATCTACTTAAAGCTAGATATATTTATATATAATAGGGAGGGTATTAATTTATATTATTATAGGCCTAAGCCTAGGGGCTTATGCATTAGGTAAGCAATAGACCTAGTATAGGTCTATACTAGGCCTAGGTTAGATCTATATAAACTACTAGAAAGAGGTCTATTAGGGACCTCTCCTCTTCCTTCTTTATACTTTAGAATATATCCTTATTAGCACCTACTTGCAGCTGCATCATAGGCTAGCCCCTTATATATATATTATAAAGCTTGATTATTATACTTATATCTATAGTAAGGAGGTAGTTCTTTAGAATATTTCTATTAGTATTATATCTAAGAATAAGATTAAGAGTACTTATTAGTTTATAACTCTAACCCTAGATATATAAGCTTAGTTAAGTATAGACTATCCCTTATAGAAAGAGTTACTTCGATAGTACTTTCAAGCTAACTAAGGATAAATTCTAGAATAGGCTAATATATTAGAATATAGCTTTAAGAAGGAAGCTAACCTTCCCCTCTAGAAGTATATTAACTAGAAGATATACTTATATAATAAAGTAGATAAAGTCGATAAGGATACTTAAGTTCAAAGAATCTATTCTAAGCTTAATCTAACTTTATATATAGCTATTATATTCGATTATCGAAATAATCGTCTTATTAATTTCAAGAGGGACTTTATAGCTATAGAGTAGAGTATCTATAATAAATAGAAGAAGGATAAAGCATATAAAAACAAGTATTAATATAGCTAGAAGAAGGAAATATAAGAGCTAAAGTAGATATTACTATCTATATAGTAGAGCGATAAGTAGTATAATAACTAAGGTTAATCCTAAGCCTACTATAGTAATAACTATAGTAGCTACTAGAATAATCTCCCCCTTTATTTCTACTAGAATATATCTCGTAGTAATTCTTACCCTTATAAGGCTAATAATAGCTACTATTATACTAACTAATATAAGAATATTATTAATAACCTTAAAGGTAGAATAGTTGTAAAAGCTATAGGATCTATAGACTTATTGAAGCTAGATACTAGTAACTATTAAAATAGGTCTAATAAGTATAGCTACTAGCTACCTTATACTAATGAGGGTAATTATTATAGTATAAAGATATATATAATAAGAGAGGAGGATAAAGATAATGAATTTCCTTAGTATATATTAGATGAAATTAAAAGTTACTACTATTATAGCTTAGATGAGGAAAGTTTAGAGGGATTAGACTTACTTATTAAGGTAGAAAACTAGTAAGGTAGTCGACTTAGAGGATAATACTTCTACTAGTAATAAAGTCCCCTATTACTCTTATTATTACTAGCCTATTAATTACTAGCTTACTAATTATAGACTTATTAATTATTACTTCTTATATCCTAATAAAAATTACCCTAGTTGAACCTATATTGCTTTCTAATATAATCGATAGTTTTGATTTTAGTGAACTACTATAGTATAATATTATTAAGCCTTAAAGCTAAGATATCCCTATATAGAAATAGATAGTCCTTATCTAGCTTATATATAGTAAGAAATATATACTCTTATATAAGCTCCCTACTATTATTACTATACTACTAAGTCCTTTTTATTTTAAACCCCTTAGTATTACTTTTTGATTAGTAGTAAGAGACTATTTCCCTATGATTCTCGATATAGCCTTAAGTATTAATCTTATATTTAGGTTATATTTATAGTCTTACTATCTATATATTAGTATATATATTATAGATTAACCCCTTAGTATTAGTAGTATTAGATAAAGCTTATTTATTATAGAAGTAGTTATTCTTCTTATCTTAATTTCTAATAAGACTAAGATTTCTTAGGAATCTATAGCTAATATCTATATTATAGATAATCTTTCCTATAGCCTTCTACTTAAGCTACTCTTTCTTAAGAGTAACTACTTATATATTTATTAGGTAGATAGAGAGCAAAATAAAACTATCTAAATTATAGACTCTAGAAAAGAGCTATAAGCTATATATCTAAGAGGTATATTTAGTAATTAATATACTATAACCCTTTATATAACTAAAGATATTATCATTAGGCTAAGTTAAGGATATATTATACCTATATATTACTATATACTATTAGTAGCTATAGATAGTTATCTAGTTATCCTATAGATATTTTGAGACTCTTATAAGCTTACTTATATATTTCTTACTAATTCTATTATAGATAGGTAGACCTTCTTATTTCTATTCTTTAATTTTAGTAAGGTCCCTATTATAATTTATAAAGACTAGGTTTTAAGTACTCTATAGTAGATAGATATTACTATTAATATCAAGTCTTTTATTACTTAGTATTCTACTTTAAAAGTAGTACTATTATCTACCTTGCTTAGTAATATACCTCTAGATAGAGAAGATAGATATTACCTAGATAGCTATCTTTTTAGTATACTAGTTCTAGACTTAGATTTCAATATTATAGACGCTAATATCTATAACTCCTAGGATCGAGATTAGTAATAGTATATTTATAACTTAATCCTATATTATACTTGACTCTTTAGTCTATAGCTAGGTAAATTTAATAATAGGATCAAGATAGAGATTTCCTTTAGGGATAATATAGACTTAAAGGATTTAATATAGCGCCTTTATAATATATTACTATATAACTATAAGGCTTTTAATTCTATTATTAAGCTATTAGAAGATATTAATATTATTAAGAATATATTATTAAGCGAGATTTACCCTTATATATCCTCTACTTTCCTAGTTTAATATAATAATAAGCCTTATATAGTAGTTAACCTCTATTGCATTAATATATATTTAGTATTATATAGTTACCTCTTACCTTAATAGAATAATATTCTTAATTCCCTAGGTAGTTCTATAGTATTTACTATTATAGATATCTTTAAAGGTTTTTTTTAGTAACCTATTACTACGAAGGATTACTAGAAAACTACCTTTATAACTCCTTATTATAGACTATAATATATAATAGTTAGCTCTATAGGCTTAGTAAATTTACTAGCCTTCTTCAAATATTATATAGAGTAGCTTTTCAGTGAATATTTATAGTCTTTCGTTCTAGTATATATCGATGATATAATTATATTCTCGCGAATATTTGATAATTATATATACTATCTAAAAATTATATTAATAGTACTAGAAAACTTAGGATATACTATATCTTTTCTAAAGTATTATTTCGTATAACTAGGTTTATAAGCTCTTAGTTATTTCATATCTTAGCTAGGACTATCTATAACTATAGAGAAAATAAAAGTAATTTAGAACTTAGTAATACTAATGAATCTATAGGAATTAGAAGCTAGTATAGGCCTTATAGGCTACTACTATGATTTCATATTAAACTATATTATTCTAACTAACCTACTCAATGAGTTAAAGACCTTAGGTTTTAAGGGTAGTCCTTGAAATAACTTATAGTGTGAAATATTTGCTTGAAAGTTATTATTTCCTCCTTATCTAGCTCTATTAGCTATAGATATAAAGCTAGAAGAAAAGAATAAATAAATAAAACGATAAGTATACCTTAATAATCTATAGTCTAGAGTATATAAAGTATAGGAAGTATTGAAAATAGTATTAGTTATAATAGTAGATCTTATATTTCTAGATTATACTAAGCCTTTTATCTTATATATTAATACTAGTAGTAAGGGCATTAAAGTTAATCTTTATTAAATCTAAGACGATAAGAAGAGCTGATTTATCCTTTTTCTATCTTATACTCTTAATTTAGCTAAGTAGAACTATTTCTCACTAGAGCTAGAGACTCTTAGTCTAGTTTAAACTCTTAAGAAGTATTTCTATTTCCTTAACTATAGCGATATATAAGTTATTACTAACTATAAAAGCTTTAAAGATGTTTTCTATCACCTTATTAAGCTTCTATAGAGTAGTCATCGAATTATCTACTAGTAATTATTTCTAGCTAGGTATTCTCATTATATTAGAGTTATATATTACTTAAGTAAATCTTATATAAATATAGATACTCTATCTTATTTGCCTATAATTACTTTAGTAGCAATTATATACTTTATAAAGCTTATTATTAGGTTATATATTATTACCTACTAATAATTATATTTAATTATAGGGCTAGATAGATATAATAAGTATTATCTACCTTATTATAAGTACTCTTAATCTACTATCCCTGAAATTATTATTATACCCTTAATCTTACCTCTATTATCTATATTATTACTAGATAAAGTACCTAATACCCTATTAGCTATACTTATCGAAGAGGTTCCTTTAGTAGAAGTTATTATTATAGAGGATATAGAAAGTTAGCTTATATTAGTAATACTATAGATATTAGGTACCTAGAAGTTATAGTTAGTAGATACCTTGAAAGTAGACTAGATATTTAAGTTAATTTATTTATACTTTATCAAGTAATTAGAATAGATAATATTATAGCCTAGTAGACTTAACCTTATAATATATAGTTTCTATATTAACCTAGATAACTATCTACTCTATCTAATAGATAAGATGAAAATATACCTTATTATCCTAGCTAGAATAGTCCCTTATATACTACGACTTGCCTATGATAATTATACTTATACTAGTATTATAAGAATATATTATTTCCTTTGTAATATCGCCTTTTTCCCTTAGATATAGTAAACTATCAAAGACTATATCTATACTTATACTACCTATAGACTAGTAGAAGTACTTAAGTATTTACCTTTTAGTGATCTTTAGCCTATCGAGTACTTTCTTATATTTCTTTTAGTTTTATATTTAGACTTTATTCAATTTCCTATATTATCTTATAGTAATAACTATATCCTAATTATTATATATAAGATATCTAAGTTTATTTAGGTAGTTATAGGAAAGTTATTATTTGATATAAAAGAATAAGCTTAATAATATTTAGTAGAAGTCTATAGTAATTAGGGATTACCTAATATTTTTATCTTAGATATAGATTTAAAGTTTATAAGTATACTATAGTACTAGCTTTATAAAGTAGTAGTAATCAATATAAGGATAAGTACTACTTATTACCTATCGATAAATAAATAAGCTAAATAATCTATTTAGATAGTAATATTAGCCTTAGTATTATATATAAGTACTCTATTAGACCTTACTAAATAGGAAGAGTACCTACTATATATAGTTTTTTGCTTAAATACTTCTATTTTTATTTCTATCTAATAAATTCCCTATATTATTCTCTATAGTTGATTACTTTATACCTTTTTACTATCTATTAGTATCGACTAATACGATTTTATATACTACTAATAAATCGTATATAAGGAAGTAGTATATTATATTTAGTTAGCTTAAGCTTATATAAAGATCTACTATAACTAGTACTATAAAGAACTACTATACCTCAACGTTAGTAATTTCATCTATATTTGCTTAGTAAAGCCTAGTTAGTATAGCTACTACCTGAACTATTAAACTAAGCTTACCTTTAATAAAACTAAGCCCTTTGAAATCATCGAGAAGATTAGCCCTTTATAATATAAGGTTTATCTACTTAGTTAGTTGAAGTAGGGCTCTAAGATTTCTATCTAATACCTCCTACTTGCTTTAAGTACTTATATTATTATAGAGTAACTTTTACTTAATAGCTTAACTAGTAATAATAGTAATAAGAAGTATATTATAGAAAAGATTATAAAGTATATAATAATAAAGAAGCTTAGTAATACTATTAAGCGATTATACTATAAGGTAAAATAGATAGGATATAATACTACTATATAGGAACTAAGCGAAGCTCTATAAAATAATATACTAAAGCTAGTAAAGATATATTACTATAAATATAGCCTATATAGAAACTAATGAATAGATACTATATACTATTAATAGGCAAGCTTAAGCCCTTAACTAAGAATTAGCTATACCTATTGAGCTAATATATACTTAGGAGTATTATACTAGCGAAGCTATAACTTTAAAACTATCTTATTTTATTTCAGTTAGCTAAGTATTATTCTAGGGAGTCTCTAGAGAGTCTCTTATTCTTTTAAAGGAGCTTTTTTTATATTATACTAGCTAGTAAACTTTAGTAGGTAGTAATTACCCTACCTTATAGTTTAGTACATTTATAGTATTATATACTTTTACTACCTTAAATACTAAATCGAAACTTCTACTAAATAACTCTCTTTATCTATCTTTATTTACTTCTTTTCTTTCTATAAATCTATTATTTATTTAATTCTTACTTTACTTTATTATTTTGAATATCAAATTCTATTACTTTTGCCTTATTTATTACTTTCCTTATTGATATTATATAATATCTTTACCCTAGAACTAAAGCCCCTACTATAGTAGTCGAAACTCTTACTATAGTAGTTGAAATCCCTACTATAGTTATAGAAACTCCTATTACAATAATTAAGCCTAATATAATAATATAAACTAGTAAGAATATATATTAGATACTAATTCTCCTATTCCTTTTCTTCAACCTACTATTATAGGTTCATCTTCTATTCTTGATATTATAGTTGAAACCCCTATTATAGAAGCTTAGTTATAGGCTCCTAATACTATAGTTCAAACTACTATTATAGATACTTAGTTTAAGGTTTAAGCTCCCGACGATATAGTTTAAACTACTATTATAGATGCTTAGTTCAAGGTTCAAGCTCCTAATAATATAGTTTAAACTACTATTATAGATACTTAGTTTAAGGTTCCTAATACTATAGTTCAAACTACTATTATAAATACTTAGTTCGAAGTTTAAGCTCTTAATATTATATATTTCTTACTATAGTTTATCTTAGTCTCTATAGCTAATAAACTAGATAGTATTTCTATCGCTAATATATTAATTATTAATGAAATCATTAAGGCAAATAATAAAGTCTATACTACTTAAGACGAAATATAGTAGTAGTTTAAGATATTCTATAGGGGTAATAATAAGAAGTTAGTACTTAGACCTATTTATATATATCTTAAGAAGCTTAGTATAATACTTAAGAAAGGTCCTAAGGAGGATAGACTTAGATAGTAAGTTATAGACCTTATCCTATTTAAGGCGAAGGATAAGAAAAAGCGAATTCACTTATTTAAGAAGTTACTTTACTATAGTTATATTCTTATCTTTAATAATAAGATACTTCTCCCCTACTATATAGATACTATCAACTATCTTAGAAATCAACTATTACTACTATTCTCTATAGTAGTTAATTAGTATATATAGCTCTTCGATATACTTGAACTATATATCGAATATAATATTTACTATAGAGATACTAACCTTACCTTTATAATAGTTACTATTCTATTTTATATACTTCTTAATACTTCTAAGATTACTTAACTTACTACTAAGTAAGTCTAAGAAGTTATATATTATTTCTACTTACTAGTCGATTAGAGTATTAGTATATATATAGTTAAGTTTTCCTTTAATATAGTAGTAGTATATATTATTTTCTCTATATATACTCTCTATAACTTATAAGACTTAAGTATACTATATCTATTTAGTTTATAATATAATTTAGACTATATATTAAAAAAGGATGAAGTCTTAGTATCTATATTTATTACTAAGGAGTAAGTAGATTTTCTTAGATAAGTAGATTATCTATAGGACTACTTTAGTATAGCGCTTAGTAATATATACTTCGACTTTATATAAAATAGAATCTTAATTACCTATTGCAATATAAAGCTAGTATTACTAGATAATATATTCTATATATTAGTAAAGATAGTATTTAAGAATATAAGTAAATAACTAATAATTATATCTAATAGTATTACTTATAAATATAAGTACTAGGAATTTCTAGTTACTAAGCTTACTAATATAGATATAAGGAGTATTATAATTCTTATAGGATTATAGAGGGTTTATATTTAATACTATAATAATATAATTCATCTTAAGCCTTTAATTTATTCTATCTATATTACTAAGGTAACTAATATAAGTAAACTTATATAAGTTATATTAGCCTTTAACTCTTTAGTAAAGCTATTAATTAATATATTATATAATATAGTCGATATACTTATCGATAATAAAACTAATAGAGAGATTATACTAATAGTATTAAATATATTATACTCTATACTTTAGAATTACTATTGACTTTATAAGCATTATACTATCTATAATTTATATTAGGTAGAGGATTTCTATAATATTATTAAGACTTATATTAATACTAATACTCTTATAAGATATAATAATCTTACTACTACTTATAATAATCTCGCTCTATAGCTTATATAAGAATTATAGAAAATTTATACTAATAAGAAGATAAAGTATAAGGTAGAGACTATATCTAAGTACTAACTATATATATAATATCAAGTATAATAGTATATAAAGTACTTAAAGATACCTACTAACTTTACTAGTAATATCCTATAGTTCTATATATTTAGGTATACTTTTCTAGATGCATTAGGAATACTATTTAAGTTTTAGTTCTTTATAAAGCGCCTATAATATATAAACTAGCCTCGAAGTATAATATATATAAATCTACTACTATTCCTCGACTTTTATCTTTCTCTCTTTCCTTATAATAAGTATCTATTTAGTACTTTTATTACTGATCTTCAGTATAATCCTAATAAGTTTACTATTAATATAAAGATAATTAATGCTTTCGATAAACTTATAATTAAGGCAAAAGAGTAATACACCCTATAGATATTCAACTAGTCTATAGTAAATAGACAGTGAATATATAGTGAAAGCATAGTGAATTCACCTAGTAGTTCTATAGTAAAACTATAGTAAAAGTATAGTGAATTCACTATACTTTTACTATACTTTCACTAGTAAACTATACTATATATATATTATATTCACTATGAATTCACTACCTATTACCTATAGGTCCTCTATAGTATTTATAGGTACTTAGGTAGCTCTTCAATAAGAGAGAGATAGATTAATTAATTATTAATTCATACTATACCTTAATCGTTACTATCAAATAGTAGCTATAACTAGTATACCCTATTATATACTTCGCTTATTAGAATCGCAGTAAATAGTATTTACTGATTAGGTCATTAACCTTAATAGCTATTGAGTAGTTAACCTTAACTACTACTAGGTTATTAACCTTAGTAACTAATGAATCTTCGAATTTACTATATTTATTATTGAATCAACTATTCATTTATTATATCTATATTACTACTAAACCTAGACGACTATTTTCCCCTATTATTCTTATTACTACTAGCTAACTTCTAGCTTATTCGTAATATCGATATTATATATCGCTTAAAGGGAGTATATAATAAGTATAAAAATAAGTTCGCTAGTATATTCAATACTACCTTTATTAAGGCTATTGATTATACCTAGGTATTTAGGTCTTAGTAGGCCTTATAAAAGTAGTACTCTTAGATATACTATCCTAAAGGCAATAAAGAAATTCAATACTAGTAAGCTTATAAGTAGCTAGCTGAAATATTTCCTATCTATACCCTAAAGTAATAGCTATCTAGTATAAGAGGAGTCAAATTATATACTAAAGTAGGATATAAGTAGATAAGTCTCAACTATGAGTTCGTTCGAGACTTTGAGATTCACTATAGTTTATGAAAGCTAGCTGAAGTAGTACTACTAGTAGACTATAAGTTCCTACTACTAGAGCTAAATATATTTCTCAGAAATATATAGCTCTAAAGTCTTATAGTATCTCTAGCTAGCGAACTTATAACGAATACGAGTCTAGCTAATCGAGAAATAAGTATCTACTATATCTTATATCTTAGTTATCTCTAATATAGTCCCTTACTATACTCTTTAGTAGAAATCCCTCTAGTACTCGAGGAAGCTTTACTAGAATATATAGATTATAAGAAAAATGAAATAGAGGAGATACTAGGGATAGATATACTTATAAGTTCTAAAGGGAATACTATTAACCCCTAAGGATAATTTATCCTAGTAAATATTACTATTAATTAATAGTATATACCCCCTACTCTACTATCTCTAGAGACTATAAAAATATATAGTAAATTAATAAGTCAACCTACTATTAACTTGCTCTATAAGCTATTACTGATAACTCTATAGACTAAGGTTCTTAGTTATCCTATAATTATATAATTATAGACTAACTTATTTAGTTCTATAGAGGAGGAATAATAATATAATACTATTAAAGTAGTACTATAGTTAGTTGAAGCTTATAAGATCTATACCTATAGTCCTAATTTAATCCCCTTATATAATACTATAAGAAATCCCTTATAATATCGATAAATCTTCCTATTATTCTACTATTAGCCCCCTCTCTATACTATAGACTCTAGTATTTATTATATCTAAGAGGAGCCTTTATATTCCTATACTATAGAGCCTAAACTTCTATTTATATTAAGGGCTAGAGGTAGTAGAGATCTAGATAATAATCCTAATAATGATTTAGATAATAGCTTCATTTATAGCTAAGTAAACCTAAGAGGACTACTCTAATATCTACTAGAAATACTAAGAGATAACTCTATATATAACTATAGGCGCTAGTTACTAATTATACCCCTTGATTACTTGCCTAACTTTATACTCAATAAAGAGTTCAAGGATACTACTATTAGTCGCTTCGAGCTATATAATAATTAGAATAACTTAAGCGACTTACTCGAAGTATCTTATACTAATAATAAGGTTATAGTATAGAAAGACCTATCTACTTTCATCGACTAGTATAATATCTATATCGCTAGTATAATAACCTACTAGTAGATACTATATTAGAACCTCTCTATTTACCTAGCTAGTAGTACTTATTTATAGTTTTAAACTATACTTTTCTAGAAGAAATAAGATAATATAACTATTAGTTACTATATATAGAAAAAATAGTAGTATTACTTACTTACTGACTTTAGTATTCTATAGGATACTACTAAGGAAGTACTAAATAGCCTATACTATACTCGTTATAATACTACCTAAAATAAGAATATACTATAGTTTATATAGTATATTTATTACTTTACTCTTCTAGCTGAATAACTAGATTTATTTATAGCCTATAATATATAGGATTAAATTAATAAAAGTATAGTTACTAAGTACTTCGTTCGACTAAAGAATAGTATTAACTCCTATGATTTCAAAACTCGCCTTAAGTAAATATAAGAAAACTAGTATATAGTAGAAAAGGATTTCTTTAGCTAACCCCTAATATATATTATACTAACTATAGAAAGACGCTAGACTATAGTATTATTATTATCTAGCCTATTAATTAATATTATACTACTAGAGAGCTTATTCTAATAGTAGTAGTTTGCCCCTATAAACTATAGTAGAGGAACTTTTAATAGAAACTATACCTTCGTATTATAGTAAACCCCTAGATAGATTTATCCTATAGCTACTAGCTCTAGTTTTATACTAGAAGTAGAATTCTATATAATATCCCTATAGAAGTAGTATAAGGTTATCGAAGCTTAATAGTATATATAGTATAGATAAAGCTAGACTGCCCCTCGACTTACTATAGCTTTGTATTAGTACTTACTAACTAATGCTATAGACTAGGAATATTATCTATACTATTTTGAGAAGAAAGAAGCTAGATAATACCCTCGTTTATTCTACTAGTTTATATATTAAGACGAGTAAAGTAATACCTTATAGGAAACTACTAACTAGTTCGATATTAATAATAGTAACTTATAATACGATATATCTCGCGAAGATAAGCTTAGTAATAATAGATATTACCCTATTAGTAAAGAACTAATTTAGCTTAGAACTAATGATCCTTCGCCTAAGCTCTAGAATATCATAGAAGAATAAATAGCTAATATTTAAGTTAATCCTAAGGATGATACTATTATCGAAAATCACTTAGATAATATAGGATATAAGGTAGTCGAGGAACTTAAATTTTATACTATAGATACTACTCTAAGTATTACCTTTTACCTAGGAGAAAACCTCTATTAAGATAAGTTTCTATTCCCTCTAAGGGATATATAGTACCCTAGATATAATTAGTATTATATATCTCTTGATAAGTATTACTAGTATTTCTATAGCTATGAACTAGTAGCTAATTATAAAGTAAACCTTATATAGGAAGGACTACTTATAATCCTAGATAGACTCATTAAGGTATCCTTATTCAAAGGCTATAGATATTCCTATACTAAGGCTAATACCTATAGTTCCCTATAAGGAGCAACTTTTATAGCCTACTATAATACTAGTACCTCCTAGTATACTATCTTATATAATATACTAAAGCTAATTCTAAATACTAAGATCAATTAAAAGGCAAAAGCTAACCTATATAGAGTAGAATATACCTAAGCCCTCGATTAGATAGAATTTAGTATCTTCTATTAGGCTACCTCTAATAGTATGCCTACTATTATTTCTACTAAAATAGGTATATAGATTTTAGATAGGCTTGATACTAGACTACTCATTAGCTAAGAATTCATAGTGCCTTACTAGGTAGATATCCTTAACTTAGTAAGATCTATCTCATTTAGATATTTCAATAGAGTAATAGTAAAAGCCTTTATATTTACTAAGACTATTCCCTATAAATATACTATAAAGGCTATAGTAAATATTATTATTCTACTATATAGCTATCGACTTATCCTAGTATCTTACCCTAGGCTAGAAAAAGTATCGCCTTCTTATTTAGGCTAGAATAAAAAGGCTAAGCTAATTATTTACTAGGCTATAATACTAATAGTATAATAGCCTTAAACTAATTATCCTCTCCTTTGAAAATATTTTATAACTCCTATATAAGTATATTAGAGCTAGCTAATACTAAGTATATATACTTAATTAGATAGGATAATATTATCTAGTCGTTACTAGATGATAATTTACTTCCTTTATATTATTTTAAACTATCTCTTAATAGTATAATTATTAATATATCTACTAAGTTTAACTTATCTTATCTACTAAATATCCTTAATAGAATACCTTTAGAAATAGATAGTTATACTACTAAACCTATACTATACGAAATCACTAAGCCCCTACCTAATGAATCTATACCTAACTTATATAATTACCTTAAGATAGATAGTAAGCTTAGTATCAGGCGAATCAAGAATCTACCTGAAGTAAAGCTACTTAACGATATATATATATATAAATATTCAGATATATTTATATCTAGTATAGAGTAGCTCGTTTAGAAATATAGCTATATCTTCTATAATACTATAAATATTAATATACTCGAAGAGGAATAAATATATATACTATTCGTCGAGGGATAGTAGAATTAGAAGATCTTCTAGAGACTATATTACTTTAGTAAGGAGGACTAGAAGATTATTAATAATATAATAGATAGACTATATCGATAGAACTATACTAAATAGGTTACTTAGTTAATACCCTTTAGTTTACTAGTATTTATCGTATAGAAAATAATAGATAGTAAGTAGAAAGAGTATATAGTCGTCGACTTATAATTACTAAATAAGGTAATAATCCCTAATATATACCCTCTACTATTATAGTCTAATATATTGAAGAATATCTATAGGAAATCTTTCCTTACTATTATAGATACTAGTTCCTTCTTCTATTAATTCTAAGTCTACCTACTATACTAGGAGTACTTTACTTTTATTAGTTATTATAGATAGGAATAGTTAAAGGTAGTATCAATAGGTTTCTATAACTTACTTATATATATCTAATAGTATATAGATTATACTTTATAGCTACTTAAGTACTTTGCTACTACCTTTATCGATAATATAATTATCTTTTCTAATATTATAGAAGAGTACTTAGATTACCTTAGATAGTTATTCGACTTATTTACTACTAAGAATATTTCCTTATTAGTAAAGAAGTTATTTATTAGGTATCTATCTATAGAACTACTTAGCTTTAAGGTTAATAGATTAGGAATTTATAATACCCTAGACTAAGTTTATACTATTATATAGCTAGAATTTCTATATACTCTATAGTAGCTAGAGAAGTTTATTAGTCTAATAAGGTATTTATACTATCTAGTACTCTATTATAGTACTCGTATCGATCTATTATAATGCTATAAAATATAAATACTAGCTAAAGGATGAGAGGAAGGGAAACTCCCTAAGGGAAATACTCGAAAGAACTATACTTGAAGGGAATCCTTCGAGCTAACTATAGGTAAGCTCTAATTATTTAATAATCTCAAAGTAATATTAATAGGTAAAAATATACTATTTTATTAAGACCTAGATAAAGCTTTATTCATTTAGCTAGATACTTCTAAGGAAGTTAGATTCTTAGGGGTTATATTCTAGTTAGCTAATAACTTCGAATAGGATAGGAAATTGCTTATTCCCTAAATATAGATTCGCCCTATTTAATACTTAAGTAAAATGATTAATACTATAGAGTATAAGTACTAGCCTATAGAGCTTAAAGTTATATACTTTATCTAGCTCGTTTATAAACTATAGACGATTATTAGTTCTAACTATAAGTAGCTAATATATATACTTACTAACTATACTACTACTATCGGAATTATAAAGTAAATATCTCTCGATATTATAAATAAGACTAAGATGAATATAAAGCTTATCCTTGCGTCTAAATATTTAAGCTAGTTCTAGCTCAATATTCATTATATCCTAGGAATAATAAATATCCTAGTAGATATAATTTCTTAGTTGCCTATAGCCTAGAAAGTAGTAGAAGACAAAGGAGTACTAGTAAAACTATAGGAGGATACTATACTATATACGATATTTAAGATCTATATTAATACTAACTATAAGGAGCGCTTATTAGAAGGCTATCTAGAATACTAAGGCTAGACTAATATCATCTAGTAACTAAAGAGTAAGTATCTAGAGGTAGATATATTATTCGAACTCGATACTAATAGACTATTATATCTAAAGGAGTAGACTAGTAAATAGCAGCTATATATCCTATCAAAGTAGGTAGACGAGATTATCGCTAAAGCCTATGATAAAAGATATTACTTTAGAGAAGATCGAGTCTAATATAACCTAACTAACTAGTTTATTATTAAGAACTACTATTATTAAGTGATCAAATATATAAAGAACTACCTAGTATACTTAGTAAATAGGTCTAAGAACTATTAGCCCTTAGGAGAAATATAGCCTATTATAATACTAACTATCCTATTCTATACTATTACTATAGATTTCGTTACTACTCTACTTAATATACTATCTATAGATATACTATAGTATTTACTATATATACCTTTCTTTGATACTTTCTTCTCTATAATAGATAAATATAGTAAAGCTACTATAGTTATCCTAGGAAATATAGTTTATACTACTTAAGACTAGTTTATAGTTTTGCTTTATATATTCTACCTATCTAATTAGGGCTTCTCGAAATAGATTATCTCTAATTAAGATTCTAAGTTTATATCTGAATTCTAGATAAGACTTTAGATAGAGCTACCTACTAAGCTCTTATTCTCTATAGCTTAGTACCTATAAATAGATAAGTAATCTAAAAGCAAGAATAAGACTATAGAACTCGCTATTTGTATATTTACTACTATATATCTAGATATAGAATAGACTAATCTAATTCCTACTCTTTAGTTCAACCTAAATAATACCTATAATAAAGCTACTAAATGCTTAGCGAATTAACTCCTTTATAGGTTTAATCCTATAAGTATTAGCTAGCTAAGTAAAGGCGTCCTAGAGCTAGCTTATAATATATTCTAGGAGAAAGTATAGCTTGCTCTTACTAAGGCTTAGATATCTATAAAATTTCAGTATAATAAGAAATACTACTAAATTCGCTTCTTACCTAATAACTAGGTCTTTATTAAGCTAAGCTCTAGATATATATTGCCTAGGAACCTAGTGCAAAAGTACTCGTAGTAGCAGATAGGACTCTTTCAAATCCTAAGGAAAGTCAAGCGACTAGTATATAAGCTTAAGTTAGTACTATATATAAATATATACCCTATAATCTCTATTATTTATCTAATACTAGCTCTAGTATTATAGTCTGATCTATATAGATACGACTTTATATTTACTAAGCCTATTGAAGTAGAAGATAAAGCTAAGTATATAGAAGTATTCTAGTATTATAAGCTTTAGAGAATCATCGCTTACTAAGAGTAGAAGTATAGTTGAGGCTAGCTGAAGGTTAAGTATCTAGTTAAATAGCTAGATTACTTAAGCTATTTTAATATTTAGATGCCTAAGGACTCCCTTAGTACTAATAAAATGATCTAGGAATTCAAAGCTAAGTATATAAGGATAAATATACTATACTAGTAGTTATTATACTAGTATATTCCTCAACTATAGCTACTAGAACTAGGAGACTTACTAAGTAAGATACTACCTTATAAGCTAAGATATCCTCTAGTAGCTTATCTTAAGAATAAACTATAGACTAAGCTTAGATAATAAGGTTATCCCTTAGGGGCTTATAATAGAATAGATACGATAGTAAGTACTAGTCTATCGAACTCTAAATTAAGGCGCTTAATAAGAATAATATAGTAAATATATAGTAAAAGGGTAGTACTTTCATATAATATAGGTCTTTATCATTTATAAATAGAAAGAAAGGTAATACTCTAAATAAAGTATATATGAAAGTTCTATGAATTTATCTAATATTTTATTATTTTGATAGCTACCTTACTATAATAAGTAACTAGGATAATAATATCAAGTATAATTACTTACTTTAATGCTCTGATTGAATTCATTATATATTTACCTTTTATATATAAACTTTCTTCCTAGTTTACTAACTATATAACTCATCTATACTTATAACTTTATATATTCTAATATTATATAATAATATTAGAATTACTATCGTATATAGTTATTATATTAGTATACCTTATATACTCTATATAACTACTATAAAGACTTCGTTCTACTACTATATATACTAGCCCTACTATATAAATATACTCTAGTAAGTATAACTACTATACTAGATTTCTATCTCTACCTATACTTTACTTAGTATAATAATAGGATATATCCCTAAGCTAGTAAGATAATAGAATACTATGATTTAGTATATAAGCTACTTTACTATAGTAAACTTATATTAGATAGATACTATTAGGTTATATATCTATTTAGTAGTAAAAATATAGCTAACTATAAACTAACTACTATAGATAAATAGTTTAATACTTTCCTAAGATCGCGACCTAGTAATTAAAACTACTTTTACTAAAACCTTATCTATAAAGGATATATAGACCTATATACCTAGGATATCGAATATAATATATATACTTTACTAGAGTACTTCTCTAGATACCTATAAAGATATAAGATTTCCTAGACTATAGCTAAGGAATTTACTATAAAATACCCTTTACTATACTAGATTAACTATAAAAGTACTATATATATAGACTAGGATCTCTATCTGAAAACCTAGTATAGAAGTAGAACTAAAGAAAATATTAAGAATAATCTACTAATATTAGATAGTAAGTATAATATATTAGATAGCGACTATAAATCAACTAATACTATAGATATATATAAACTTATCTACCTATTAGTAATATCGTCTAATACTAATCTATTAAGTTTCTAGACTACTCCTAGTAGGACTTATAATATTTATACTACTAAGTCTCTTACTTATAAGAGATAAGCTAATATATAGCTTCGTAGATCTAGTAGCTAGTTCACTAGGAAAGATATAGTCTTAAGTACCCCTACCTCTAAGAAGTATAGTCTTAGTAAGAAGATATAAAGTAAGTAGTATATATTCGCTTTAGAGATTATAGAGTAGGATATAGAGCTATTAATAGATAATACTATAACTATTATATTTATAGCCTATAGAATAACTATAGTAAGTGAAGAGGATTTAAGCCTTTAGGCTACCTAGGTAGAAAGTTCTATAGAGCCTCTGATTTAGCTTATAGAGAAAGCTATAGCTATAGTCGTAAGAGTACCCCCTATATTAGTTAGTACCTAGCTAGATATATTTAAATAGATATTATAGAGAGAATAAGCTAAAGAGTCTCCTACTACTACTATCGAGGTAGTATCTAATATAGAGGATATTACTTATATATATTTATCTACTAATCTTTTCAAGGAAGGTAGTATATATAGAACTAAGTATACTTATATTTTATCAGCTTCTAATAAAGCAGATACTAAGTCTAAAGCTACTAACTATAAAGCTACTACTTTCTACTATATACTATATATCTATTAATTTAATATCTCTAATAGGGATAAGGGAGTAGATTTCTCTAGTATATTTCTTACTATATATAGTATCTACTAATAGTAAAACCTAGAGGTAGATCTATAGCTATAGATTAGTATAGCTTACCTTAGCCTTATACTAATTAGTAATAAAGACGACTTCTACTATTTTATACTATAAAGTATAGCTAGTATCTATATAGAGTTTACTACTAATATTCAATAGGATATTACTAATATAGGAGTACTTTATATACCTATATCGTTTATACTATATACCTTTATATATCTTAAGTAGGACTTTAGCTCTATTTATATTACTTTCTAGGATAGAAGAAAGAGTAAGAATATTACTCTTCTATTAAACTTCCTTACTATATACTAAGAATAGACTACTTTATACTAAGGATACTTGACTATAAAGTTAGAATATTTATTCTAAACTTAGCTTATTACTATAAGTAAGTATATTAGGGACTATAGCCTTATTAAGGTATTTACCTTGACTTTCAATAAGCTATATAGCTTTACTACTAAGGTTAACGATAGTAAAATAGAGAAAATATATAGTAAGAAGGATAGGGTCCTAGAATAAGACTTAGCTTAGTATTAAGTAGGTACTATACCCTACTATTATTATATAGCTATAAGGGCTATATCTCTCGTTATAGCTTCGCTAGGTGTTCGCTATAGTTTCGATTTATACTTACTATCATTTAGTTCTACTTTTGCTATAGCTTATTTGTTTTCTACTTATTATAGTAGCAGGCAAGTAGCATAGTATACATTAAGCAGGACAGAATAGATAGTTCTATTTACTATAGATAGGCTCTATCCTCGGCAGGTATAGGCTCTATTAACAAGATATAGCTCGAAGAGCTACGAAATAGGATTAAGAATAGGTATTAGGGTTTTATCTAACTAGGGGAATTATATAATCTTAACCCTAACCCCTAAGGTTAGAGCTTATAACCCCTAGGGCTATAATAGTACTCCCCTCTCTAGGACTAAACTCCTAAGAGGTTATATTAAAGGCTAGGCTTGAATAGGTACTATCTATAGAAGTTATATATAACTTCCTAAGTATTCTCTAGGTATACTATAGGTACTTCTTTAGGATTATCGTATCTTATCTACTTGATAGTATACTTGAGGCAAGAGCAGCTACTATAGCTATAGTAGTCCTAATAGGAGTCTAGGATTTCTTCGACCTCCTATTCTTATAGACCTTCTACCTCGATAAGCGATAGGGGGTCGATCTTCTAGCTAGGCAATAGATTACTAATAATAGGTTATAGTAGGCTAATATAGAATATAGAGTATATCTTTATAATATTAGGCAAGAGTAAATAGTAAGCCTATAGGCTTATAACCTCAGTGATCTTAAATAGTCTATAGTTCTTCTAGTCGAACTTCTTAGCTAGGTATAGCGTCTTAATATTCTATATATTTACCTAGACTTCTTAGCCTACTTAGTAGTAGTAGGCAGGGTAGCGTTTCTAGTTAGCTTATTCTTCGTAATAGGCTCGAGTAGTAAGCATTTCTATTCTTAGGTATTCAGTGATTTCCTATATTCAGGAGGCGAACTTCTTAGTATTATAGGTAGTAAGCTTATTAATAGGTTATACTAGTTCGAAGCTTAACCTAGGGTAAAACCTATAGTTAGCGAAGAATAGGGTAATAGTAGTTATTTCAGAAATAATATCATTAGCTATAAACTCAGCTAGTAGTAGCTAGTCAGCCTAGTTATCTTATAAGTATACGATATAGAACTATAGGTATTACTCTAGGGAGGCATTTATCCTCTTAGTCTACCCGTTGATCTTAAAGTAGTAAGCAGTAGATAGAATAGCAGAAATATATAAGCGCTATATCAAGTACTTCTAGAATATAGATACGAATTATAGACCTCTATTCGAGATAATTATAGTAAGTAGGCTATATAGTTTCTATATATTCTTAGTAAATAACTAGGTAGCCTCTTTAGAGTTATAGGTACCCTTATAGGCTATAAAGTATCTTATCTTAGATAAATAGTCAACTATAACTATAATCGTATTATAGTTTTAGCTAATAGGTAGGTAAGTAATAAAGTCGATAGATAAGTCCTTCTAGGAGTATTCTAGTATAAGTAGGGGCTTTAGTAGTCCTTAGTAAGCCTCCCTATTAGGCTTAGCTTAGTGATACTAGTAATAATTTATAACTTAATGCTTTATATAGCTTAATATTTGAGGCTAGTAGTATTTTCGATTTAGGATCTCATAGGTTCTTAAGATACCTAGGTAGCTAGTAACTAGGGAGGTATAATAATATTCTAGGAGTTTAGCTTTTAGCTTTAGTAGGTTAGGGATATATAAGCAGTTTCTATAGTATAGGTAGCTATTGCGATTCTTATACTTAGCTAGGGTTAATAAAGGGTATCAAGGGGTATCTTCTTCTAGTACTTTTAGGGTAGACTAGGGGATCAAGTCTTCTAAGTAACTAGTATTAAATAAAGTAGAAAGTTCTTCATTCTAATAGGGGTAAGTAAGTTTAATCTTATAGGAGGTCTAGACTAAGAAGCAGACTATCTTCTTTATAGGTTAGTCTAGACTAAGCTAAGGTTCTAGTATATCTAGGGGGGTTAAGGGTAGTAATATAATAGGAGTAGGTATAAGAGCAGGGACTTCAAAATTCTCCTTCTTAAGTACTACTTAACTCTAGTATAGTAGGCGCTTATCCTCCTCCTTAGGTAGGTCCTCTAACCTCCTAGTTAGTACGTTAGGCTTTACGCCTTATTTACTAAGGCAGAATACTATATAGAAATTAAAACGGGATAGGAATTCAGACTAGTAGGCTTATCAGTAGTTTAATAGCTTTATCGTCATAAAATACTCTAGGTTCTTATAGTCTATAATAACTTTAACTAGGGATAGTACTCCTTCTAGTTCTAGGCGCTATTCTTCAAAGTAGTAGATAATAGCGAGTAGTTCTTTATCGTAAATCTCATAGTTATATTCTATACTCAAGTACTTCTTAGAGAAGAATATAATAGGGTATAGGATTCTATTATCTCTATATTAAGATATCATACTAGTAGAGATATAGTTAGAAGCATTAGTTTCTAAGATAATATCCTTCTCCTAGTCGAAGGAAGCTAGTATAAGTATATAAGTAAATATAGTCTTAAGGTTCTAGAAGGCCTTATCGCAAGTAGTATTAAACTCGAATAGAACCCCTTTCTTTATTAGATAGACTAATAGGGAGATGATTTTTAAAAAATCGCAGATAAAGCAGTGATAAAAGTTACTAAACCCTATAAAGGCTTATATATCTATTAAGTAAGTCGAGTATTTCTAATTTATAATAGTCTCGATCTTTTTTAGATCTATCTAAATACTATTAGTACTGATAATTAGTCCTAAGAAAGTTATTTCTTCTATAAAGAATTTATACTTTTCGATCTTAGTATATAGTTTAGCTTTCCTTAGGATAGTCAGGACTAAGTAGAAATACTATTTATATTTAGAGTAGGTATAACTATAGATTAGGATATTATCTAGGTAAATAGTATAGAATATATCTAAGTATAGTCTTAGTATATTATTAATAAACCTTTAGAAGGTAGTAGGCGCGCTTATAAGTCTAAAGGGTATAACTAAGGACTTGAATAGGCTGAAACGAGTATAGAAAGCTATTAGGTATTCTTCTCCTTCATAGATATAGATATTATTGAACGCAGAGATAATATCGATTTTCAAGAAAAACTTTATTCCCTTTAGGTTATTCAGGGATTCCTTAATTAAAAGCAGGGGGTATTAGTCTTTTACTATAATATTATTTAGGGTATAGTAGTCGATATAGAACTAGAGGCTACCCCTAGGCTTAGTGATAAATAGGATAAGCGATATAATATATAAAGAACTTAGGTAGATAAACCCCTTCCTTAAGTTCTCATCTAGCTATTCCCTTAGGGTAGTAAGCTTATTATAGGATATAGTATATAGTAGTCTAAATAGTAGGACCTTACTATCTATAAGTTAAATATAATAGTCGTATAGGTAGTATAAGAGTAGTTTTTCAGCCTCCTTAGGGGAGAAAACATTAGTGAAGTCCCTAACTTCCTTAGGTAGAGTAGCTATTATACTAGGGGTAGGTATATCTCTTAGGATATTATCGATCTATTCTAGGGTAATAGAGAATAAGTAGTATTTATTCTTCTATGTATATATAGTTATAGTATATAGGGAGATAAAATAGATATCGTAGTCTTTTAAAGTATTAGGGTAGTTAAGTTAGCTATATTAATAACTCGCTTTTAGAATATCCTATAATGCCTTAAGCTTCGTAAGCTTACTAGGTAGGTTATAGTATCATTAGTAGTATTTACTATCGAATATAATAGTATAAGAAGCAAAGTAGATAGTTAGGTTATACTACTTCAACTAGGGTATTCTAAATATAATAGAGTAGTAGGTAAGTTATATAACGAATATCCTTATCTCTTTCTAATAATAGTCGTTTATATAGTAGGCAACTAATATATAGTGAGTAATAGAGTCCTTAGAACTATATTTATTAATTACTTCTAGGTTGAATAGCCTCTTTAAAGGGAGTATTAGGATCTTCCTTTCCTTGACTTAACTTTTATTAATAAAAGCTTTCCCTTTAGCTCTAGTATTAGTCAGGGTATAAGTAGGTAGGTCCTTTCTATCTACTATTAGTATTATAAGTAAGATTAATATCTTCGATCACTAGTTCTCTTTATCCTTGATCGATAGTCTAGTAGTAGTAGTAGTCGATATCTAGAGTTTGTGCTCAATAGGAGCCTAAGGGCAACTTATCCTAGGCTCGCTCTATTTATCGAGCTCTAAATAGGGGATAAGCTCCTCCCCTGAGTAGGAGAGGGAGCTATATAGTAGGGTAGTAAGCGAGAGGCTAGATTCCAAGGTAGCGAGGTAAAATAGAAGCTATATAACTTAGGTTATTGCTAGTCGGGCTTAGAATAATTAGCGACGAAATAAGTAGAAGAGCTATAGTAGTAGTATTCGTAGTATTCGTATTAGCTACTATTATAGCACTAGGAGCTAAGATCTATAGGCTCTTTAGGAGGAGTCGAGGTAGTAAGGCGAGTATAAGTCGCGATAGGGCAAAGCTAGCTAAGTATAGACTTTAGAGTAGTAGGCTATAATATAGGAGGGTTATAGTTTTAGGATACTTATTATTAGTATTAGTAGTATTAGTTATCTAACTCTTATAAGTAGTAAGTATACTATTAGAAGTCTCTAGATAAGCTTAAGTTATATAGTAATATATCTTATAGTTTGCGAGAGATCCCTTAGAATAAGAGAGGTATAAGAGTATTATTTAGTATTTCTCCTTCTAAAGCTAAATATTAGAACTCTAAGAAGTATATACTAAAGTCTTAGTTTCTTTGTTTTAGAGAGTATAATTTATTCTAAGTATTCTAGATTTAGTTAGGGTCTCTGAATACCCCTTCTAGGTATTCAAGTAGCATAGGGTAATCAATAAACTAAGGGATACTATAAATCGTTTTAGGCAAGATTAGCTCGTAAGCTCGCTCTATAAGGCATCTAGTAATATAAGTCAAGCGAGACTAGGTAGTCAGAAACTAGTTAGTATTAGTAATCATTTTAGTATAAACTTACTATATAAACTAGTGAAGGTCCCTATAAGAACTATTAAATTCTTTCGGGTTAAGTAGCTTCTCACTAAGGTAGGTAGAACTAGAACTTACAATAGGAGTAGGTATAGATATTCGTACTAGAGGATCTATCGATAGATTAACGAGGAGTTCAGTATAGTTAGGAGCAGGCAGAGGGATATATATAGTAGGTCTAGTAGTAGTAGCTAGCTAGTATTTCTCGATCTCTAGCTAGGTATTTATTCAATAGGTAGCTTATAGGTTTTTCTCCTAGTACTCGATAATAGCTTTATACTACTAGATAGTATTCTAGAGCGAAGTATACTCTTCTCTCTAGGATATATTCTCTACCTCTAGAGTAGATATATAGGTATTAATATTTCTTAAGTATAGGAGCTAGTCAGACAGGTATTTAGGGATATAAGTAGCAAGCTCTTCTAGAGAGTCTATACTCAATAGGGGATCAGGACGAATCAATATCTCATCAATATATAAGGTAGTAGGAGCTATATAGTATTATAGTAGCAAGTAAGTAGTATAGTATATATTAAGTAGGATAGGATAGATAGTTCTATTTGCTATAGATAGGCTCTATCCTCGGTAGGTATAAGCTCTATTGATAAGATATAGCTCGAAGAGCTATGAAATAGGATTAGGAATAAGTATTAGGGTTTTATCTAACTAGGGGAATTATATAATCCTAACCTTAACCCTTAGGGTTAGAGCTCATAACCCCTAGGGCTATAATACTACTATTATTTTTCCCTACTTACTCTATCTATTCGTTACTATACTATATATTATTAATTAGTCACAAGGACTATCGCTCCCCTCTATTATATTATAAATATTATAAAAAATAAAAAAAAAAAGAAAAGGGAAAAGGATAAGTAAGGAAACGCCTATAGAATATACTGCAATTAATAGTACTATTATCTCCTATAGGAATATATTCAGCTATATAGTAGTTATTACTATTTAGGTTTAGCTAGGTAGCTATATTAGAATACTCGCATATTGCGTTTTAGGAGGATAAAGCCTAAGTAGGTATTATTAGGAATAGTACTAGGCTATATTTATATCGAGTTACTTAGCTATCTAAGTCCCTAGAAGTCGCCTTATAGCAAAAGTTTAAAGCACCTACTATAGGTATAGGAACCTTCTATTATATTAGATTACTCCCTATATAATTAGTACTAGTCGTTATTATCTCAAGTCCTTAAGACTATAATTAGTCGTATTATTATTAGGTTTTACTATAGTATAGATTATATTACTACTCTATTCGTTATCTTTTTCGTTTTATAGTTTAGCTATACTAGTATAGTATTGCTAACTTTTATAGGTTAGGAATCTTATTAGCTCCTAATAGGCTATTAATTCCCTTACTATCTCTATATATATACTAATTATACTTATAGATATATTATTTACTGAAGAGAATAATACTTATAATATCAAAGGATATACTTTATAGGTATACTATAAACTAGCTACTATCGAAGTTTGCTAAGGTATACTATATCCCTACTTATATACTACTACTAGTGAAGTTAGCTTATCTCTACTATATATTTACTATGATTTCACTAGTCGACTGATACCTCTATAGATATAGGCCTTTTTGTCCTAGGGTACTTGATATACTCTATAGATATTCAACTAGTCTATAGTAAATAGATAGTAAATATATAGTAAAAGTATAGTGAATTCACCTAGTAGTTCTATAGTGAAACTATAGTAAAAGTATAGTGAATTCACTATACTTTCACTATACTTTCACTAGTGAACTATACTATATATATATTATATTTACTATGAATTCACTACCTATTACCTATAGGTCCCCTATAGTATTTATAGGTACTTAGGTAGCTCTTTAATAGGAGAGAGATAGATTAATTGATTATCAATTCATACTATACCTCAACTATTGCTATCAAAGAGGTAAGACTCCTTCTATATTAATAGTATTAAGAGTTATACTATATAAAATAGTTTATAGATTTCATTAGTTAGCCCTTAGAGTAAAATACTATAGATACCTTTTTAGTACTTAACTATATTATATACTATATATTCTATAATAAGGTTATAGGTTATTAGCTATCTAACGATGATTATCTTACCTATTTATAGCTATTATAGGATATAGTAAGAGAAATTAAAGCAACTACTATAGATTTTTAGACCTATAAGAATAAGGCTATCTATACTATTTTAAATAAATTCTATTCTTTTACTACTAACTAAATATAAGCTATCTATAGGCTATACTATCTACTCTTTAGCTACTATATTATCGAGGGTATACCTAGTAGTAGTAAAATAATAGTAGTATTATAGATCTTAATTACTATTTTTAATTTCTTATATAATACTAATAAGCTCAACTATATTTATAAGTTTAATACTACTACTTCTATAATAACTCGTAATAATAATCTTAACTTAGAATCTAATTTAAAAGATAAGATTTATATTACTCTAGGTTTAGAGTTATCCTTATAAGATATAACTACTCCTATCGAGGATAAGATAACTAAGAATAGTAAATCTAAATAGACTAATATTTATAACTTACTTCCTCTTACCCTAAGACCTATACTTAAATAAATATAGGTATTCGCTTAAGACGATGATTTCTTCTTATATATAGATATTATAAATAATAAGATCTACTAATTCCTCTCTTATATTTAATTTGTTTTTAATTCTAATATAGCTACTTAGTATT